>QLNU02014176.1:50819028-50836014 GCA_006491805.2 Dysdera silvatica | reverse complement strand
TAATTACTACTATACTATAGATTAACCATATTATAGAAAAGGTCCTTCATAGTCGTTTTATTAAATAGATCAGTCAAAAATTAAGTTAATAAATAAATTTAAGTTAGTAAGTTAAAATATAACTATTTTTCAATACCTCTGAATAGTTGTCTATAATATTTAAAAGTTGTGAATGTTAAAACATAAATACCAGAACAGAAATAAAATAATAAGTTTGAGTTTCAAAAAATCTTTTTTTGTATGCGTAACGTAAGTGACAGTGATATTAATTTTTTTTTTCTGTATATGTATACAAATTTAAAAATTCAAAACCGCAGTAGATATAAAAAATTTGACCCATTGCTTCAAAATATATCATAATATTCAACTCTGCAAATCACATAATCAGCACGTTGCATGTTAAACAACAAAAATGTTGTCTAAGTGTAATATAAGTGACTGTGGAATGACCCACAAACCAATTGAAGGTGCCGTTTTTTTTTTGTTTTTTTTTAATGAGAAATGGGGAAGATTGTAAACTCGTGAGTCAAAGGAGCTGTTCCGTGAGGTAGAATTATTTTATTTTGTGTGAGGCCCGTACGCTAAAAAATCTTGACAAACGTCCATTAGGATCGGGCTCCTGGGTAATTGCACCCTCAGCCCCTCCCCTCCCTGTCGTCGGGCCTGGTATGACATATTTCATTATCAAATCATGTTCATAATTAAAAGAGTGAATCATATCCAAATTATCATATAAACAAACGGAACAAGCAATTAGGACCCGTTATTTTTTTAGAGAGTCTCAGGCGGTGAAGACCGAACTTTACTTCAAAACTATACAAGTTCACCAAATGAAAGATAGATGGCGCCCCAATTTCGTCTAAATTCTACATAATGGAATCACAGATTTCGTTTCAGATGTAATTTATTTTATGAAAGAAAATTATTCTGCACTATTGTCAATTTATAAAATAAAATTATTTAATTTAAATATAGAAGATAGAGGATAATTTCGATTACTACCACTGACAGTTATTTACAAATTAATACATATAGATTGCTGATTCCACGTTCGTTATTCTAAACTTACTAATAAATTGGGTAAGAATGCTGTGGCGGTGGTTAATGATTATCGCGACCTGTGTTGTAAGTTATAGAGTAAGAATCATCGTGGCGGGAAAGTTTCGTTCCGCTATGTTGTGTAAGGCTAGGGTTGTTTCGATATTAATAATTCAGAATACCCACTAGCGTAGTGATTCCCAATCCTTCAAACCGCGACCCACTTTTATAGTAGCCAACTGATTCGCGACCCCCTTTTTAGTAACTAAGAGATCTACGACCCCTCCGTAAAATGCCGTCACGTTTGTATAATAAAAGCACTTCTAACAGAATAAAGAAAAATAAATATAAAATTATATATTTACAATGAATTCGCGGTAAGTAGAATATTCGTGTATGTCGAAGTTTTTACGCAGTCCCGGCCCCGTCTATTAAAATTCAACGTAAATTTTTTCCTTTAGTCGAAGTGGACATCCTTTAAATCGGGGTGGGGGGGGGAGATTGTGCAAGGGTTTCATTGGGAAGGGTGGCCGCCGGAGGCGGCGCTGTAATCCCAGACAGGAAGAAGTCGCTTTAACCGCCGTAAGAGTTTTTACCCAATCAGAATCTTTCTAGCTCCCCTCACTTGCATTTTCAAACTCCATTTTTCAGATAATGAAGCGTTTGTGGTCGTTTGTTAGAGCGGTTAGTGAATACTGAGAGGTGTATTTTTGTTTAAGCATAGTGTTTTTTAGATGCGAGTCGCTATAGAATCAATAGAGAAGCAGGGATAATTACTGACCTTAAAAAGGACCAACGGTCTTATCAAGATTACCCTTAATTACGTACGCCGCCGGGTGGTATGAATTTGTATTTATTTTATTTGATAGGTAAGTCTTTAATTATATACGCCACCTAGTGGTGTGGGTCCGTACTTATTCACGGCCAACTAGATTTACTAGTAAATCTAGTTGGCCTTGCATTATTATTACAGCCAACCTGATATCTCTCCATATCAAGACCACCCTTTACGTACGCCACCTGGTGGTATGAATCGGTATTTATTTTATTGTTTTTTGATAGGTAAGTCTTTAATTAGATACCCCACCTAGTGGTATGAGTTGGTACTTATTCACATTATATCATTACGTTAGCTATTACATTGCTATATTAAAGTGAAAATAAGTTTGTGCGTCTTCATTTATGCCAATGACATTTCTGAATATGCGTATGCTTGAAGTCAAGATCAAGAGTGTAATATTTTGTAGCTCGAAGCCATAGGCGCCGGCAGGTAGAGACAAGTGAGGGCTTCCCAATATTTTGATTTTCTGTAGAAAAAAAAAAAAGTAAAATTGAAAAGCGAGGTGAAAATTTCTATTTTTAAGGCCTTTGCCCCCCCACCCAATTTCACTCTACTATCACCCTAGGGCCCAAACTAGTGCTTATGATGCTATATTTGCAAACTCATCTCCATACATATTTCATATATTTTGGTGTGTATTTTGTATTGATTTTGTTTATAATTATACCCAAGGACATAAAGTGATATTTTTTATGCATTTCAGTATATATGTTATGCAATAATTTCAAGAACATTTGCACTGTTTCAATAAATTGTTATTTTATACATTTCGAAACATCGCTTATGAGTAGGGTCCAAATTTCTATGCACTTGCATATTTCTGAATATTTTCGTGCACATTTTTTTTAATAATTTGGAGCATATTTGCATATTATTTGGGCTAAATTTTATGCATGAAAATCCGGGCCTTATTGATTAGTATAAAATTATAACGATATGATTACGATAATGAAATTATTAAGATTAATTTAGCGTAATTAAGTGCATTAAAGTCAGGTGAAAGAAAATTTTGGCAAATGTAATTTGTATTTTCGAAAAGTATTTTAAAATACAAATTTAAGTATTTTGTATTGAAAATACAAATTTCCAAGTATTTTGCCCAGCTCTGGCAAATAGTATATATTCTACAATACCGTTGAAATCAAACTCTGATCAACAGCATGACATATGTACATGTTACTACTATGAGGCCGTATACCATGGGGAATTTTTCTTTCATGCAAAAACATGACTTTTAATGCAAACGAGTCTCGCTATCTCAACCCTTAGCTAAATCGACATTTCAGATTACTCAACTTTTCTTAAGACGGTGTTTGATTTACTGCATTTGCTATGGAGAAACACTTCACTAACTGGACATCGCAGAACGGATACACAAGTCATCATAAATTATTCGTTCTTCCAGCAAAACTCCCCTTCATTGCCCATTTCCTAACTCTAACAGCTATTGAGCCAGTTCAGATACATTTATCCGCTACGGTAAGTGGTGATTCAATATGCAACTTCATAATAAAAGAAAAAAACTTTGTATTAAAAGTCAAATCTACTTAGCAAATTATTTTATATCAGGATTCTCACTCACATTAACAAAAAAAAAAAAAAAACCCTTTAACCTGTTCAGTAGCCCCCACCCCATGACCGTTCAGGCCTAATTCCTTTGCCTGTGGATTCAACTAAACGCTGCTTACAGGAAAATAGCTTGACGTTTGCGAGAGATTTAGCCGTTCGATACAAAAGTTATGGAAGTTTTTTCCCTAATTTTTTCATGTTTGACCAGAAAAAAAAAATTCCCAACTTTTAGGGACATTTTTAAACTCACTGACAATTTCAGGTACTTGGGAACCCAGTATTCCTTACAAGTTTAAATCCCCCCCCCTCAATAACTAGGACATAGATCGCTTGTTCCATGACTTGCCGAGTCATAACTGTATAATATTTTTATATGCATGTTTTTCAGTTCTGATGGACCACCACACCTGCAAGTGTTGAAACTGTCAAGTGGCATTTAGTCAGTTTTAAAATAAACAGTAAAACAAATTAAAGGCAACACATTTTTATTAATTTCATGTTAAGGATATTTTTGCACCAGATTACAATTTCCTCAGAATTATACGAATACACTGTATGTGCATGCAGAAACACACTCTAATTCTCTTCTATTTAATTCTGTAGCACTTTTTCAGGAAGGCCTCATTTGAAATGATCTAAAAAAAAAAGAAAGCACAACTCGAAATGAATATACTCGCTGCATACAAATGTATTTAAAAAAAAATCCTTTCTAGCTAAGTTAAACTAACCTTACCTCAACTGTTTCATCCTAAAGAATTCATGAAATACAGTGAAATATGTTCGGTTGCGATTTTATGGCTCAAGGACTACAATGGTCATGCTGCATCGGGACCCACTGTTTTCTGAGGAAATTGAACCTTTGAAGACCTAGGGAATTAAACCTCAGACTACAGTGAGCAGTGCAATCTTTATGAGATCTCTGAGTAAGCGTTCTTTGCACCGTTGGGAGTCGAACCCGGGTTAACAGCGCACTAGGCGAACGCGTTACCACACTGCATTACTGCAGGACCAAAAAGCTGTCTATAACGATACTGCTTTGCTTTTCCACCCTGGTCTTGACAGATACAGGGTGCATCAGGTTCAACCAGGTCTATAAAATATATTTGCCAGATCCTTAGAATATAGTCAGATATAAATACTTTACTGTAATTTTCAGGTCCTAAGGAATCACTGCATACAAATTATAATTAAAGTTCAATTTTTTTTTTTTTTTTAAGGATCAGACTCATCACCCTTAACCTTGGAATTGTAGTTAGGATCAATCGTGTGTTAAATTGATATTAAAGATATGTAAGCACAAAGCAATATTCAACCATTTCTTTCTTCTTGTTCTCGCTTTTACAACTGAAGCGAATCTGAAAGCGTATGCTATTTTTCAAGGTTTCTACCCCTCTCAGGAATAGCACAATTGCCAGCTGTTAAAACCTAAAGCCTCCACACATGAACATGGTAGTGTTTTAATAAATAAAGAGTTGATGATGAAGTGTGCAGGGGGAAAATGGGAAGGGTGGCTGCCGAAGGCGGTGCTGTAATCCCAGATAAATAAAGAGTTATATATGGCTTTGTACCACAGCCGTCTTCTGCCAAGAATGCCGGCACCCGACCAAGCGCCACTACAAAGCATTGGTGGCTGTCACAGGGGTGACATAACGAGCCCCGGCTTTAGCGCAGAACTTTGGCTGTGGTGACCGAAGTTCAGAATCTTCTGTTAAACTGTAAGCCCACCTTGCCAACGTGATGAGCTTAAGGCCGCTTCCTCTGCATTTTTTTCACTGCACTATGTGTGATAACAGAGAAACCTCCGCCTTGCAATGGATTGAAAATGGCTGATGATGGTTAGGCATCAAATCAGGATTATGCGAACCTCACTGTCACATGTAATTACATTGCCCAATGAATTATAAAAACCCTGCCTCAGAAGCTTTGGGTATTACAATAACCAGAATATCTCCTTTTTGAAGTATGAACGGTAGTTAAATGTAGCGGGGGAGAGGAAAAAGAAGGTTCTGGAAGGTTGATACTGGTATTTGGAGCCAAGACGACTGCATTCCATCCTTATTAATAAAAGGTTCTAATAACGTAACTTGACAGTATACGTCTTTTTCATCAAAAGACGTTGAAGAAAAAATGTTTGAGCGGGTTTGGGCAGACTCTGTACGAAACGCCACTGCAATGATGTTTTTTTGACTAATAAAAATCCTAAATTCGAATTTTTGGTAAATTTTTTAAAATTCCCATTTGTACATTAAAGCATAGACTCCAAGTCATAAATCGTACAAACCAATGGCTAGTGAAAACTGTAGAAAACATGGAAAAGACTGAAAACCAGAACCAAGTTATGGATTATCAAAAAGTGAAGTACTCCCGTAGCCTGTCAACCAAAAAACTGGTGAAGAATTTGCATCAAAGTTCATTTACACAGATAACTAAATGTAACCATTCATTGGCGTTATGGGAAAAAAAAATCAGTTACATACAATTTTAACAATCGATAATTCTTAGGACCAGGTGTAAAAAAATCTTAGTACAGTTATTAATGTAATTCTGGATCCTTCTAACCACGTTCCTTTTCGAATGGATATTCATTTGTCGCAACCTTTAACATTACATCTCTATTACTTGTTTGTTTTTAAATAAATAGACATATCGTGACCGTTAGCATTGTCTATTTTTGACGGAATGATCCCATAACTTCGAAAATATTCCACTGCGTTCTATTCCGTAGAAGGCAGATTCCAAATTTTAATTATTTCAAGCAAAAAATACGAAAAGAAAAGTAAGAGAACTTATAAACAAGGTTATTGTAGTCAAGTATGTGCAAGAACGTTTTTTCATTATTGGCTCTGTTTTTATGTCATTTGGAAACGGTTTTTGATTTGGCCTAAATGGCTGACAGACTAATATGTAAGTACCCAAATATTACAATCAATAATAAAGGAAACAAACTAACTCAAAAACAATATAACACATAATACATACATTGTCGTTCCAATCGCCTTTTTTCTGCCCAAATAGCCTTATTCTCGGGAGTGTTAACTGAAAGAAAAGAAATTTGAGTATTTTGAAGCAAATTAAAGCTTAGAGCATAGCTTTCTTCACAAATTTATGCATTTCTAATTCTTAATTATTTTATAGATATTGGTCTTTAAACTAATTTCATGAGTATATTATGGAATTCTATATATATATATATGCGAAACCACGGAAGGTCATTCAAGGACCAAAGAAATAATGCTATATGTGAGAAAACGTTAAATCAGGGCAGGACAAAAAACACTGACCATAAAATATGGAGTAATTTAGGTTACATACCTTTTATTTTTTCTTTAAGAATGATTTAGATAATCAGTTTTCTAAATTATTTTTTAAAGAAATCAGTTACGCTACATTGAATTTTGTTTTTATCAACTACTTAGCAAACCGTATTTTCAACACGTATGAGTTTTTGTAAACGTTACTCTTGGTCTTTGAAAATAGTGAGAGGCAAACTTTCAATAACTTCAAAGCTTGAATGACTTCTTTCGCAGAGGGAATTCCATGTCCTCCATCGTCTGAACCATCTGATTCCGAGTTTATTAAATCACTTTAGAGTCGGAATTTCGGATGTCGTGATGTTTATATCACAAACTCGATAATTCTTAAAGTCATCTGATGGGGGGAAGAAATTCTTCCCTTTCATTGGATTCTTCATTTTCTCTACCCTCGCATTCAAAATCAACGCTTCCGGCAGTGGCGCAGTGTGGTAACGCGTTCGCCTAGTACGCCGTTAATCCGGGTTCGACTCCCAACAGTGTACAAAGAACGCTTACTCAGAGATCTCATAAAAAGATCGCACTGCTCACTGTAGTCCGGGGTTTGGTTCCCTAGGCCATAAGAGGTTCGGATTCCTCGGAAAACAGTAGGTCCCGGCGCAGCATGACCATTGTAGTCTTTGAGCCGTAAAACCACAAAACAAACAAACCATTCAAAATAATCATTCCTGGCCTCGAGGAAACCACCTTTTAAAAAAGAACTTGAGATGCATTTTCTTCCACCTCTCTCCTATGCTGAAGGAATCATATGAAGGGCTTCTAGAATGTTCGACTTTTTTCTGCTTCCAGATTCTATACTCAGAGAAGAAGCGTTTTTCAGAAGTTGCTTTTGCTGGTTCACTTTACACAATCACAAGGTTGAATTTTGCTTGTACAATTGGTAATGAGAAATTCCACTTGCATACTTTATAACTTCAAATTTAAGATATGGGCTTTGCACCGATCAAGTTCGTTGATGATTGTTTGATATACGTTTCTGGGAGTGCATTCGTCTGTCAAATTCGTGAAGAAGGCTTTAAAAAGTTTCATTTAAGAGGTTTTCCTTTTTTTCCTTTCACAATTACTGACCTACATTAGGAAAATCATGTTCAGTTCTTCCATGAAAAAATGTTAAATGTGGGAAATGTTTCAAAGTGATAACGTTAAATCTTTTGTTTTAACATTACAAGTAACGGAAATTATTCCTATTATTAGGTCCTGTTAGTACGAAGGAGGAAAAGTTGTGGATTTAATCTTGCAAATAAAAATAGATTTCGGAGAAGGACTGGTGAGTAAAACGAACTTCTCAAACAGATATTGATAATCCCCTCCCCCCCAAAGATAAATAATTTTTAACAGTTAACATTTTTTTTTTTTTTTTAAATTTACTTGTTATATTCGACAAATGCTCAAGTTCATTTATCTTAAATTTGTCTTATGTGCTCAAAAATACATTAGTTCCAAAATGAAGTATTCAAATGATTGAAATGTAATACATATTTCAGATACTTTGGAAGGACTCCACCCACCACCTCCTTTCAAGGATACATTTTTCTGTCTAGCGAGTATCTGCTAAGGAGGAGTTTCATTGTGCTTTTAAAAATATACTGAGACATAAAAACCTGATACTGGATTTTATCGTTTTAATAGTGAAACACAAAACGGCATTATTCATCTTACAACCGATAGTTGTCAATAGAGCCTAATATTAACCAGAGTCGGTACCCTTCATTTCTAATAATATATTTTTAAATTTTCTATCCGAAAAATGTCCTTAGACTTCTACGTTTGGTAATATGGGATGAGTAAAAGAATACTTAAAATGGTTTGTGAGTGACCAAAATTTGAGAAGTACTGCAGTGAACAATATACGGCAGAACCTGGATATAATAAGGAGCTTGGGACGAATAAAAATGCTCACTTTATCCAGTTTGGAATGAAAATGACAAACTTTGAAAATTCCGTCTACATAAATAACACACACATGCATGCGACAGTGTTTAGCATTAAATTTGCTTAAAATTTAACGAATAATGGATTACCATTTGAATTCTGCAACAACATGCTACTTAGCATGTTGTTGCAGAATTCAAATGGTAATATAATCCATTATTCGTTAAATAATAATAAATTTGTTAAAAAATACAATGCATGACATTGTCAAGACTCGCAATTTAACAAAGTTGTACGCATCCTGAAAAAGTTCATGAATGTGAATAAACATTAGTTTTATACAATACTTTTCGGGCTCAATGCAATATCTCATAAACTGTTGATTCACAGGGGCTTACATCATTGTTTTGTTTGTGGTTTACAGCTTTTAGATTGTTATACTAGATGGCATTTAGATGGTTATACTGCACTAGGATCTACTGTTTTTCGAGGAATCCGAACCTCTTAAGGCCTAGGGAACCAAACCCTGGACTACAGTGAGCAGTGTGATCTTTATGAGATCTCTGAGTAAGTGTTCTTTTCACCGTTGGGAGTCGACCCCTGGTTAATGATGACCTAGGTGAACATATTACCACACTGTGCCACCATAGGGTGGAGCTTACATTAGTAATTAATTATTCACAAAATCACCTTTATTTGGAGATGCTCAAAAAAAAAAAAGGTTATATCTACTTCATTTTGCAGTATCCTTACTCATTAAAAATTTTCTTAGTAAAATATTTTTAACACATTAAATGCAATTATTAGCGTAGTACAGAAACGTCATCATTCTGGAAAAATCAGGGAATTTGTTGAAATTACTACATAATCAGGGAATTTTCAGCTACAATGTTTCCCTTCAATCCCACATAATATGCAATCATCGCTAATTTCCAAGGTTCAAAAGACAACATCCACATGCATTAGAAGACACTGTATAATGATTTACGATGAAAATAAATAAAAACAATTTGCTTTCGTTTGTGGATTTCAACACTCAAGGGACAGCAAGGATCATACTGCATCTGGATTTACAATTTTTCGAGGAATGCAAATCTCTTATAGCGTAGGGAACCAACCCTTGGACACCAAGTCGGCAAGCGTTCTTTTTCTTGGCACAATTGTGAGGGTCAAATCCGGGATAATGGCATGCTAGGCAAACATTTTCGCTTTCTTTTTGGTTTTACGGCTCAAAGACTACAGTGGTCATGCTGCGCCGGGACCTACTATTTTCCGAAGAATCCAAACCTCTTAAGGCCTAGGGAACCAAACCCCAGACTACAGTGAGCGGTGCAAGCTAGGCAAACGCATTACCACTGTACCATCACAGGGCCACAGACAGTTGTCAAATTATGAAGAAACATTTATTAAAAATATTAAATTGCCTTTTGAGGTCTGGCAACTTTTTATGTCCATATGTTTCGTCTCTCTGCCATAAATCAATAAACAGTCGAATGGTCAGAATTTGCACTACATGAGCAATAAAAATTGAAAAAGTTACGACACAAAAAATGATGACAGAGTTTAAAATGACAGTCATCAGAAGAAAATTTGATATTTGAATTTGCGAAATATGATTCACAACCGCTAATTTCAGACCTTGGTCCCACTGTATATAAAAATGACGGTTTACAAACCTTTTTTATGAACATAATAGAAGAACGGGAATGATACAACCAGCGATAAGCAGTACCAGCGTGGAAACCAAAAATTGTCCCAATGCCACTTATATGGGAACTGAGCGAGTTTTGCGCAGAAAGTATAGGGATGTTTCATATGCTTTCGTTCTACAGACATCTAAAAAATAAACAAAACAGGTCATAAGTCATTCCATGTCAAATCAACACACTGATTCTGGCTGGCATTCTTAGATTTTGATGGAACTTACTATATCAAGTATATCACGAAATTTGGTAAAATAACACAATGGGCACAGTTTTTGAAACTGTGCCCATTGTGTTATTTTACCAAGTTTTGTGATATATTCAGCACAGTGAGTCATTTTACTTCCATTTAAGCTATATCAAGTATCTTTACATAGTTATGGATGGAAATCAGAAAAAATGTGTTCCGTTTGAAAGTTATTAAATATTATTTAATTTTTGATTAAAAATTACAGCATCCTGAAATAGTTACGTACCATTTTCTCCAGAACCAAAGGAGGAACAAACATGCGTAATATCTCATTTTAAAACTCTTTTGACAGGCTTTAATTTGACATATAACATGACAAAGGTTTCAATAAAAAAAATGTAAAAATTGACCTAATTTTAAAATTTCGAAAAAATTCACAAAATTACTTTGTGCCGCCCTCTTACTCCTCCCAAAGTTTCATTTTGGGATCAGGTGATATAGGAAATTCAAATTTCACATGTATGATGAAAATATAAATTTTTTAAAATATATAATAAAAAAAAATATATATATATATAGATTATAATTTAAGTAGTTTAGATTGCGGGAGATAGAAATCAGAAAAACCTTAATAACTGCACCTTCCCTCCCACTTACTCCTCTAAACTTGTGAATCATAGAACATATTTGAACAGGCTGCTTGGGGACCGTCCATTAATTACATGTACAATAGAAGGGAGGGGGTGTGGTTATGTGTACCCATTTGTATGTAAGGAGGGGGTGTTATTAATTTGTATATCCATATACTGCAAATTTTAACAAGTGCAAATAATGAAATTTAAAATCTGCAATTTTCTGCAACTACATCACCGTTGGGGGGAAATAAGTATGAAAGTATATGTAATTAATAGGGGGAAGGTTGAAGTTTGTCCACAGTTGTACATGGTGGGGGGAGGAGTCAAAAAATATCTGAACCCTGTACATGTAATTAATGGGTGGTCCCTTGTATCTGTTGGAACATGCATAAAGTCAGGCATGTTTTTCAGTCCGTCTAGCATTAGAGCTGGTCCTAGTAGGATCATTTTAGTTTTGCTGTGCTAATTTTGTTGCCACCAAATTCTGATATGTCAGTGGCTTGGTTTTAAGTGTGATTTGTGAGAGTTTATCACACTATTTGGTTATTATTCTACTTCTAATAATCTCCTCTATAATGAATACCAAGGGAAAGACAGTGGATGCTTTGGATTGCATTAATACTTAAAAAAGCCTAATCACTCCCGTATAAGAAAAGAATTCAGACCTGTTATGCCATGGATGTGTTCATTGTTAACGGGAATGCCTAAAAATTCCAAAATTTGTGATAGCCTTAGAAAGGTGCTTTCAAAGCTGAAGAATAAGAATATGCATAGCAAAGAGGATCTCCCCAGCACCAGCCATTTTGTCACTCAACTCGGAAATAATGAACTATCGTATGAGGATACTGTCACTGATACTTCACTTTATGATCGGTCGGAAACATTAGAAGTACTCAATACCACTCTTATGGGGATAGGCGAATCCCAAGTATGCAAGAAAAAGGTAGAATATAAAAAATATTGTAATCATAAAGTTAAAAAATCAGTTTTGCAGTAAAAGGAAGCTCCTTCCAAATGCTGATTTCTCTTATGATGATCAGGAAAGTGTTTTAAAACATGAAATTTTGAACCATTTAACAAATGCCTACCACAAATGGGTATGTCATTTGTATTAATATATAATATAAAATTCATATCATAAAGCATGCGTCAACAGCAAGACGAAATTTTCAAGCTTTTTTACTGATATTTGCATTTATTTACGTGTATTTCTTATTAAATATATACATATGTGCAAAAAATTAAATAGACACACATCAATAAAAATAGGTATTAAATTAAAAAAAAAAAAAATCAGTATTTTAAAAAACACTGGGGATTTTAGACGAAATCTCCGAAAATCGGACGAAATCGTTTTCCGACCAGAAGATCGATAAAAAATCGAAAGGATTGACATCTATGTGCCAGTTTTGAAAACACGGGACTAAATCGAATGGGTTGTGTATTCTGCAGTAGCACCACCCACTACAGTACACTTCTTTCACCTTTAAACCATAATTTCACAAAAAAAAAGGTGGTAGTACAGATACTGTCCCACAAGATCAATTTTCCCCTAGAAACATGAAGGAAAGTCGCTGTAGGCCGGGTTTTGACGTCAGAAATTTTAACACGTGATGTGTCACACAGGGTGGAGCATCATACAGTGTTTCTCTGTGGCGGTGGTAAGACGTTTATGGAAGTATTGCAGTGCTTAGGAAGATGTCGGAACATTTCAATATGGATTTTTTTGTTCAATTGCGGTTGAAAGGGAAGAGGAATGTTGTTGGATTGGTTTGTGGGAGAAGGTTTATTTGGTTTGGAGTAGAAGGACCCGATTTGCAAGGTGCGCTAGGCCTAACGTGGATGACTGTGTAGTTAAAGAGGCGAAGTTATCCGACAGATAAAAGGAATAAAAGTTAGTATGCCGTTTTTATTTTGTTCGCTGCACTGAGAAAAAGGAGCAGGGGGAGGGGAAGAGATGGAGGAAAAGAGGAGAAAGGTTAAGAGGTGAAGGGGGTGGAGGTTGGGAGTGGAAAGGGAACAGGAGAAAGGGATTAGAGGGTTAGGGGGGAGTAGGAAGAGACCGCCAAGAAAACAGGGGTTGGGAGGTTAGAGGGGTATGGGTGAAGGAGTTAAAGAGAGCAAAAAGAGCGGTAGGAGTGAAGAAGAGGGAGAGGGTAGGGGTGAAGGCTGGGTGTAGGATGGAGGAAGGAAAGGGGCGGAGCCTGTATTGAGACGTAAGCAACATGGCGGCAAGCCAAGACAAAGTTGCCAAGTGTATTGGAAACACTTCTCACTAAAAACGAAATGGAACAGTATGTGTACTAGCGCCAAAAAAAAAAAGACGTCAAATGCTCAGACATAGTACAATTCACTGCAACAAACAAAATATAGCCAAAAGAACGACGAAACAAGTGAAAATGCCCTTACACATCCAAATGCCCGTAAGTGCGACATCACAAGCCCAGGTACTAAATCTAGCGACTTTCCTATTCATTGTAAGAGGAGAGGAACACTAGGGGACAGATTGCGTAGTGTTACCGAAGGCTTTAATATGCAGTGTTCCCATAACTTCTAAAAACGTTTTTCGAGTATGGAATCCATCATGGTGTCATCCAGAAAGGAAACTGTGAGAGGCAGGAAGAAGTTGACGTCACTGGAGACAAAAAGGGGGCATTAATATGTAGTTACGCAGGAAATGGTGTCTATTTTTATAAAGATTGGAACCGAGTGGTAAGGAAAATGTGAAAGAATAAAGAATTTTGGTTTTTTTTTTTTTTAATTTAATACCCAACATTTCGCATCTGCCAAATTTTTCAACACGTCAAAATAATTCGCACCATCTCGGAGCGTGTTTAATCAGTTCGACAGAATCAGAAAACAATACAGGTAAAAGCGCCACAGACTTGGTGCGAATTTCCCCAACGTAGCGCACTTATGCAACTTTACCCAAAATTGTTACTTAGCTATTTATTCATATGACACAAACATATTTATTTGATACAAATTAAGAATGTTAACATTGAGGACGTTCGAAGGTGAAATTTAATATAAGCATCAACCCTAACTCTCAATATTCATAACCATATTAACGAAACAAAATTCTCGTCATGATCGTTATGAACACAGCTCTTAATGATATAAAAGTTATAAAAATATTATTTTTACCTCAACGTTTAAAATATCAAACTTCGACAACCAAGATCATATACATAAACCGTGCGTGTGCCACGATTAAAAATCGATATTTCTTTGCTAACAATTGTCTATCGATGCTTTTCCAACTTAACTGGTTATTTTAAAAATTATTGACGTAATGTTCAAAGGACATTGATATATGCCCATAGTTTACAAACTATTCAAATTAAATTTTTGTATGGATGGATGAATTCTCTCTTTCCTTCCCTACCTTGTTCGACGCCAATGGGCTTTGCTCTCCTTGAGCTAAAAAAAATTGGAACAACTAACTTCTCTTCCGAGTTGGCCTATTTGGACAGCAATATTTTAGAAATGAGATTTCAAAGTTAATCTTTATCTAGCTCCTCAAATAGCTGCTTTTGAGAACTCTGAATTCCAATAAAGTTTTTATCATCCTTGCAAATCTAATAAATGTTATATGACTGTTCAATGCAGTTGCTCTCGACTCTGTGCGATTATACGTGCGCGTTAAACTGCTGGTTCCATTACCTCATAAGTCATCGACGAGTTCACCGGTTGCTCTAATTTTATATTCCTTAGAAGCAGAAAGATGTAGAAACCTCGTACACGGTACGCCCTGTCTGGGAAAACAGAGCTACACACGGCGTTTACCTTTCTTAATTCATCAGCTTAACAACAGTATACAAAAATTAGAGACGTCGAAACAAGTTTAATATATAAACAAAATAATAAAAATCATTGATCGTAGCTTCTAAAACATAAACTGTTAGCTTTTCCACATTTAAAATATTTTCAGAGTATTTAAATTTACTGAACTTAGACTTTCAGCAAGTTTGGCCCTATACACATGTAACTACCTTGTACCTTCGAGTATTGATCTGACAGCGGGGAGCACGGCGCCGTGGTTAGTGAGTAAATATTACTAGGTGGGGTGTGAAGCTAGCCAGAGCAATGTGTAGAGACAGTTCAACTACAGGAAGTGCATGGTGCCATTTTCGCGCAATCCCGATCATCGTTCAGAACAACGTTGCATTTGCTATAATCGGAGTATTTTTTAGCCTTAAAACGGAATGAAGAATAATATTACATTTTTCGAGCAAATTTTGTATTTTACCTTTAAAATAAGACATAAAAGGACTTTAAATTAGCGCGTAAAGGCTTTTATATAGGGTTGCGAATTTTTTTTTCTCCACAAGGGCATTTATAAACATGTAAATAATCTCTCAGTATTTTTCAAATTGCGTTTAGAAGTGATAATTTTGAGGTTTCTTAAAAAGCACTTACCTTCAGGTGGATAACTGTCAATTTCCTCAAAGGCTGGTAGTTAAAAGAAAGTATTATTGTAACTTTTGTTTTAAATTGTTTAACTATTTATTATTGCTTTATAAATATTTTTAACTATTGTACTACTAATTTATTTATAGTTTACTTCACTTTAAATTTACTTATTATATTTATTATATTTTTACTTTTTTAAAACGTATCTACTTTATTTAATTACTTATTATTTACTTTATTTTCTTTAATTACTTATTAGTTGCCTTATTTTATTTAATTACTCAATGGGCAATGAGATCAATGGAAGATGAGAAAATATGGTAGGAATGGCATTTGGCTTTAATTTTCCAGGAATTTTGTTTTCAAATTGATCAAGTTCAAAGTGTGCCTGAACGAACAATATTTACAAATTAATAACTAAGAAAAAAGTATTTCATTTGTATTTAAATTATTAAATGCATGGATAACTTTTTTCACTAAGCATAAAACTTTGATGATCCAGGCAATTTCAAGTTGCAGTTATTTTAAATATATATTAATGTGCCTGAACAACATTAATATTTAAAACTTAATAACATATAAAATATTTTAAATTTGTATTTAAATTATTAAATGCATGGATAAATAATTTTTTATAACACTTTTATGTAATACAGATAGAATAAATTGACGATGCATGCAATTTCAAGTTTGCAGTTATTTTATGAAAAAACATTAATATTTAAAAATTAATAACTGATATAAAAGCTTTTAAATTTGTATTTAAAATTGTAAATGCGTAGATAAACATTTTTTTTTATTATTGATAAAATACGGATAATCCACGCAATTTAAAGCTGCCATTATTTTAAAAACATAAATGTGAAACTAAAAAGTTATTAAACATTAATGATAGGCATTGACATTTTCATTTTACATGGCTAAATTACGGGTCAAACTTATTCCCGATATTATCTCATATCGTAATACTCTCAGATGTAAACAAAAAAACAAAAAATTATAAAGCGTGTGGCATACGTTTTACTACAAAAAAAAATATTTACTTCACACAAACAGGTACTTTTCACGAAGTTAAAATCTTTTTGTTTTATTTTGGCTAACCAAATTTTGCGCCGTTCTTGATCATTTTTTCCATTTGGAATGTGAAATAATTTTACTCCTTGACCACTTCGATTCTTACAATTTACAGTGCAACAAATAACCATTTTTCACAATGAATAGCCTCCGATTATATTGAATATTAAAACACTCGTTATCTGTACCAGCCAAGAGTATGCTAACACAGTACTGAGAGCGCGCGATGATTGAGCCATAATGGTCGCTGTCTGTCACTTGCCCATCAGTTAACCAATCAAGCAGCCTGAGCTCGACAACAATACATGACCCAACTCTCCCTATATATGGCTCTGGT
>QLNU02014176.1:50806188-50818928 GCA_006491805.2 Dysdera silvatica | reverse complement strand
CAAATCATTATCGTTTATTATGTATATAAAGGTTTTTTACTGTATATCACGTCATTTGTTGAATGTAGGCCAGTCGGTAGAAAACATGACTTTTTATTTATAAAAAATTAGGAACATGTTTTCAGGTAAATAAAATTATTTTTACATTGATGGAGAGTTCAAGTAATACGCAAGCAATATTCTGGCTATTTCATCCCCACCTCCCCGTAAGTAAAAATTAACATTGGCTAACATAGGAAAATAAGACCAACAGGACCTCCCCCACCCCCACTAACCAAGGTGTACTTGAAATCTCCGTAAGTTCTTAAGGCTAAAATTTACATATTGTGTTCAATATTTATTACGTGTCATTCTGAATAATGTTCCTACTTTTTTCTTCCTAAGGTATTGCAGTTGTAGCGAGTTTGTCTAGTGCATGGTTAACCCGGGTTCGACTCCAAACTGCACCAAAAAAGAACACTTACTGACCAATGGCTCACCGTAGTTTGAGGGTTTGTTCCTTAGATCTTAAAAGGTTCGAATTCCTTGGAAAACTGCAGGTCCCCAAACAGCAGGATCATTGCTGTCTTTGCGCCATAAAATTCAAACGAACAATGAAATTTAAGCTGTTTCCTTGTTTGTATTTTAGAGCATAAGAAAAGCTGTGATCATGGTTGCCAGGATCTACAGTTTTCCGGGAAATCCGTACCCTAGTCGTTTATGAAATCGTACATTGGATATCTAGGAAAAAAAGTAAGTAATAGTAACTGTGTTAAACAGCAACCTGGATTAATTGCACTACACAGACAAGCGTGTTACCACTACGTTGGCTACCGGGCATGTAACTGAGAAGCAAGTACAGAATTCGGATAGAATACAAAGAATTTATTTCTTCAAAATAAATAAAACACAATTTACATTTTAAAAGAATAAAGAATATCAGAAGAAAATAAATGTAAAAAATATTTTTTTTTTATTATCAATAATGATGAAATTAGTCATCCACATTTCACATAGTTTATGCACAAATATTTATTGCTTCTAAAATACTGATGAACAGTAATAGTGCTGAATAGTTTTCGCTAGAGCTTGACCTACATTTCTAAAACGAAAAAAAATATTTTAGATATGATATCATCAATATATATACTATAGGTAACATGATTTGCATTTGCTTGTATTTTACGGAGCAAGGACAATTAAAGACATGCTGTGTCGGGTCCTGCAGTTTTCTGAAGAATCCAAACCATCGCTGACTAAGAAACCAAGCCCCGGAATATGGAGAGTAGAAAAACGGCACACTACCAATGGAATCACAGACAGATTAACGGCACATTACCAATGAAATCACAGACAGATTAATGGCACATTACCAATGGAATCATAGACAGATTAACAGCACATTAGTAATGGAATCATAGCTAGATTAATGGTACATTACCAGTGGAATCATAGCTAGATTAAGTTCATATTACCAGTGGAATCATATACAGATTAACGGCACATCACCAATAGAATCATAGACAGATTAATGGCACATTACCAATAGAATCATAACTAGATTAAGAGCACATTACGAATGGAATCATAGACAGATTAACGACACATTACCAATGGAATCATAGATAGATTAAGGGCAAGTTACCAATGAAATCATAGATTAATGGCACGAAAGACGAAAATGCTACCTCCACATCACCACAAGGCTCATAATATGAAAACAAAAAGCAAGAAAACACACACACACCGTAATCACAACCAATAATAATTGGTCCAACACTGAATTAGTGACAAAATTTTAATAGTCACATACATTAGAAAATATTGTTTCTTGGATATCTCATGAAAACTGAAGTTTACCATCTGTAAAACAATATTAAGATTTATGAATGACGTTTGGCATCCATTTACAAAACTAAAATTAGAGTTGTTTTGTAAAAAAAAAGAAAAGAGACTCCCCATCCTGGGTCGGAGTTGAACCAGCAATCCCCTCCCTTAGAACCAGGGTTGATTTTCTGCCGGCAGAAACTACTTTTTGCCGTGCCAGTGGCAGAAACAGGTGATAACCGGCAAAAACTAAGAAAAGCACTTTAAACATCATTGTGTTGCTTAGTAAATGAAAGATTACAAAATATATGTTTATTACAATAATTTAGTATATTATAAAGCTTTATATTAATAATTTTAATAATTAAAATATTTTAAAATAATTAAAAAATACTAGAGTACATCAAAGATTTGTTACAAAAACCATCTTTCGCAGGCCATATTATTTAACTTATTACACCTATTTCGCCTTATTTATCTTCTCTACCTCATTAGACTTTTGGCTATAAAATAAAAAGCAACAATGTTGGCAGACTGGCTGTAAAAAAAACCTTTCACTGGTTTATGACCGATCAGATAATCTGTATTACACTTAATAAACTACACTTCTATTAAGTCTGTTGTAAAGCATATAACATTTGTTTAGATATATTTCAGAAACAATTAGAGACAAGGTGCTTGGCTAAAGAAATACCCAAACACCGTGAAGTCACAGCCCTCTGAGAATGTTCTACTCATACGAAATGGGTAAATAAATAATATCAGTAAAAATTTTTTTAAACTCTTTTTAACAAAACATGTTTAGAACTCTGCAGCCAAAAACCTATTTGTCAAAATTTGTATTTTTTTTTTTTAAGAAATGTGCATGCAAGGCCATTTTTGGTATATAAATGTAATTTCTAATTCGAATATTCGAGTAGTGCATGGCGGTCGCAGAATGGGATTCACTGATATTGTAGAAAATAAATGGAAAAATAACATATAATTTTCTAAAATAAAATTAAAATACACATAATGGCAGAAAACGTGTGTAAGCACAGTATGTTTAAATTAATTACTCGATATCCCACGGCGGTCCCAGAATGAGATTCGCAGATATAGTAGAAAATAAATGGAAAAATAACATATTAAAAAATAAATAAATAAAATACTCCTTTTTTGAGATATGCAAGGTCAAATGCATTGACCTTGAAAATAAAAATTTGAAATATATATTCATGTGGCATTTCATAAGAAAGCCCACATTAAATACTTTCTAAAGATACAAATATCAAGTCTTTACATTAATTAGGACGAAAGTTATGAGAAAATTTTTCGTACAAGAAAGGCTAAAATTTGAACTATAAACCCATTTTCAAAGTTGCGTATTTCAGAAACTAATAGCAATAGGGACTAATTATTGGGCATTTATTCATTTCTCTGCAAGTGGAACAAATGAGCCAAATTTCATAAAAATCTGAAATGGTCTGGTTGTGAGCTTGGGTGATTTGGCGTGGAATGACCCAATTGTGTTAATTCTGCCAAGGATAGTAATACCCTATGCATTTTATATAATAAGAGTTTTATACGAAGTCAAGACATGAACTACTAGACACAATAAATTGTCGAGAGTATAAGAAAGAAAAGTTCTTCGGAAAAAATATGGGGTGGTTAATGAAAACAGTGAATGGGGAATTCGAAAAAAAAAAAAAAAATATCATCCGTATAAAGATCTAAAGCTTGTGACACAAAATAAAGATAATACGGGTAAATCTAGAATAGTTAAGAAGTTTAGGAGAACCAACCCAGAAAGGTGAAAACTGAGAGGCCTCACGAAAAAGGATCTCAGAAAAATGGTGGAGAAGAGCTTGGGCAATGAGGGTGAAAGAGGTTTAATTTTTTCAGGAACTGGAGTGCCAAAACAAGATGGATGATTCAAAACAAATTGTTTGTGTTTAAGGCGCAAGGACAGCAAAGGTCATGCTGTGCCAGGACCTACAGTTTTCCAAGGAATCCTTAAGTCCTACAAAACCTCCTAAGTCTAAAGTACGGGATCTCTTAAGTACTAGAGAACCAATCCCTGGACTATGATGAGCAGTTAGTTGTTACATTTTTTTTTTTGGCAGCACCATTAGAAGTTGAACCCGGGTTAATGGCAAGTTAGGGGAATCTGTTGACACTGCATCATCACAGGGGCTGATGGCTTCAAAAGAAAATGATGTTGCACTTGAATATATTTCCCTAATTTGAAGTTGTTTCATACATTTATAAAATCAAATTTCATTATATGTTAAAAAATGAGAAAGTAGCATGATTGGTAAAAAACACTGTACACAGTAGATAAATAGGTAAAAACACAACCAATCACAGTTTTTCAATGTGATCGTCTTTTTACCTATTCATAGAAACTGAGAAAGTCGGCAAGCATGAGATTATATAAATTTTACCTTTGTCCTTTTCCATATTTTATTTCAGCAAGCATTTTCGTTCTTTCAGTTTCCGTTTCGTAAGTTTGGAGACATTGGAGAAATCTTAAAAACGAACAACAAACAAAATAATTTTTTAGTAGCATAAAAAATATATTGAGACCATCTTTCAAATTTTGAAAATCCGCATTAAAGACCCAAGTATCAAAATTTCACATGTACTAAATGATATCACGTTAATTTGATTGTTTTAAAGTAAAGGCATGTTTGTGTTTTTATTGTGCAAGGATAATAAAAGTGATGTGTGTTGGTATTTACAGTTTTTAAACAATCGGAACTTCTTGCACCAAAAGGAACTAGTTTATGGACCAGGGTGGTCAGAAAACGAAATGAATTCTACGATATCAGTGGGAGTTGAACTTAGGTATATAGCACCATAGGTAAATGCATTATTACTATGTCACCACACGGAAGTGGAGTTCTATTTTTACGAGAAGGAACTAACATGTGAACTCCAGTGAACAGTTAATGGGTAAGCGTTTTATTTTTTCAAACACGAAGTTGGGAGTTGAGTCTGAATGACATGTAAGGTAAACATGTTGCTACTGTACTACAGAAGAGGCAAGTTAAAATAAACAAGAAGAAACTTTACCTAGCAGGCGTTTCAAACCGGTTTACCAGGGCAGTTGCTCGCTCCACCGAAAGGCCATAAAATTGAAGCAAATGTTTGATAAACATTTCACGAACTGTAAGATTCTATTAAAAAATAAAAATAAATGTAAAGTCATATTGAAAGCAACACGAAATAACGATGTTAGTTATTACTTGTAAGCAATAAGTAATATCTAACAATGGCCTTTTAATCAAAATTGCAAGTCAATTGGTTGTTATATGTACTGCAGACTATGCCAATAATGTAAATTGTCTTTATAATAATGATTATAGTATATAAGCATAATGAATACATAGTAGAAGGAACAATACGTTTTCTTGTGCACAACAATTATAATAAATAAAAACATCGTACATTTTCTTCAGGTGCTCTTTTTTAATGTTACCTACACTTTTTGTTTTTTTTGCAATAATTATTGTCATGAAGGGTGCACGATAGCCACATCTTGTCATATTTAATTGCGATAAATGATGCACAATATGCAGGGTGTCTACCCAAATTCTCGTTCAAACTTGTCTGATTTTTCTAGGTTACCAGACCAAGTCTTAATCGATTTCAAGTCGCTAATTACAGTAAACAACACACAACGCATTAAAATTTGCGTAATAAAAATAAGTTTCAAGACCATAAAATCCACTAACACAAACCCCAAAGCCATTTATAACTCAATTAAAGTAAATTTACAAATTCAAAAGCTGTATTAAAAAGTGTATTTCTTTACACTAAAAATTTGCACAAATTAAATATTTACAGCAACATTTTCATTTGGCCCTTTTTGAGTTCATTATAAAAGAGTTTAACTATATAATCGCAAAGCTGATGTTTCATCTTCTATTCCATTTAAAGGGTATACCATTATAAAGGAAAAGAGATCGGTATGATCAAAATCCCTTATTCCTAATACGATAATTTAGCTAAAAATACTTTCTTTTTTTCAAGTTGTAGTTATATATTTGGCAAACATTTTCTTCTGGAAAATATATGGGCTTAATAATTTTATATAAATTATATTAGTTTTAGTGCAAAATAGTAATTTTTGGAAAAAGTTAGTCAAAAGCATAAGTTTTTCAAAATTTTCAGTATGCAATGTGGTCCAAAAGGTATTGCAGGAAAATTATTTTAATAAGCTATTTATTATAACAATGAATTTCAAATTTCCCTAACTTAGGCCTTTGTATTTCAAATTTCTCTGACTTTTCCAGGTTTTTTAGATCCGTAATTACCCTGAATATATTCTCTAAATGGAGCATAATAGAGACAGCAATATTGGAACCCTGATATTTTAATATTCATATTTATGAACATTAATAAATTATGATGGCACATAACTGAAAAAACAATATTTACTTTCTAATATTTTATGCTACATCATACGGATATATTAAATTAATTGTAACGTATTTGTAATATTGCACTACTTTTGTTTTTAACTTAAAATAAATTGAGTTGATCAATAAGACTTAATTTCTGTTCGGAGTTTATGATGCAAAAGGAAAGATAAGATCACACTGTGCTAAAACCTATTATTTTTCAAGGAACTCAAACTCCCTTCACACAACGAACCAAACTTTAGATTGACGACCTGTAGAAAAATATTGGCAAGCGTTGAGTACCTACTGGAATCTAACCTAAATTCTTGGCAGCTGATCTAGGCAACTCCAAAGCTGGAATTGCCTGGATTTCAGTAGCCAATCACGTTACTGCAGAGCTAGTGTAGAACAAAATACATATAACATGAGGACCAATGAACGAAAGGTGATTACCTATGTTATGGAACTGAACGAGTGTCAATAAAAATGGTGGCACATATATTGATTGCTATTCATACCCACAGTAACAAACTCAAAATTATGAATTTAATCACCAATTAAATAGTTGCAGAACATATAACACACAATGTTATATATTTGCATATATAAACACATAACGAAGTATGTAAATTTTCATTCACTGAGTGTTTAATAATCATATGATATTAATTATTGATATAATTAATCATTCTGTGATCTCAATTAACAGGTAATTTCTTACACATCCAAGAGAATGAGAGAATAAAGATATGTTTATACTTTATTTTTCATGGATCCTCGATTGAAATCACTGAATGCAAGGAACACATTTGATGATGATGGAGATTTTTCAATAGCTTGCCTTGTCCCAGCCTTTAAAACTTGATTCTGAAATGCAAATACGTAAGTGATATCTACCACAAATAGCATTATTTAAAACACACATTAAAATAAACATTCGTGTAAACTTGTTTTGCCTATATGCAGATGCATGTATGTGTAAGTCTTTAACCATGTTTACTTCATGAATTTTGTTTTAATATTAATGTCTCATTTTAAGTTGGTTGGTTGTATTTTTATGGTGCAAGGACAATAATAGCCATTCTGTACCAAGTAAGGTGAGCCCCTACATATGTTTTAATCTTATTTTACGATAATAATAAAAGTAAAATTCACAAAGCTGATGTGGAAAATTTACATTTTCTAAAATCCCTTACAACAGCACTTTTTAACCTGTGGTTCGCAATGCGCTTACAAAAGGTTCGCAAATTCTCGAGAAAATATTACCCTAATCTTGTTAACCTTAATGATAACTGAAGGAACTGGTTGAACAATGTGTAGGCAAAACTCCGAATTAATTGAATTCCAAATACTAAACCCGATAAAAAGAGACTTGTTTGTGAAACGCAGAACCAGTCCTCGTTAATAAAGCAATTCAAAGCCTAACACTGTCAGCTATATTTTAAAATTTGAATATGCAAACAGTCTAATAAATACAACGTAACAAATGTGTGCGTATCTATTTATTTCTCCCTTCTTTACAAATTTGAAGAAATTCGGTGACGAACTTTAAGTAGATACTTGATGCAAACTACTTTGGTTTTTAAACTGTAAGTTTTAAGGGTCTGTCGCATTTAATGATATTTAAAATGGGTTCTTGGTAAAGAAAAGGCTAAGAAACAGTGTCCATATAAAAAAAAACTTTCAAGGAAGGCTGGAGTTGCCTGCTTCAGACTCGCCCTGAATATGATTATTTACAACATTTCCGTAGAATTAATTTTACTAATTCACCTACTTGCCCCTTGCGTGAACTTGATTTAATGATAAGGAAGCATCCACCTGTTTCACAACCCAGTATGCTAGAGATACCAACAATTCTATGGAAAATTTTTATTGTATTTTTCTCTTAATACAGTGGGCAATTTGTAATCTAACAAGGGAACCCCTTTCGCTGTTCAATGCACTTTGCGATCAGACCTATGGGAGATATTTCGATGTTCACTGCACTTTGAGATCAGACCTATGGGAGATATAGTGCTTGACTTCCTGATCACAAATATGTAATCATTTGTCTGCTAAAATGATATGACAATTTTTTATGAATATTTGAAATCCAAAAATGACACTTTTTTCGCCAGGTTTGATATTTTTTAATCGCACTGTATGTGAGCAAAAACAGGTTTGAAGTCGGTAAGATTATGAAGGATCATCGTATTTAACGGATAAAAATAAAAAATTATGTCTCAGCTAATTTAAACAGTATAAAAAAATTAATATGAAAAATGAACTTTTAGCATAGATATTTGGCGAATTTGGCGACAATTTTGAAGAGTTGGCGGGACATTTAAGTTTCGCATTCCACTAGCTATATAAACTCGTCCGCAAGTGTAACGTCAATATAGTTGTACGAGTTTCCGATTGTGAGAAAATGAAAAATATAGTGAACATAATTCAATCCGTTTTGAATTTGGTCGTTAATAAATACGACACGCTTCCGTCGTTAATAACTGATCAAGAACTTGAGGAAAGTCGGGAAGTATTGTCGAAAATCGAAAACATAATTTTTAATAACAATGTCAGTGAAAATATCAGTGTATAGTCGGTGACGAATATTATAACTGTACTGTAAAGGGCGATCAATTGGCAAATGAATTCAGTTTAGAAAATATGCAAACAATTGTTCAGTATTTTGACAGTTGTCAAAAAAATAAATTCCAGAAAACAAACAGGAGATATCCAACAGTAAAATACCCTACTTATATTTCGAGGTTTAGAAAATATATATCAAATATGGGCACAAATATAGAAAAGTATAAAATAATAAAAAATGAAATGTTAGCCAGATTTACAAAAGCTAGGGAAATTTTTTTACATGTTCATGATATAGATTTGAAAAGATGGGCGATCCTGAAATCCCAAGAGTTGGGATTTGGGGATTTTAAATGGTCCGATTATTTTATATATAATTTTAAGAGCCAAAACAAAATAGTTGCGCGGAAAGTAACAAAATATATCACTCAAATATACACCCAGAATATGGGTAATATAGAAGATAGTGCCATAGAATTTATTTTGCATACGAGAAATGTTACTGCTAATATTATCCCCCAACAAATTTTTAACTCTGATCAAAGTGGTTTTAATTATTTTCTTCCAAATTAAAGGCAGCTATCGCATAAAGGTGAAAAACAGACATTTTCTTTAATAGGGTCTGATTTTGGTAAAACACATTCATATACAATAATGCCAATAATATCAATGAATGGGGAACTGACAGGGAAAATGTTACTTCGTTTAAGAGAAGCTGCGGGAAAATTTGGCCTGACTGTCAAAAAGAATTTATTTCAACCAAAAATTCAAACACAACAAACAGACACAATTTTTTATTTTTATCTGTTAAATACGATGATCCTTCATAATTTTAGAGACTTCAAACCTGTTTTTACTCACATACAGTGCGATTACAAAATATCAAACCTGGCGAAAAAAGTAATTTTTGGACTTCAAATATTCATAAAAAATTGCCATGTCATTTTTGCAGACAAATGATTACATATTCGTGATCAGGAAGTCAAGCACTATCATCTCCCATAGGTCTGATCTCAAAGTGCAGTGAACAGTGAAAGGGGTTCTCTTGTAAGAATGACCTTTTTTACAACATTTTTTAATGCATTTTTTTAATACATATGTATTGTGTAGTATATTGTATTTAGAGGCATATTTTCTAATTCATGTACCATTTTTTATAAGTAAGTGAATATGTTATATACAGGGTGTCCCTGAATTCATGGCCAAAACGTTAAGGGATTGTAGGGGATATCAAATAAACCAAATTGGCCGAAATCCTCACGTCTGTCTGCAAAGGACCCGATTTGGCTGCAGAGTGAAACTATTGTTTACATCCACATCGTTACTACGTAGGCAATTACACACAAAAAAAAATGTTTTTTGACACATGATTTAAGCGATTGCCCAAATAATGCAGCAGAAACAAAAAAAAATTGACTCCACAAATCCGGTCACAACCGGCAAGTAAAATTTTGTATTTAGCGAGTAGGACACTTTCCCCAGCTAGTTTTTTAGGTTTTGTTACTGAAGTAGGCCAGTATATTCTGACCTGGTGAGCATGGTTTCCTATGATTTACTGAGCTTTGTGTTCACATAGATGATTAATTTTATTGCATATTTTTTCTTGATAGGGAACGAGATGCAAAAGACTAGCGACAGGGTGCTGTGGTCAGCAAAAGGTTTGGAACAACTGTATTACATTAATAGCAAGCTCCTAGCTTGCAATAACCTGCGAGTAGGTAATACAGTGTTATTGGCCTCACCTATTATCGGTTTAAAATACAGGTTTACTTCTAAATTAAATACGGTAAATCTTCACAGATATAAACTTACTTCGAATATATTTTGAATATGCCGGGTCATGAGTGATAAATAAGCAACAGATTCTTTCATGTCTCTTGTTCTTTGAACTGTGAAGCCCTCCACAACCTGTGTAAGATTAAAACGTTAACATAAACATTGTCATATTAGCCTTACACAAATGGCTATCCTTTCTCAAATTACTTTTACTTAATTTCAATATTAATTCAATGCAAAAATAAAATTTGAACTTCATAGACCTAGCACATTAATGAATGGAACAATACATGATCACCACCATTTGTGAGTTTCATGGTGCATGCACAGCAAGGGTCATGATGTACGATAACCTATAGTTTTCCGAAACATTCGAACTCCTAATGGCCTACGGAACCAATCCTCGGACTGCAGTTAGTCGGAAAATGTTCTTTCTGACACCTCTGGAAGTAGAGGTTCAGATAACAGTACTCCAGGTGAATGCGCTACCACTGCAGGGGTCCTAGGTAATTAATAATTTCTTTAATATCATTACGTACTCGCTGGTGATTTATAGTGAAATGAACAGTCTTTTCTAAAAATTGAAACACTAACAGTAAACGTATTTCCCATTTAAAATTAGTTTTATGGCACAAGAACACCAAAGGTCATGCTGCGCCAAGACCTACAGTTCTATGAGGAATCTAAACCTCTTATATGGCCTAAGGAATCAACCACTGTACTGCAGTGAACAGTTAGTAAATGTTTTTCTTTTCTTTCTTGCACTGTTAGGAGTCAAACCTGGGATAACAACATACTAGGTAAACATGTTACCACTGTGCCATCGTAGGGTCTGTTATCTGTGTTCAATGGTGCAGGGATAACTAAGATTATCATGAGCCATAATCTACAGTTTTATAAAGGATCTGAATCACGGCTGCACAGGGAATCATATTCCAGCTCACATGGTTCGATAGAAGAATAGAAAATGAGAAAAACCAATGGGATTCAAACTTATATTTTCCGTAGTAGAAAAACATATTACTTACACATATTTCACCGTATGGTGAGTCATGAAACATTTACACAGAACCAAGTTCGTTAGGAATTAAACCTTACTCGGTGAGGTCAAAGATGCTAGTTATAGCCATTAACGGCTATTTTTGATCCTCCACAATTATTTATTAGACAAATTTTTATCCACTTTTGCATCCATGAACATGTTCAAAGTTCTTTAAAAGCATTACAAGTATCAAGAATAAGAGAAGCCTTTATTGAACCTACTGATACTCTGAATATTAAATTCAGTGTACAAGATAATCAACTTCACACAATAACGAAACAAGACTATGACAGTTTTAAACATTTTGAATAATTTTAATTTCTTTTACGTTTCAGCTTTTCTTATTACATCATGGCAACAGTGACAAAAACCTATACCGTGCAATGATACCCAGTAATTTACTACTGAAAACAAAATTATGATTTCAGTACACACAAATAATTTTAATGTGTTACATTATGACCATAACTTTAAAAATTTGATGAAATAAGAACCACAGAGTAAAAAATGCGAAATTTAAAACAAAATAGTTACTAAGAAAAATAAATTGTTTTCATGTAAAAAGTACCTTACCTGAGTATTTATTATAGCTTGTTCTAAACTGGCTTCTGGCATACCTAAATATCGATTGCTGTGTTCAACAAGATATATTGGACGTCTCAAACCGCAGTTTCGTAAGCGAAACTGTAAATTTCCAATTTTTGGTAATTAAAAAAATATACATATATATATAAAATAAATTAACAATAGGCAAAATAAGTATAGCACATTTATGTGAAAAAATTGCCCAAGTCTATACTATTCTCAAAATACATTTTATTTTTTTATTCATTTTACATCTCAAAACTACATAACATGGGTTGTTAAATTACTCGTAAAGAAAAGAATGATTTTTTGGCACCTGACGGGATCCAAACCCACAATCAAGAGGTTGCAGGTTCGGGTCCCACCAGGCACCGGAAAATCATTCTTTTCTTTACGAGTAATTTAACATCTACTGTTGCCACATCATCCGCTAATATGAAAAATTGTTGATTTAATAATGTAATGTGGGCTATTTAGGAAAGGGCTGACAACTTAATGTGATTTCCATACCACGATACATTTACACACATAGTCAATGCAGAGATCCTGATTCGAATCCAGGATGAGGACAGTGT
>QLNU02014176.1:50783206-50806088 GCA_006491805.2 Dysdera silvatica | reverse complement strand
TCTTTCTTATATCACCCCCTAAGGAAAGATTCAGAAACATCGACAATGAAGTCCGTGGGCATGCGCAATGCATCATTTTCGTGGGATTCATGTCAGGATATAGATGCTAGTGTATTCTCTCACTAGCGTTCACAGTTTAGGAAAGTTAAAACGTAGCTATTCTAGATGGTTATCACTTTTCCCCTTCCTCAGTACACATTCACTCTAATTTTTACACTTCTAGTCCGAACAGCAATAAGCCAAACAGACACAACTATACGCCACGTAACTACACGAAGAGAGGCTCAAGGAGCCGCTTCGGAACCGGCTCAAATATAAAACGCATTTTCTCACTAACTAACTGGCAGTTTAATTTGCTTTTAAAATTTTTCAATATCCAATTTTGTGTTATTAATTTATATCGTACAGTGATTTAATATAGTTATTATTTCACTGTTATTAATCCTCATTTAATTTATTATTAATTTTTATTTCTGTAAAATAATTAAGGAAAGCACAATTTCTCTTCTCTTTTTCTCAACGCCGTACCATTGAAACGAATATGTCTTATAAACTTTAACAAGTCGATGCCTTAATAGACTTTAAGGAGCTTTGCTAATGATAAATGATGAGGAATAATAAATTACACTGATAACACAAATGCTTAAAAATGATGAAAAAAATATCTAAATTTTCAAAAATTATATATATGTGCAGCCATCTTGTGGATAACTTTTAACACAAATTTATTTTGAATGTATTTCATTTTGAGAAGAATCGAAAAAAAATTTTTTTTTTTTAAATTTTTAGGAAATAACGGAAATAAATCACATGTCATGCGAAACTCAGTTTAAACGGGTAAAAAAAAAAGCCGTTGAAGGTACAAAACAAAGGCAAATTCACGTGACGCGTCCGTTAAATGTTAACTTCTCACCCACCGTGTATGAAACAGGGTTCAAGCCCCATTGGATATATATAAACGTTTAAATATTTAAGTGGTAAAAAATTACGATTCTATACTTGTAATATACAGGGAATTTTTATAACAACGTCAGAATGCATTAACAATATTTGTGAATAAAATTCACGCGTTTCTGGTGAACAAACCGCCAGCCCTTCTTCAGAATTGCTCACGGAGCTACAATAGCCAGCTATAGGGATAGGGTTTCGTTCGCCTATAGGAAGGGAATGGAGTTAATGGTCTTTGAAAAAATTGTTCGCCGAAATGCGTAGGGGTTTTATTCATAAAATTGATGATGTATTCTAACGTTGTTATAAAAAATCCGTGTTTACATATTTGTTCATAGATAGCGCCAAATAAAATGAGTTTTTAAACCAATTTTTTCATAAGCTAATGAAGAAGTTCGTTAGTATAGGGAGAGGGTTACAGAGCTACAACTCACATATTCCTATGTTAAATATACAAAATTTCATTGCAACAACACCCCACTTGCGTACACCAATACTTCAACTTGTATTATAACTTCACCTTTTTCATGACAGGAATAAATTTTATAGTTCATGTTCTTTTTAATCTTTAAAACAAATAAGTGAAAATTTTATTTTAAAACTATCATAAATCTTTAGTGAGGCATATTATTTACAACTCGTACCTGTAGATGGCGCGCCAATCGAAGGCACCCGACATTTGTTTATGATAAATTTATAGTGCAAAGTCGAGCCATCTTGGTTTCGATGAAAATTTGTCAATTACTTTATTTACATCAATGTCTCTATGGGTGTGTATTAAAAGTCTCTCTTCTGGCATCTGCGTTCGAAACCAAGTTTGAAGGCGCTTCAACGATAAAAAACTACGTTATGCTGCAACGACACTTAGTGAAAACGTAGTTTGCAAGACGAGTAGCTTATAGATTTGTGGAAAAAGTCTGGATCGCATTTCTCCAAGATTTGGAGACTTTAGTGTAAGACTTTTATTTATTACAGTTGTAACAAACAACATATAAAATATTCTTTAGCATTTTTATTTTTTTCCTATTTAACACGGACGGGGGGCATCGGTCCTCCGCCCCTCGCTGGAGCCGCCAGTGGTTGATTATGAGGATGTAATTCGCACTACAACGAAATTTTGCGTATATACATACGAACTTATAGAGTTGTAGCTCTGTAACCCTTCCATTGTATAAGCCTGTACCCTCCCCCCTATTATGGATATTTTACGTCAGCCCATGTGTGTACATATATAAGTGCTCCAAAACAGTAACATTTTCAGAGCATGCAGTCAGATGGTTGGGAAGATGTTCTTATCAACATATTTAGAATAGAATTTGGCTAGTCCTAAGTTGATTTTTTTTTTTTATTTTTAATTACTATTGCACTCCAAGTCAATAAAACTACACTCAATGCCCATATCCGCTGGAAAACTAAAGTAAAATACGACGTGGGGCGGGGTGCATGTTACTGTAATTATTTAGGGTTTTAAATGTTACGAAACATAAAAATGCAGAAAAAACAGAATAAAATACATAGATTTCAGACTCAAAGGGAGCAGGGACGTTATTTTTGTGTGAAACAATTTGTACTTTTTCATGAGCCGGCGGGCCGCGGATTGAAAACCCCTGATTTAAACATTTGTCGAGATGCGGTACATGTTTTCTATGCCTTGTATAAAAAAAAAATGTCGTCCAAGTTGGGATAGCCATTGTTTGGTTGCAGCTTTCACCTTATGATCGGAATTATACCTTCTCTTTGCAAGTTCTTGTTCCACAGCACCAAAGACTTGGAAATCACACGGTGCAAAGTTCGGGCTTTAAAGTGGGGGGGTCGATACTTCCAAAATTTTTTCAGACAGAATGTCCTTCGCCAGAGTCGTCGAATGAGGTTTTGCATTGTCATGCAGGAGCAGAGTGCCTTTAGAAAGTTTTCCTGACTGTCGGTCTTTAAGTCATTTTCGCAATCGCATCAAGGTTTTACAATTAAGACGCCGCGGTAATTGTAGCGGCCTTCCGCATGAATTTAGTATGCACCGCACCTTTTCTATCGTCAACGTCATCATTGACTTACCCGCAGATGGAACTGTTCGAACTTTTTTCGAGTTGGGTAAGTTTCTACTCCATTTGGACGGTCAATCTCGAACATGCGGATCCATTTTCCAAATATCTAAAGTGCAATATAAAGGCGAAAATTTTCATTTAGAATATTATTTTTGTTTCATTATTAAAAAAAAATTCAAATTGCAAATAATGTCCTGATTTTCTGCGGACCAGTGGTTGGCGACCGCTGCTCTAGACCAATAGTTCTTTAACTGTGGTCCGCGGGACCATATCAAAGGGTCCGAGAGATCTTCCCAGTGGTCCACGAAGGTCCTGAAAAATTCGAAGAAAAGAGCATTTGCTCTTTAATGCTAAGAATAAATTATGAGGGGACGAAAAATTCTTTCCTTAAATGGTGATCGAAACACTAGAAATAAACATGTATGATGCAATTACTGGGCTTTAAACTTCTTGTTGGGGGTCCGCAGTTTAGAAAACTTTAAAAAAAATCCCGCTGCTCTACATGGTTATCACGTGACCCATTTTCAAAATTCCTAGTCCGCAAGCCACTATGCCAAACAGACTTGAACAAAAGTTATCCTAACTTATAATCATTCTGGGCTTTAAGATTATTGTTGGGGGGTGCGCAATTTAGAAGTTAAAAAAAACCGCTACTCCACACAGTTATCACTTGCCCCATTTTCAAATTCCTAATCCGCAAGCCAATAAGCCAAGCAAACTTTAACAGAAGTTATCCTAACTTATAATTATTATGGGTTTTAAGACTATTGTTGGGGGGGAGGTTCAGTCTAGAAGTAAAAAGAAAAACTGCTCCATCTTTAAATTCCTAGTCCGCAAGCCCATAAGGCACGCAAATTTTATTCGAAGTATACGATGCCATATTACCACGCACAGAACGCCATGCGCACCTCTCAAATATAACGCGCCTTTTATCACTAATTACTGGCAGTTTAACTTGCTTTTAAATTTTTTCCATATCCAATTTCATATTCTTAATTTATATGGTACAGTCATTTAATATAGTTATTATTTCACTGTTATTAATCCTTCATTAATTTATTATTAATTTTTATTACTGTAAAATAATTAAGGAAGGTGTTAATTCTCTTCTCTTTTTCGCAACTCCGTGCGCTTGAAACGAATATGTCTTAATAACTTTAGCAAGTCGATGCCTTAATAGACTTTAAGGAGCTTTGACTAATGATTAATGATGACTAATAATAAATTATACTGATAACACAAATGTTTAAAAACGATGAAAAAAATATTTAATTTTCAGCGAATATAGGAAAATTAAAAAAATAAATAAATTCTCTTTTGCTTTAAAAACTCTAGAGATTACCCACAACCTCACATGAGCCAGAGTAGAATTGGATGTTAACATGTAAAAAAAAGAATCACTCTTGTTTAAACCAAGAAAATTAGAAAACTAAGGTCAAAGGTTAGTGTGGAATAAAAGGACAATTAATAATAAATGTAAATTTCCCCAAAACGAAAGGTTTATTAAACATTAAAAAAAACGGCATTTTCATGGTATTGAGAGATTTTGCCAAAATACCGGAAATGCCAAATACGAGAAACAACAACCTGAAATAAAAACAATAATCTTAGCAAGATTTTTCCTGGAGGGGCGTCGTCCCTTCGAGAAAATCGCCGGGGGGGGGGCGACACCCCGTTGATTACAGTAACCAGTGTATAAAATAGCTGTCATCTATTTGCACTTTTAGTTACTAACATTTGATATCACATTGTTTAACGGGTTGTTTTTTCTGTGTTTTTCGGCTTCCAGGCATTTTCAAGACAATTGAATAAACATGTATGTGTGGTTTTAAAACGTTGCAGTTTTATTAAATCAACACGATTTTTGATAAAATTTTACGAAGTTATTTATTTACATGTCTCGTAATTCTACATGGCCCGTCCTAGGAAGTCAGAATTTATTTAATTAAATTTAATAAAAAAATATAATGAAAAATAAAATCGTAAAACAAAATTAAACAAACCAATACGAAATGCAAAGTGATAACAAACTTCCTCCCGCAGAAGTAGCGGCCTCATGCGGTGGCATGAAATTTTGGAACCAAATATTTATTCCCTTTATATACTGAACGACACACTACCCCTTAGAACCACTGTAGCTCCGTGCAATTCCGAAACAGGGCGGCCGATTTGTTCGCCGGAAAAACGTTGATTTTTATTCATAAATACTGTTGATGCATTTTAACCTTGTTTTAAAAATTCTCTGTTTATATATTTATTCATAGATGGCGCCAAATGAAATAAATTTTCTGAAATAAAAGTTACACCTCAATTCATGTGTACGCAGAAAGTTCGCAGTGGAGTGGGGGGAGTTACAGAGTTACAACTCACATATTCCTATGTTAAGTATACAAAATTACATTGCAATGGGGGTTACAACCCCGTCAACGACCCACCTGCGTACGCCAAGGCGTCAGTTTGTATTATAACAACTTTACCTCTTTCGTGACAGGTATAATTTTATAGTTCATGTTCTTTAAAGTACATAAGTAAAAATTTAACTTTGAAACTTTTATAAACCTTGAATGTGGTACATTATTTATAACCTGTACCCGTTGATGGCGCGCCAATAAAAAGCAATCTAGACACTTTTTTTTTATAATAAGTATTTCATCACATGGGCGTCGCAGCATAGGGCAAGAATGGGCACTTGCCCTCTCTTGAATTTTTTGAAAAAAAAATTCATGTTTTTGTTTCTCAAGAGCAAAAATACGCAACCTCTTTATTCTATTTGAACTAAATAGTCTCATTATTTAATTACACAAATTAAATATTTAAATAAATATTTAAATAAATATTTAAATAAATATTTAATTAAATATCAATTAAATAATCTAAATAAAAATTTAATTAAATAATTCAAAATACATGTTAATTAAATAATTAAAATAAATATTAATTAAATAATTCAAATAAACATTTAATTAAATAATTCAAATAAATATTTAATTAAATAATTCAACTATGTTATTTTTGAATGGATGTTTTTTATTTCTGATGAAGTAATCATTGCTCACCCCTACAAAAAATTCTGCGTACGCCCATCATACTGTCTACTTTTTAGCAAACAGGTTTTATTATGCAACCGTCAGTACTTTTTTTTTTTAGTTAAAAGTGATAATAACCGAAATAAAATAAATAATTAATATCTACCTAATTTTGAAAAAAAATTTGTAGGAGATTTGTATGAAAGAGTGCGATGACGAAATGGCAGCGATAAAACAAATGACAAATTCCTTAAATAATGCGTTCTGTACCTTAACGTAGAGTTCTCAAAATTTATGGGGGGTACACATTTTATGCAGCTTTCATATTACTACAGTATATATAAAATTTATTTCAGATTATTGGGGGCATATACTATACCTATGGTTCTGCAAGTGTTTTAACAACTTCAACAAGGCCAACTAGATTTACTGTAGTAGTAGTAGATTTTATTAGTAGTAGTAGATTTACTAGTAGTAAATTTAGTTAGCCTTGCTTTCAAGGGAACTTTCTTATGAGTGCTGCCATCTATTGTATAAAATGTGAAGCATATTCTTCTCTTGTACGGATTTTCCTTAGCTTGTACGGATTTTAGCTTCACCTTAAGGTTTTACGGTCAATAACAAGGACACTACGGAAAATATCATTCAAGAACCTCACGTGCAATTTTTTCTACCCGCCCTCAAAAATCATATTTTTATGTTTTTTTGGTAAAAAAACTGCACTTTGCAGATGGCTCACGCCTTCCATGTTTGGACGCGACGCTTCTGACTTGTCCTTTTGTTTCTCGTTTATTCTTTACGCCTGGCTTTGTGCATGAAAATTGCTTTGAATTTGGATTAAAACAACGGAGCAGACATGACAAAAAAAAAAAAGTCGGCAGACGAAACTTTATCGTAAAGTGTATCGCGATACTTGTAGTAAGGAATGGTCGTTTTGGGAAGCATTGAAAGTTTTCACACTTTTTACGTGAATCCTCAGTTTTTCCACGTTTTTCATAACTATTTTCTCGTAGTATTTTATTAAAATTTCAGAAAAATTTCCTCACTATATTTTAAAAAATAACATGCGATTTGCGCCGAGATTTTGCGGCATATATTTCGGGATATTTCCCCCGTCTGCTTTCGTTATCTACACATGCAGAGGCTTGTAGATTAATTTAAAAGTAAATTTACCTATTAAATAAATTTAATTAATTTACGTAATTTATAATTCTATTCCGTGAAAAAAAAACAAAAACCGCTACCTAGTACCTGTTTTCAGAACTTTAGGAAAAAAGAAAAAAAATTAACGAGTTGACTTAAAAAACGATTTTAACGTTAATTAACGAGTGATGACTTTTTTATGCGCGATTTTGTCTTTGATTCGCTACCTACCGGCAAAATTGTAAACTTTTGTAAATGTGCTGTAATTAACGACCGTTGGTAATTTTTTAGTATTTTAAGATCAAATAGGGGAATTTCGCCCAGATACACCACCTGCTGGCGGGATTCGAAATTGATTGATTGATTGATTGATTGATTGTTTGGATTTTTATGGCGCGCAAGAGACGAATAAAGAACACGGTAGGTCGAATATCAGGTGCTGCACTTTTAAATTTTTAAAAAGTACTGGCTTTTACTACAGTCTTTGATTTTACCATGTTTGGCGCAGTATAGCCCAGATTCGAAATTAGCGATCATCAGTCATATGTTGCACCTATAAATTTCCATCCAAAGAAATAACACGTCTGCAGTGGAAAATGGCCAGATTTTGTTGACAGAAGTTAATTTACGTATTTCAAAAATTTTAGCTTCTCAAGAATAGGGAAGAGGTTTCAAAATTATAAAAAAGAAACAAAGAACTTAATATTTATGAAGTTTTACTTTAACTTATTATAGTAAATAATTTTTAATATGCAAGTAAATAAATAATAAGTAATCAGCCCCTAAGCTGAGATTGCAAATTTAATAGTATATTGTTATGTGAAAGCATAGGAGTAGGCAAGAGGCATGGGGGGGACGGGGGGGTCGTAATTCCACCTGCACAATTTGATGAAAAATTTGCATTAGTTCTTCATAGCACCCTGACATTTGTATTAATTACATTATACCCTTTTCTGAGATCGTCGATACTGCATGCATGGGCGTCCCGAGGGGATGCAAGGGGCACTGGCGTACGCAGGGGATGTTGATGGGGGTTGTAACCCCCCATTGCAATGAAATTTTGTATATTTAACATAGGAAAATGTGAGTTGTAGCTCTGTAATCCTCCTATTGAGCATATAACCCCTTCCCTTACGAACTTTCTGCATACGCCTATGCAAGGGGATACACTTGCACCCCCTTGGCTTATGCAAAGGTGGGGGAGGGGGGGACTGAATCCACAACAATCTATTGTCCAACAACATTATTCAGTAGGAATTTTTTCCAAATGCGCCCCTCATCCTGCATATAATCCTAGGGTTGCCCACGACTTCAGGCGCGCGAAAACTTGCACTGAACGAATCACTGAGCCATTTTGACCATCGATCATAAGCAGACTTGTTCAGTGGTCCGATTATTGAACAAATTGGCACATCGCTACTAGCTAGCCCCCCCACTTTGCAGTGGAGTAGGAAAGGGGGGCTCAGGGGGTGCAACCCCCCCATTGAATATCAAAACATACTATTTTCTTATAGGCCGCATCACAAAATTTTCTTTAAAGCTGCTTGAGCTCCTTCATTAGTTTTAAATTGCTGCACTACTACCTATTGGTGAAAGTAATGCCAACCAAAAAAAACAAAACAAAAATGTTTGCTGGGAATACGAGCATGGTGTACAAATCACCATAGGCGTAGGGTTTTCATAGTTATTAATGGGGGCGCAAGCAGGTATAACGTACACATTTAGGCATAACAATATATGTAAAATTGCAATTTATTTCAAATTATGGGGGCATGCGCCCATATAACCATACGCCCATGTAAATCACCATACAATACGTAAATTATTATATTCAGGCAATCTAGTAGTTAGTTGGAAGATTATTGCAATTTGAGTTGTTTTCAGTTTTGATATCGGCGATTATAAAACCCCACAAATGGGAAAAGGATAGCAACAATATATATATATCATCATCATCATATTCAACCATTATCTATCCACTGCTGGATGAAGGTCTCTCCAAATGCTTTCCACACAAGTCTATCCTGGGCCATTCGTTTCCACGTCACCCCAACCTGTTTTCTTATTTCATCCACCCATCTAGTTTGAGGACGTTTTCTAGGTCTTCGGTGGTCTCTTGGAATCCAGTTCAGAATTTCTGTTGTCCATCGTTGATCAGTTCTTCTTGCAATATGCCCAGCCCATCGCCATTTCAGCCCTTTTACTTTAACAATGATGTCCTCTACTCTAGTTTGCTCTCTCACCCAAGTGTTTCTTTTTCGATCTCTCCTAGTTATTCCAAGCATGCACCTCTCCATGCTCCTTTGCGTTGTCTGTAACTTTCGTATTGCTCCAACTGTTAGACTCCATGTCTCTGATCCATAAGAGAGGACTGGCAATACACACTGGTTGAAGACCTTTCTTTTTAGACACAAAGGCAATTTCCCCTTCAGGATAAAACTGTTTCTTCCAAATGCACTCCAGCCAAGTTTAATACGTCTGTTGAGTTCTTTCATAATGTTGCCATCCATTGAAATCAGCTGGCCAAGGTAAATATATGAATCAGCAATTTCTAGCTCAATGTTGTCAACTTGTATTTTTGTTTCCTCTACGAAATTATTGAACATGATCTTAGTTTTTTGTAGGTTCATCTTGAGTCCAACTTCTTTACTTCTAGTTGAGAGCTCCTGTACCATGTCTTGGAGTTCTAATGGGTTCGTTGAAAAAATAACAATGTCATCAGCAAACCGCAAATGATTTAAATATTCACCATTTATTTTTATTCCCTTGTTATTCCAATTTATCTGCTGAAAAATCATCTGTAAAGCTGAAGTAAAAAGTTTTGGAGAAATGGTATCTCCCTGCCTCACCCCTTTGCCAAGTTTGATAGTTTTGGTATCTTTATGTAACCGAAATTTTGCACTTGCATTTTTATACACACGTTTCACCATGTCAATGTACACATCCTCAATGTCTGTTGATCTTAAAGAGTTGATGACTGCTGATGTTTTAATAGAGTCAAAGGCCTTCTCATAGTCAATAAATGCCACACACAATGGAAGTTCATATTCATGTGTTCTTTCAATTAATTCTCTTAATACTTGAATATGGTCCACTGTACTGAATCCACTTCGAAATCCAGCTTGTTCTCTTGGTTGAGCTGCATCTAATTTTTTCTGCAGGCGATGTGTTAGCACTTTTGTGAAGATTTTATAAATAGCAGGTAACAAGCTAATTGGTCGGTAATTTTTCAAATCCTCTTTATCACCTTTTTTATGCAAAAGAATTACTGTTGCAGAATCCCATTGGTTTGGTATGTTACCGCTGTTAAGACATTTGGTAAAGAATTTTGCAAGTATGTCTTCTACATATTCTCCAGCTTCTTTTAGGATATCTAATGTAATACCATCATCACCAGGGGCTCTTCCTTTCTTCATATTTTTTATTGCAAATGAAACTTCTTCTTTTAAGATTTTAGGAGCTGTTCCTTCGACTATTTCAATGTCTTCGTTTAATCCACTGTTACTTTCGTATAGATTTTTGTAGAATTCTTCAACTCTTCTAAGTATTTCTTCCCTATTTCTTGTTACGGTGCCATCCTCTCCTTTTAATGCAATGATGTGTTTCTTCCCAACAGATAAACTTCCTTTAACAACCCTAAGGCTCTTGTTATTTTCAATGGCTTTCCTTACTAGCTCACAGTTGAATTTTCTTATGTCTTCTTTCATGCTTTTGCGCAGAGTTTTACAAAGTTCTATGTACTCAATCCTGGAACTGGTATTTCGATTGTCCACCTTCATATCTCTTCGCCTTTTCATGAGCTGTTTCGTCTTCTCAGATAATTTGCTATTGTGCTTTTTACAGGTTACACCACCAATTTCCCCAGCAGTTTCAACTATTGTCTTAACAATGTTTTCATTACATATATATATGGGGGGAGGGGAGCGCACGCCCCTCTCAAAAATAATAAATTTGCACTTAATATTACCTATCCTACCTAGCAACGAATTTTGCGGAATGGGTCTATATTCGTTTTTAAGTTTACAACCCCCCACCCCAAAAAAAAAATTGGAACCGTCCTTGATGGGAGGAGACTGAGTGGAAGTATCCGTATCGACAGCCAAGTGAGTCAGTTAGAGATAGGAAAAGTACAGTAAAATCTCGCTTAACAACCACCTCTATTTAGCGACCACCTCCCTTAAGGACCGTCTTTTCTGGAAACGGATTTCTTCATCCACCCCCCCATAGACCCAATACTAAATTTACCCCCATTCCGAGACCGCTTCTCTGAGCGACCACTTTTCACGGAATCGACTGCTATCGCCTTAAGGAGGTTTTACTGTATTCCAATAACAATTTATATTTATTTGTGTGAGCGTTACGTCACAAGGACATCAAGGGTTACGTTGTGTCGGGACCTAAAGTTTTCCGAGGAATCCGAACCTCTTAATGCCTAGGGAACCAATCTCCTGACTGAAGTGAGCAGTTAGCCGATAGGTTAACAATTAATATGCAGTAGAACCTGCCTAAAGTGACCACCTGTGGGCTGGGCTGTAATGGTCAATATAGACAGGTGGTCACTATACAGGACAAACCTTGGTATAGGCATGGTTAAGTCCCTACCAGTCCTCTCCTATAGAAAGTGGTCACTTCAATCAGGTGGTCAATTTACAAAGGTAGTCATTTTACCAGGTTTCACTGTACTTTTTTGTTATGCCATCTCTTTCACTTTCAATTATATCGCACACATAAGCTTTCCTCAAAGATAGTCATCAGAAATCATGCCATCGAAATGACTTTACATTTGCAAAAAATAATGAAATGTGTGTACACTGTAAAAATGAAATAATAATAAAAAAACGTTTATACATTATAAAACGTTACTCGTTACATCATAAAATTCATATTTAGTAGTAAGGGGCGCCAAAATTACTTCGACCTTGGGCCCCGCCTAATTTGAGAGGCTGTAGCCTCTTATGATCGCACATTCCTTCATTTCTCTTAACACGTCTTATAATGAGCGCCAAAGTCTGCTGCAATTTACGAGTGAGAATATAATGATAGTATTTATTTATTCTCTACATTATTCATTTAGAATAATGCATATTAACAATTTGACTGAATAAACAAATAATTGCCTGACGACAAACGTAATGTCAAAGGTCCGGAGAAATACACAAGTATAACCTACTCCAGACCGGGGAAAAAGAATTAAATACAGTAGAATCTCTCTAATCTGGACACCCGGGTAATCCAGAAAAATAAAAGTGCATCGATTTTAAAATTTACTGTATGTTTTCTTTAGCACCGTACAATCAATAAACTTTGAATTTCAATGAATAAGAAGTTTGCTTTTTATCCTAACTTAATTCGTAAGTTATAAAAGTAGGCCCACGTTGCAGTATTTGGACTGAAAAGGTTATTTTTATGATAAAAACATCAATTTTAATAGTTTTACAGACATTCTAAAGGTTATAGTAGAAACTCGATTATCCAGACTAATTGGGATCATAGACATCTGGATAACCAAAAACCCGGATAATCGAATACAATTAAAAAATAAGCAGGAAAAATTTAAAAAACACATTTAACAATGTTATGACAACTTTATTGCTGTACATTAAATATAATGTAAGTAAAAAAATTATGACGCTTCAAAAATTTTAAACTACATAAAAAGAACCTTTCGACCAGTTGTCACGTGCTGCGTCGAAGGGGCTTCCGTTATTGTGGGAGCCGTTCCCCTCCCATTCAATCCCTCTTTTTTCCACTTGTTTCAAAAAACTTGTTTAAAAAAAACAAACAAAAAAAAAGCCACGAAATCCGCGTAATCGAGTTTCTAGTGTATTCCGTTTAATCCGGACGGGATCTGGTCACATCAAGTCCGGATTATCCAGACTCTACTGTATATACATATGCACATAAAAACATTGTTTTCTGCATTTAAAATATAAACTTGCCATTTTTATTTAGTCATTAGTAAATCTTGCCGGATTTAAATTTGTCGCTTTTTTCGTTATCGCAACTGATAATTGAAAATACTTCATAATTTGAGAGAAAAATAAATAAAATCTTAGCTTACCTTTACAAAGAGAGAGAGAGAGAGAGAGAGGTTAGTTTTAGGTGTTTATTGTGTTATCAAGATTGAATGTTTCTAAGTTTCTACAAGTGAAATTTAAATTTAATTTGTAAGGGAAATTTTTAAAATTAAATTTTAAATAAATGAAAATATTTTCCACATATTAGTTTTCTGTAATTCAAAATTTTTTTTGTTTAATTTAAATATAATTGATTCGTATAATATACTAATTATGCCTTCGGTAATTTGATTTGATTTTTTTTTTAAGCGTAGCATCGTCCAGTTTACATGTAAACAAAAAAATCGTAACCCAATTACACGTAAAAAAACAGATTACACGAATGTTTGCTTTCTATATACCTTACCAAGGAATTATTGATAACCATTACGCGAAATGTAATAGGTAATAATTATTCAAAAAGAGATCACTGCAAGTTGTTAGTCATGCGACCATGTGCGATGACAAATTTTCGAGCTTCATTCATTTTGTTGTCAATGTCCGAATTTGGGTCTGGGGCCCTCCTCCGATTGGTCGGTTGTAGTTCTGCGCCTGCGCGGATGCGCGTCTAGGAATTTCCATATACGGTCTTCTATTCCTAATTTGGAGAGGTCGGCTCCCAAATATGGCGTCGCACGTGACGCGTGTGTGATCTTTTAGCCCACCCTCTCCGTGTCAACGTCAAGCGAAGTAAACGCGAGTGCGCGGACGGAAAGTGTGGCTTCGACCGACGGGGGGTAAGCACAGAAACTTTTTGGCGAAAACGAAACCTGATTGAGAGACTGACCATCCGAACATCGAACAGATGTGCCCTCGATGACCACGATGCCCTGGAATTTTCGCGGCGACATTCTGAAGGCTTCGCCGCCGTAAAATAGCATGCAGAACGCGGCTTCTTCGAGAAATAGAGCGTCACAACCTTTCGGTTTCCAACCGATCACCCACCACCACTCCCAGATACAGCAGTCGACTCGGAATCTATCTGGCGATCAATCCCCGTTGCATTTGGGCGGCCACATGGGGTCTGCTACGACGCCGACGAACGGGGCCCAACACGGCGAGGGGACACCCGTCCTCTCTAACGACGACATGGGACCCAATATTCCGAAAAAATCCCTTCCCGCGAACGGCAAGAAAACGAAAGGACGAGTTAAAATCAAAATGGAGTTTATCGACAATAAACTTAGACGATATACGACATTCAGCAAACGAAAGACAGGGATTATGAAAAAGGTAGGTTTTGCTCAAACGCTGCTAATTATTATCCATATTATTAAAACAGTTGCGTCATCTCCAACCCTCGTCTCTTCATCTAGATTATCGCTTTGATAAAGTACTCAAGTAGCGAATTGAAGATTTTGATTTTCTTTCATTTTTTTTCTGTCAAGTCGACGCTTTTTCACCTTTCGCAACTTCGGGAAAAAAAAACATGGGAGTAAAATATTACAAATAACATTTTTATGTTTATTAAAAGGTCCCATGTTTATAAATATATGTGAAATGTGGAACAACTTTATGATTTCAGAGGATATAGACAGGGCCTCAGTTGCATTTATTCACGTTTAAAGTGTCACTTATCAGAGATCAAAGTTCCAAATGCAGCCATTTTTAAAATGCGTACAAAATTTTCATTATTTGTAGTAGAAAAAAACATCACCTAAGTCTACATTATTTTTCCTTTCCTATGTTCTATAAAATACCACACATGTTGTATTCAGGGGCGTAGCAGTTAAAAAATTATGGGGGCTGCAGCAGCTGTAGAAAAGGTCACACACATACAAGTGATTTCTTCTTCTTTTTGCAAGGGTTTCATTGGGAAGGGTGAACAAGTGATTTCTATTAAGTTTAAATAGTGTACTGTTATCCAATGGGGTACTGAAGCCACCTAAACATGTTCCTTTAAGAGTTTAATAGTGCCATTGGTTGTACTCATGGGGGGGAAAAATATACTTTTCTGAGTATATTTAGGATGAAGAACCGAGTACACGATTTATAAACTGGGGGGTGGGGTTGTTTTCCATGGAAGCAGAATTCTCCTTTGCAATAGAAGGGCATTACCTATCTTTTTTATAGGCTTACTATATATATATTTTTTTTTTTTTGCTTATTTCTATGTTTATTTTCATGCAGTTATAAATAATTGTCCTTTTAAGATTTCCTTAAATAATATTTATAAAATAGTTTAGCCATTCTGCACATGACAAGAAAAAAGTTTTGTGGGATGAAAAATTTGAGGACCATTGCCTTAGGGAAACTTAAAGAGTTTTACAGTGGTCGTCATTACCTTCTTTCTCCCCATGTTTTCGCTTAAGTTTGTTTCGTAAAGTTCATGTGTTTTTTAGTCTAACGTTTTCCTTGGAAGTTCTATTTTAGCCTTCGTTTATTAACATCGTGGAGTTTCTTTTTGGATATATGTACAGAGGTTGTCATTATCTCCTTTCTTACTTTCTCCTCGTGTTTTCCCCCCCTCCTCTTTAAGTTTGTTTCGTAAAGTTCTTCGTGTGTTTCTTAGTATAACGTTTTCCTTGTCAGTTTTATCCTAGCATTTGTTTGCTAATGTTTTTCATGTCTTTTTTGGATATATGTACAGAGGGCATTCTTACTTCCTCATGTTTTCTCTTCCCCTTAAGTTTGTTTTGTACAGTTCGTGTGTTTCTTAGTCTAACGTTTTCATTTGAAGTTCCAGTCCAGCATTTGTTTACTAACATTGTTCAGTTTCTTTTTGGATATTTGTACAAAGGTTGTCATTATCCCCAAAGCAGAATATTTTGCAATGTTCTGCAACAAGCCTTCAGCTGATCTAAAATATTCTGCAGAGGGTGCATATATGCATCTCCTGGACATGGTGCATACCTATACATGTATGTATAGGTATGCATTATGTACATTTTTAAATTCTATAAAACATAAATTCCTTTTTTTAATAGAAATGCAGAAAATATTTATGTATATGTATCTCTTGGGTTGATGATTTAGGATTTTTATTTCTTTATTTTAAGACAAAAAAAAAATTGATTCACCCCGCGATTGTTCTACGACTTGCATCACACTTTTTATTTAGTACATTCTTCTTTGTGGGTCATTACTTCTTTCTTACTTTCTCCTCATGTTTTCCTTTCCCTCTTGTGTGTTTCTTGGCGCAGTATAGCCCAGATGCTCTTGCGCCATAAAAAAGCCAAACAATCAATCAATCTTGTGTGGTTCTTAAAATTCTTCATGTATGTTTCTTAATCTAACATTTTCTTTGGAAGTTTCATCCTAGCATTCGTTTTCTAACATTGTTCAGTTCCATTTTGGATATATGTACAGAGGTTGTCATTACCTCTTTTCGAACTGTCTTCTCGTGCTTTTCCTCCTCCTCTTTAAGTTTGTTTTGTGAAGTTTTCATGTGTTTTTTAGTCTAAGCTTTTCCTTCGAAGTTCTAGCTTGGCATTTGTTTACTTTAGTTTCTTTTTGGATATATATCTTAGCTAACTGCATTTCCTGTGCTTTTAATGCAGATTTTTGGCTGCAAATATTTTTTAGTTCTGTACTGATTTTTTTTATTCAGTATACATACAATATTGATTTATTAATAATATCTACAAAAACTTAAATTTGGTTTAGCATTGCTATGGTTATTTTCTTCGTTTGGCAAGCACAAAGTAGCACAGAGTTCACTTTATTTTCAAAAATTGTGCAGCACTAAAAATATATATGCACAACAGAATCTCGTTATCTTAATTATGCCTTGAATAACAGGGTGTTACGGATCTGGAAAAGTGAGGGAAATTTGAAATGCACTGTTGTACTCAGTAGCCTAGCTGATTAAAATAATTTTTCTGAACTATGCTTTTCGTACCACATTGCATACTGAAAATTTTGAAAAACTTATACTTTTGACTAAACTTCTTCCAAAAATTACCCTTTTGCACCAAAACTAATATAATTTATATAAAATTCTCGTCTGTATAATTCTCGGGAGAAAATGTTCGCTAAATGTATAACTAAAACGTGGGGAAAAAAAACCCAATTTTTAGTTAAATTATCTAATCTGCAAGGAATTTTGATGATCATTTATGAAGGATTTTTATTATCATCATTGGAAAAAATTACATTTGGGGAATGAAAGTATAATTTGTTTACTTCTGCTTCCTAATCGTTACCACTTCTATGTTTAAATTGTAGTATCATTAATTCTCATCTGCTCTTCATTTAAGGAGAGAATCAGTGAAATAATTTAAGGAAAACATATTTCTACAAACCAATACCTAAAGTACTTCTTCTGTTACCATGTCTTAATTCAGGTTTCAGTAAATTTGCTTGTATGCAAATGTATTTTGGTTTATAGATGGTATTAAGCCACTAGTTCAATGCAGGTGACACAATTTGTATTATTATTAATTATCAAAAAATCCCACTTAAATCAGTAGTATGTACAGAAAATTCATTGGGAGAGTTACAGATCCACAAGTCCAAATATTCATAGGTATATATGTCTAACAATTGCATCTTAAGTGGGGGGTATGACTCCCGTCAACCCCCCCTTGCATACATCAGTGACTTCAGCAATATGGCTCAACTGCATGAGTAGTCTTTTAGCTCAACGAGCGAAATCCTCTGGAATCTTCATGAGCAAATTAGCCCCATAAAAACTCTCATGAGCAGCTCAGACTCAGCAAAACAGCATATTCGTTTTGAGGTTTTATCTTAGAAGTCAAACGTTGGGCTACAGAGAACCGATAAATAAATAACGATCTTCTTTATAGCATCACTATGAATGGAACTTGGATTTTCGGCACAGTAATTGCCTTTATTATCAACTTAGGGCTTATATTATGCCATACAAGGCCTTTCATTAAACTGAATTTGAGAGACGGCAGAAGCTAAATTTCAAATTTTCCTTCAAACCGTACCCCCTGATTTATATTGTGAGAACTTTACGAAAGAGGATTAACAAACACTTTACACAAAGCAAGCTAGGAACATTTGCATCTGTTTGCATCATGACCTTTGCTGTCCTTATGCCATATAAAATTTACGTAGCTGTATTCAGTGACAGCGGTCAAAGCATGGCAACAATAATCCAATAGTCCCTGGTTCGAATCATGCCTCAGTGCATGGTCAGTTTATTTTCTTCGTCAGTTACTATGCATTAAAAAATAAGTTCTAATTTAAACACATTCTATAGAATGTTAGATTTAATCTTATTAATTGCGCTTTGATTTGCGGTAGAGGGACTCCTCCTTTGGAAAGATTATTACTGGTCTAACGTCAATTTCTTAAACGAAATGTCTATTTTTAAAATTAAAAACGTTGCTTATCATTTTTGCTATTGAAGGTGCTAAAGGAAATAACGTTTTTGACGATTGCATAAGTATTCAGGATTTTTGTCGAATAGGGAGAGAGTTAAAAGAATGTACAATTACGAATTTTATTTTATACATATTTTTATTTGATATTATCTGAACCAATGAAATTATGGAAAATAAATTAAATATATAAATTTTCAATATTCATTTAGTATTTCATGGAATGATCGTGAGTAATCAAGTAGTTGTTGAAGCTCATAGATGACAGAGTTCGAAATCTGGGTCTGCCCCCCCCTTCATTTAAAAACTTGATTTGCCCTATTCAGCTTTGCATCTACTTTCAAAATGTTTACAGTTACATTTTAAAATAAGGTACTTTTTAGCTTATTGCTAATTGTTAAGCAGTATCAATTATTTTTGTAGCATTTTAGTATCTTGTACATTCACTAAAATGTTTAACAGCCATGAGCGGGAGGTAATTTTTCTCAGCTCCTTTCCTCCACTAAAAGTACTCTTAATGTTTCTCAGCCCCATAGAAGTACTCTTAATGTTTCTCAGCCCCATAGAAGTACTCGTTAATTTTTCACAGACCCTTCCCCACGAATTATATGCTAGGGGTGCATACAAGAAAAATTCCAATTGAATAATGTTGTTGGACTATAGTTTCTTGTGGATTCAGTCCTCTTTTCCCCCTTTTTTCATAAGCGAGGGGTGCACCCCCCCCCTAGAAGTACTCGTATGTGCACCCATGCTGGCCATTGCTATCGGTTTTTTTACTTTAGGAATAGTGTTCTTAACTCTTGTTTGCTCCCTTATCTAAGTATCTCTTTTTTGAATACTCGGTTACATTAGCGTATGTACGAAGTTCATAAGGTGGGGAAGGGGTTATTGAGCTATATCTATATATTTATATGTATATATACAAAATTGCATCACAATGGAGAGTTACAACTTCCTTTTATATGCCAGTGCTTGGCCATTTCAAGTATACTCTTTTCTGTATTTTTTGTTTTTATATTTTTTATATTGCTTTTCTCATTGAGGACCCCATGTCTTCACTGCAATATACAGTAACATCTCTGAATTGCAGATACTCCGAGACTTGAGTATTTGTCCATTATTTGGAGGTGTCCGCCATTCGAGAGGGTTAGGAGTAAGATATAATAAGCACTAGGGCTAGAATGGAAAAATGTTCATGAAATGCAATTTAAATAATAAGTATAAATAAAAATAATAAATAATAAGTATACTAGTAAGTATAAAAATAAGTAACTTTTGTAATGTTAAGGGTGGAAAATTGTTTGTTAAATAGAAGTGTGTATTGTTCTGGAGTTGTCCATTAAGGATGTTTTACTATACCATGCTTTATAATGAAGTAAGGTTATATAATGTAGAGCTTACTAAAAATATTAGATCATGCATCTAGAGAGTACAGGGGTTAGACAAAATAATTGAACACCCTGTTTGTAGACAGTTAATTTGAGCTATTTCCGAGACATTCATCATGAGCACTAATGCCCCTTTTGCTATCAGTCACACATATCGCTATTGATAAACATTCGTGCTGTTGTTATACAAAAAACATTTTTTTTTCCCTTTTGGGGCATGAAATATCAGACCTAATAGACTTTTAAGGAGGAATAATTTTTGTGTGCCAAATTGGAGCATCCATGATCTAAGTTAATTGGTATATCGAGATTTACTATATAGTAAATCTCAAGTAGTACATAACAAGACTAGGAGGCACAAGGAGGATTTTGAGGGTTAATTCTCTCCTCAATATTGTTATAAAGTTCTTATAACAAATTTCCGTCAAAACTCTACCCATTTTGAAATCCTGTGCATGAGTCTGGTACTGTATCCTTGGTCACATTTTAGCATGCAAAACTTGACGAAAGATGTAAGATATTATTACCCTCCGCAGGGATAACACAATTGCCAAATATGGTCAACACAAGAAAGCCTCCGGGGCGAAATTTTTGTAAGTTTTCGTGGGGGAATTTATTATACAATAATTTTTGCCACCCACGTTTAAGTAGCTCAACTATAGCTTTTTCATATTAGGAGAAAAAGAGGTGCCGTCCTCATCCTGGATTCGAACCAGGGTCCCCACGTTGAGCCCGCGGTGTCTTGACCTACTAGACGAATGAGGACAAGAACAAACGCATTTTTCTCCGTATATGAGGATGTAAGATATTATTACCCTTCACAGGGATAACACAATTGCCAAATAATGGTCAACACAGAAATTCCTTTTCCCTAAATACAAATAAGCTCTAGTTTGAGCTACTTAAACGTGGGTGGCAAAAATTATTGTATAATTGACGAAATATCTGCAGACAGAGAAGCCACTATGGTTAAAAGTCAAAGCTGAATGTAAGGGATAGAACACTTCGTTGAATTATGACCATAAAGTATAAAACTGTCATGTCCCAAATTACTGCATCATCCACTGTAAGGGTACCTGTGTCAGAGAAACCTTTCCATATGCACTGCATAAAGTTAATGACTATGGCAGAAGGCTGCAAACATCAAACCTGTTTTTACCATGTTTGGCGCAGTATAGCCCAGATGCTCTTGCGCCATAAAACATACAAATATCAAACCTGTCTTGCCACTACAGGATATCAAACAACATATTCATTACGGTAATGACTACTAAAAATGTATTCCAGGTATATGGAAACGTATGACGTGGTCTGATGAGTGAAGTTTCACTGTGTTTCCCACCTCAGGTTGTATATATGTATGGAGATGATTGTGTGGAGCATACAACATCGACTGCTTTAAGCCTATTGTTATCGTGGGGTTTCCTCATGGTTTGCGGGTAGGGCCTACCTTATCATGAGACCCATTAGAACAAATAGTCATTCTTGAAGGTAAAGTAACAGCCCTAAGGTGTTTGGAATTCTAAATGGCCAATTTCGTCTCATGGTTCAGACTGTTTTTAGTTGGTTATGTAATCTAACAGGATAGTGTCCTCTAATTTACATTGTTTGGTGCATTACATTTTGGCTCGAGGAGTGTGAAGTAAAAGATCTACTACTCTGGCAACTTTAGTCGGCAAATTTGGATGTCATTGAGCCTGTATGAAGTATTGTTTAGAATAAGCGTGAGAAGAGATTCTCACTGCCCAATTCCATTAAGGAATTAGTATTAGTTGAAGAGTAGCATCAGATTGACATTAATTCTGTTTTTTATCGAAATTTGATTATTTCGTAATATATTTCAGCTTTATTATGTCCAGAGGAGCTCTTAATTTTTATTAATAAGCAATATGCAGTATTTTGGTGCTAGAACTTATTACAAGAATTTGGTTGAAACTGACTTTTTACGACCAAACTTCGGGAAGTTTTAGGCATTTTTATAGTTATTTGCACTTTCCAGTCATTATGGTTATGATCATGGCGACCATGATTTGCTTGGGCTGAAGGTATCTACATTACATGAAGGTGCCCTGCGGTGGCGCAGTGTTGTAACGCGTTCTCCTAGTGCGCCGCTAATCCGGGTTCGACTCCCAGCAGTGCAAAGAACGCTTACTCAGAGATCTCATAAAGATCGCACTGCTCACTGTAGTCCGGGGTTTGGTTCCCTAGGCCTTAAGAGGTTCGGATTCCTCGGAAAACAGTAGGTCCCGGCGCAGCATGACCACTGTAGTCTTTGAGCCGTAAAACCAAAAAGCAAACCAAATTACATGAAGGTATTATTTACATTATGTAATATAACATATGAAATTCAAGATTACAACTTGCATCTTAATTGGCACTTTTTTGCCATATCTCATGGCAAAAGGGCAGTAGATGGAGTGGATAGAACGATAAAGAATCGTGTATTGCAAAAAGTGAAGTCTAGAAAAGCGTTTGTCAGTAATACCCATAGGTGTAACCAGGGGGCGGTTTTGGGGGTTGTAACCCCCCATCGCAATGAAATTTTGTATATTTAACATAGGAATATATGAGTAGTAGCTCTGTAACCCCTCCCATTAAGTCTATAACCCCTCTCTTATGAACTTCCTGCCTACACCTATGGCAATGCTTTCTTTTTTTGCAGTGTGCTGCATCAATAACATAAAATATAAATGTTATCTATATACCTGAAGCAGAAATCAAAAGCGAAACTGAAAAATTAGAGAAGTGTTGGGAGAGTATTGGGAATTTGCCAAAAACACATCGGATACATTGTGCTCGTATGCAACAAATTTAGTGAGGTTTGCTACTACATCAGATAAATGAGATATTTTTTACTTCAGAATGATTGATGATTTGTTAACCAGTAATTAAACGTAGCTACATGGGAACAAGCACAGATGACCAGAATGAAGGCATTCGATTTGGAAAATGAATATTGGTGGAATTTACTTCAGAACATAAAAGTAC
>QLNU02014176.1:50768816-50783106 GCA_006491805.2 Dysdera silvatica | reverse complement strand
CCAGCCTTCTGTTCTAGCTAATTAAACAATTCTAGCCTACACTTATTAATCTTAAATTATAAAAATTAATTTTGCATATTCTAATTATAAACAGATGTATCATGCAACTAACCTAAGGTATATATGTAAGTTGGCAATTTTTTTCTTATTTATCGGTATATTAATTCGTTTTTTGTAGCAAATATACTTACAAAACTAGAGCAAATTGATAAAAAAAAAACACTAACTACCAAGTGTCAACTAGCAGCATTTTTTCAAACATAACTTTAATTCTATTTATTCTATTAATTTTAATTTAGGCTAATCAAATTATTTTAATATCAAGTTTTATTACCAATTAAAGGTTTGCTGTCATTCCATCAGCAGCGGATAATGTTATAATTGATAACTAACCAAAACAGTACTAAAGTAGTAACAGTCATCACAGTACTTAGCCTATATGCTGTAACTGTTTTTCTATTTGCAATCACTCATTGGAATTAATGGGATATGAGTGAAGGGGGCTCAATCCCCCCCCAAATTGAATATCAAGGCATGTTATTTTCTCATATTTTATCACATAATTGGCCCAGTATATAGCCCAGATGCTCTTGCGCCATAAAAAAATCCAAACAAACAATTTTATCACATAATCATCTCTAAAGCTACTTAAGTCTTTCCCTATAATTTCACTTGAGGCCCCCCATAATTTTTGAATTGCAACGCCACCGTATTAAGGAAACAAGGACTGGGTTGGTATAATTTATACTTTCAATATGTGGATGTCGGATTGTCCCGGATATATTTGTTCGGTATGAAATATCTTGGATATCTTTAGTCGCGCCGACTTCGTGGGTTTGAAACACTTTTTAAACCCTTAGTAATTTTGTTGTGCATTCCTGGAACCCCTAATATTTTTGCTCGTGGGGAAAATACACGCACGGAAATATATGTTCAACGTCATTTGATTTCTTTTTCATCTGAATGTTCTTGTCAGATATTATTACCCTTCTCAGGGCTAACACAATTGCCAAATAATGGTTAACACACAAAGCCCGGGGGCGAGTCTTTGTGATTTTCTTACGCCTACAAAAGCAAAATAAATAATTATCAAGAGAAAAAAAAAATTCTATAATTATAATTTGTTTTCATTTTAACATTTCAGGTGTCTTATTGTACCAGATAATCTGATAATGAAATTTAAATTAAATGTAAATCCTTTGAAAAATACACCAGTCATTCAATTTAAACTTTTCGCAATCCCCAATAATTTTTCAAGTCGGCGCTTGTGGATAGCTTTGTTGGATGTGGGGTATATTTTGGATATGGGATACCCTGGATATGATCACTGACCTTGTTATTACTAGGTAAGCAACTAATTCAAATTTTGCAGGTTGTTATTCGGTTTTTGTGTTATAGTGACTTAATTTGTAATGCGTTGTTATTCTCCATCTCCGTTTCCATAGAAACCGTATCATCCAGGTGCTCAAGGAAACTCCTCGGGTGTTATGGAGAACAACCATGATCATCACCACCACCACCATCATCACGAGTATGAAGATTTTACTGTCAAGGAAGAAAAATTGCCGCCTTTTTATATGATATAAACAGTGTGTGCCTCAAATAGTGCGCATCTTCTATGGGACTACTTAACAAGGGACTGACTTTTGTGGATGTTTCCTAAAATCAATTTCATTGACATGGCCGGCTCCATGTTTTTGCCAAAATCAGCTATAAGTAACTGAAATAGCTACAGGAAGTAGCTGGTCTCCTTCCAACAATGTTCAACGATCACACAATCTGTTCAACAATGTTAAACTGTTGCAGTTATTACAGTTTCTAAAAATTTTAAAGACTTTTTTTTTTTTACATTTGTTACTTCATTATATCTTTTTTACTTTATATATATATATATACTGTTCCCTTCCTCCGATTAAAGAAATGGTGGTGCTTTAGATTATTGAAGCGCACATCGTTGATTTTTGCAGAAGTTTTCTGAAGTGTCGGTTGTTCTATGAAATCGTTGCATTTAAAGGGACTGGTGACATAGTGGTTTTGTCTCATATATAAATGCCTTTGACTGATAGTGTTAAATTTGTGCTGCAGACCGTCCTAACATGTAGAATTTTATTTGTTAATACTTAGTGTTACGCAATTTTGTGTATCGTTCTCGTTCACAGCTATATATGGGAGCTGGCTCCATCTATGTCCACTAAAAAGATTCCGCTGAAAGATTATTTTTGATAACAGAATGTTTTAATGCGTTTTTAATTGTATAGTAACCATAAATGATTTTGTGCCAAATGTTCATGGTACAAATAACAAGATGCCTTTTATTTTTCAATGCCAATGTTAGTACATTAAAGACTGTTGCCATATTCATACTTATATAATTCGTTGATGATGATCACTATCTGTTTTCTTTTGTGAATAAAAAATCCATTTGTGGTGCTTTAATAACACTAAGAGTGTGTGAGTCTCTTTTTTTCTTCACAGTCGATTCCTTCACAAAATACAGTAGCAAAATAATTTTGATGTACATGTTGTGTTTTGTGTATGCATGTATTTTGCATGATTCGAAATTGCATGTTTGATCAGTTAGATTCGCCTAAGCATGCATCTTAAATGTTTTTGTAATAAATGATTTTTTTTACCGAAAAAAATAACTTTAAACTATATATCATGTTTTAGATTATATACCCTTGTTATTATTTCTTCTACGCACAAGCTGTTATTGTTGTGTAGTGCTATAGTTACTAAACCTTTGACCCCATCATTTGTACTGTGATTTTATTAGAGGTTAGGGGTGGGGGGAATAATGATTGTAAATTGGAGATCACTTTAGGCTATTGGTCCTGTCTCAAGTTGATCCTAAAAACAGTTTTGAGATAAATGGCTCCAAATTATTCATTAAAAAAAAAGTTTCGTTATTGGTAGAAAATTTTCAAAATATATTTCCTCTACACATGTATACCTCACACAAAGGAATATCCACAGGACCGGACATTTTGTCCCTTAAAGGCGTATCCCTTCTTCGGAGGTGCATGTGTTAATACATGCTGGGAACTAAAGCCGTTTCTGGCAGGGGTTCAAAAGGTGCCCCTCACCTGGGCAGCTGCAGCCTGTTTATTATATTATTTTTAACTTTTTATTAATAAAAAGACAGTATCAAGGATTTTCGTTTTATGAAAATAAAAATTAAAACATATTTCTCTTATGCATTATAACTGTTTCAAACTATCTACATACAAATATAAAAGTAAACATTTCACATACTAAATTCTAAGTGAAATAATATTAAATTAATAATAATAAGGGCGGTGAGATATTGTTTTTGCACTAGGGCGGTGAGATATTGTTTTACACCAAGATGGCTGACAACCCTGAAACGGGTCTACTGGGGGCCAGAAGAATCCTCCCTTAGATATAGAGGTGTCTCTTGTGGAAGGTAACTCTGTATATCTTTATTCCTTCTAAATTAAAAAACAACATGCAGTTCAATCTGTGTATTGAACGAAAACCATTGTAAAGCAACAAAACAAGTTGAAGATCCAGTGACATGGGGAAAAGGGGGAGCAGAGGTTTGAATCCCCATCCCCATTCAATAAAAAGGCACTTTTTTTTTTTTTAAACTGCCAAATCGCATTATCTTTTTTGAAGTTCCTTGAGGGCTTCTACAATCTTTAAATTGTTGCGTCTTTCTCATGATCCCGTGTCTTCTCTCATTTACAAAGCACCTCAGTGGTTACAGTCGTCACTCTTTGACTCTACTGGAATGAATTTCAATTCCTAGTAAGTTTGGCTGTGTATATATGTGTCATGATTCAGGGGTCACGTTAAGACATGTGTCACATCCCAGATGACCTTTCATACAGGCTTGGGATGTAATAATACAAATTTCTTCTATTTCACAACGATATATTACGTTTTAGAAACATTTTTTTCTTCCATTCTAACCATAGATGTATGGACATTATGGTACAACCACTCGCAGAAAAAAAAAAGAATCTTTTGGAATCCTAGCGGGGTATGATCCTGCATCTCTTGATTGCAGATCAAGTGCTCTAACAATTAAGCTGCAGGTGGCCTGTCATTCCCCTTCCTGCGAGTGTATTTAAAACTTTTCCACTGTGAACTGGTTATTAGAAGAAAAATGGGCAGTACTGTGGCTGCGATTTAAATGTCAGCCGAAACCATTCGTTTTTAACAGGCAGTTTTGGGAATGGTAAGGATTAAAGGAAAAAGAATTTCTAGAACCTTTTCAGTCACACCTTCCGATGATTGTTTATTACGAAAAATGGTGTTGGCTAATGTTTAAATCTCAGTCTATCAGCTGAATATCAAAAAGGTGGCACGTAATCATCTTAAAATTAGGATATGAAAGATGTTTTGACCTCTTTTAATAGCAATTTAATGTAACATTTTTTGTATTGCGTTAATTAAGAGCTGTTCTGCCACTATGTGAAAAAAAGCAATTTTATCACTTGATGTGACCTAAACTGAAAAAATATTTCTGCATTCAGTCAAAGAATTCAGTGTATATACAGCTAGAGAACTGTATTAGTATGGTACCATACAACATACCCATAGGTGAAATAAGCTATTGTTATAATTCGCTGTGAGAAGCTGGGCCACAATTTCCAAACTACAGTCAGTCTCTTCCTTTTTTTAAGATGCCAACACATAATGCGTGTTTATAAATATTACAGAAATTTACTGAACTTTCCCACTTAAGCAAATTTCAAAACAAATAAATTTCAATTTCTGTGTCTTTTAAGAAGTTAAAAATTACAAAAATATTTTTATTTCGCTTGCAAAAAATATAAAAACTTGATGTTTGATAAAACTTCTAAATAGCGGACACTTCGATACTTGAGTACACCTGTTCGTTCGCTATTCGGTAGGGTTAAAGGATAACGAAGAATGGGAATTTTAAAAATAACCGTTAAAAAGATTTTACTGTATTCCAAATAATCTAAAGAAAAATGATAGGATTTCAATATAAAACAAAGAAGTTCGTATTATTTTCAATTTTTTTTTTTAACTACAAAACCCATGTTTAGGATATTCAAAAACATGCCGAAATAATCTATCTGTCCAGACCACGAGAATACTTTTGGCCCTGGGCATATGTCAATGTGTGGTTCTTTGCAAGCAGTTTTATAGTTGTGAAATAGCGATGCGTTTGGCTGCCTCCTTCAGTGCCTGATTTGTAAGGCCCGGATTTTCATGCCTAAAATTTAGCCCAAATAATACGCAAATATTCTCAAAATTATTACAAAATATGCAAGTGCATAGAAATTTGGACCCTACTCATAAGCGATGTTTCGAAATGTATAAAATAACAATTTATTGAAACAGTGCAAGTGTTCTTGGAATTATTGCATAACATATATACTGAAATGCATAAAAAATATCACTTTGTTACGTCCTTGAATATGAGTATGCACAAAATTAACACAAAATGTATGAAATATGAGCGGAGATACGTTTGAAAATATGGCATCATTGACTTGGGCCCAAGGACGCTGGCAGTATAAAATTTAGGACTTGGGAGCAAAGGCCTTAAAAATGGAAATTTTCTACCATACCTTTTTAATTTTACCTTTTTTTTTAAAAGAAAATCGAAATATTTTGGGGGGGGCAATGGTCTTCCCCTTTCTATACCTGCCGGCGCCCATGGCTTGGGGTGGAAAATATTACACTTGGTCTTGACTTGGAAAGTATTACACATATTGAGAAATATCCCCCACAAAAACGTGAAGACGTATAAAATTATTTTTTCTAACTTTAATGTTATCTAATTATATTATTTATAGTGGAAACATATTCAGTAGCATTTTTTTTTCATTAAAAAAAAAAATATAAATTTTTAAAGAAAAGCAAGGCTTGTTAAACGTCGAATTAAATCGAATTGCAAGTGGATTAAAAAAAAAAATTTTTTTTGAAAAATTTGTAGAAATATGTGCACAAAGGCGAAATATGCAAAAACGTGCAAGTGTCTAGAAATCCGGGCCTAGACGTCCCCAGTTTGAGGGGGGAGGGGGGGGTGCAAATTGCGTTTTTTTTTTTTTAATTGACTTTTGGTTATTCACTTTTGATCAGTATATATAAAATTTTTAGGTAAAAGTAAAAGCTTACTTTCTGTTGGCTGTTTTCGAGAGTTCACCCCAAATTTGGGGGATTAAATCTGTAACTGCAAGTCCTGGTGGGAGAGGGGGCGTCTGATTCTGTGCCTATAGCCCCCAGTTACCTTAATCGGGCCTTGGCTACCTCACAGATAATTCGGGTTTGATTTTCCAGTAAGTACCCAATTTTTATCATTTTTTCCCCCCTATAAATCCACAGCCCGGCATGTGGTTCCAAACCGTCGTCAAGTCGCGATCCACTTTTATGGTAGCCAAGCAATCCGCGACACCCTCTTTACAATAACAAAAGATATGCGACCCCCTCCTCCTCCTGTCCGCCGCCACCACATTTGCGTAATAAAAGCATTTTTAACGAAGTAAAGAAAACACATTAAATATAAAATTATTAATGATGTCACCAGCGAAGGGATTTTTTTTTCCGTAAAGACACTCAGTCAGCAACTAGTGGTAAAAAAAATAAAATAAAAATAAATAAATTAAAAAAAATAACAAAACAAAACTGGTAGATACGAGTTAGAATTGCCGTATTTATACTTCTACAGCACACATTACTGATTATTATTCTACGTGTGCCTTTATGCAAAAACGGCACAACACACACTTAAGTTATTCACATTTTAAATTGTCAGATGTTCGAAACAGTATACATACAATTTTTATAAGAAAAATAATTGTAGCAATCACCAGAATTAAACTCTTCTACACATTGTGTGTGCTGATTTGCTTTTGCATAAAGTTTAACGTTATTAAATTATGTAAGACACTTTTTCCTTCAGTTACATCGATTATATTTTAATTCGTCTTTGAATAAACGCCTGCTCTTTCCATTCTTCCATTTCAATGCCGCTTTTTCGAAGGAAAGATTGAAAGTTCCTGTTCTTCAGCGCAAATTCTGACAAGGCTATCAACATTTACATTTGACATCTTATTTCCATAAGCTTGGTTTTAATACGGTTTTTTAATCTGAGCGGTCTGTCGCATGTTTAACGCCTTAATATTGCATAAATTCAAAGTAAAAAATAAAATCCAATTCATTAAATTACGATATCTTTAAAAAGTATGGAACAATTTTGTTAACTGATGCAATAACATTGTTAACCCCTTAACTGCCGCCGATGTATATATACGTCTTGCACAGCCGATTCGTTAACTACCGCCGACACACACACACATATATATACGCCTTTCCGAAATACGTTCCTTTGTAATGTACTGCTATTTTTTTTTTTTTATAAAATGCAATGCTTTTTTATTAAAAATTTTTTTAAATGAAATTTTTATTTTGTTATTTGAATGGTGGCACTGGGGAGCGAATCTCCTAAGTTTTCCTAGGCAGTTAAGGGGTTAATAAGGGACCTGTACTGAAGAATTATTCACTCAGAGGTTGCAGAAAGGTTGATAGCGTTGTAACAATCAAATTGCTGTGAAAGTTGATCTCAATATTCTAAATTAAAAAAAAAAAGTTCTAAAAGTACAGTCGAAACTCGATTGTCCTTACTAATAGGGACCAGCGACCTCCGGATAATCGAATACAATTAAAAATAAATGGAAAATTAGAAAACCAGGAAAATTGAAAAAAAAAAAAAAATTTAAACATGGTATGACAGCTTTATTGCTGTGCATTAAACATATTGTATGTATGTAAAAAAATTATGTCGCCTCAAAGATTTTAAACTACATAAGAACCTTCCGACCGGCTGGCACATACCATGTGGAAGAGGCTTCCATTACCATGGGAGCCGTTCCCCTCCCACTCTCTCCCTCTCATCTTCCCCACTGGAGCGCTTGTTTCAAAAAGAAAAGAAAAAAATCTGAGCTCTGCGCTTCTGCATAATCGAGTTTCTACTGTAAATTAATTTCATTTTACCGTAAAGCTTCACGCTTTACGAAAGAAACTGAAAAAACTTTACATTACTATTGCAAAATTCTTATATCATTCTTGCCAACTTTAAGAAAGTGTGCATCAGTAAAATTATTCATGGCACTATGTTGTCTTCGGTGAAACCAAAAAATTAGAATACTATATTTATTTTGAAAAATAGTTTATGAAACATTAAAAACGTTCAATTTCAAGGTACCAATTTATTTAACAAACTCTTTCGATCTTTTTGCGCAGTATAGCCCAGATGCTCTTGCGCCATAAAAATCCAAACAAACAAATCTTTCGATCTTATCTCACTCCTCCCCCTCCCCCCCAAACAAAAAAGCGCAAAACATAACTGTTATGTATGTATCAGATGCGACTATCTTCGCGAAATCATCGCAGTGTTGAGAAATAAATAGAAACTTCGTTTACTGGTACATGGACCATTATAAAAAACAAAAACAAAAAATAAAAAACCACCAGCCGTTCATGGAAAGGATGGAAACAGATTAAATATAAAGTTGTGGCTGGGTTTCAAATTATGCAGCAGACATATCGTCGGAGAAAGTTTAAAAAACCGGATAATTGCAAATGATTTTTTTTTTAACATAAATTCCTAAAATAAATGTGAAAATTTTACACGGCAATAAAGTACGTTGTATCGTACCTACGGTGAAGCAATATTGGTGCACATGGAAGAGAATGTACGTATTACCTAAGGTCGATTTTTATTAGAAAGTTCATAAACTAAAGTATGAATACTGAATTGATACATTACATCCAGAAGTATTGCTTCAAACAAGTAAGAACACGGAAGCAAATAGTGTATACTTTGGAATTCTGGTTTTGGGTCTCGGACAGAGTGAGGGCAAGGGAAGGAAAGACCCAGAGGCCCAGTGCGATTATTATTTTTTTTACAATTATCATTAAAAAAATGTCCTAAAAGATTTTATATTAAGAGGAAATATTTTACAAAATTCAATAAGAAACCTCGGAAGTCATATGTATATTGAAACCTGGGAGTTCTATGTATATAAAAGGAGGATATATATATATATAAATTCAACACTCGGTTAACTTTTGAAAACTCTGATTGGGGGGGAGAATATGCCAAACTTTTTAAGGAACCATAAATCTGGTCCCTGCCTTTTCTGGGGTCCTATTGTGAGAAGACGTTGCCGTTAAAGTTATAGTTCAGGGATCAGGCAAACATTGTGTAAAAACAATAATGACTGCAAATCCGTACATTTCCCGTAACTTTCTATGCAATTTTCGTAATGACTGAAAACTGGTCATTTTGCGTAATAATTACAGACAATCTGTAATAGTTAGCAGCTGCAAGACCTGTGTTTGTTGCCTAATGTCCTAATTATCAAATTTTTGCGCAAACTGAGCATGCTGGTAGATTTTTGAAACTAAAAATAAAAGTGCCTCAATTATTTGCATCGCGAGTCTCCTGGCCGAAAAATTCATCTTTGGCCGTGACCGTAAAACCAAATTCACGATTTGCGTATTAAAAATAAATAAACAAAAAACGGATAACACCCACCCATGTTTCAGGCGACAAATTTGTCGTCCATGTTTACGATTTTGGCGACGATTGGTTATGAGTTGGCGACAATTGTCGTCATGCTGGCGCCATCCCTAAAAATTATATAAATTAATGTATATTATAGATATAAAGTTAACAACCGTTAGTAGAACATTGCAATGTAGCCATGTTGAAATATAAAAGCGTTGGAAACATTTGGTATGACATTCCTTATAAAAATAATTGCAACTAAAAATAGTTGTGGCGACCCCCCGGAAAGCAGTTGGCAACCACTGCCCTCGATCGAAAAGGTTCAGGGTCTCCTGAAAACCGTAGGTCCTTCCCCAGTCCGACCTTGGGTGTCATTGCGACATAAAGCGAGCGATCCTTTTTGAAATAATAATAACATAGCCATTATGTTACAACTGGTCCCTTTGGAAATCGAAAATTGGACGGATAGCACTCTTTCCTCAACCCAGCCTCTTCGAAAAATGTTTCTATGGCAGGGTTATCGATATATATTGCGTAATTTTAATGGCGCGTCGTGCAGTCCTTGCGCCATAAAATATGACGCAATTTTGATATCGCGCCAATTTTTTTGGCCATCAAAATTAATGACGCAGTTTCCCCACACCATCATTAGTGTGGGATGTGTACAAGGAAATTTAAAAAAAAAATTTTTTTCATTAGCTTTGCTTCATTTTTTAAAGGCTTCACATATATTTTGCTTTTTTTATCCCACATTCAAGGATATAGAATGGCATAAAAAAAGCAATTTTCTAAGAAATTATTACACCAATCCATGTTAACGCAATTGTCAAATGACCAACACACAAAACCAACGGGGTATGGTTTTACTAATTTTTAGTGGGGAATTTTATAGCTAATTTCTGATGCCTGCGCTTAAGCTTAAATTAGAGCCTTCTATGTACAGTAGAAAATCGATTGTCCGGTTTAATTGGGATCAGAGACATGCGGATAAGCAAAAATCCAGATAATCGAATACAATTTAATAATTTTATATAAATGAAAAATCGGAAAACCAAGAAAAATCGAAAAAAAAAAAAATATTTAAAAATGATACGGCAACTTTATTATTGTATATTAAACATATTGTACGTAGGTCAGTGGAGAAGTTTCACCCTTCAAAAGAAAAAAATCTCTGTCGAAAATATAGAACGATGTTTTGCTTACATCAAAGTATCATTCAAGAGCTACCTTCAGACGCAATTCCCTCTTTTATTTAAACAGTTGCTGAAGCGTGGTACTTGTTTTCTTATGCCTTGTACGAAAAATTTCCGTCCAACTAAAGATAGTTGTTGTTGGGTTTGCAACTTTCACCTCCTGGTCGAAATGATAACTTCTCTTTGCAAGTTTTATGGTACCAGAAACTTGGAAATCACATGGTGCAAAGTCCAGGTTATAAGGAGGATGGTGCTCCATACTATCCGCTTAAATTTTTTTGAATAGAATGTTTTTCGCTAGAGTCGTCGAATGTGGTTTCGCATTGTCATGCATGAGCATAATGCTTTTGGAAAGTCAACCTGGCCGTCGGTCTTTAAATGATTTTCGCAATCGCTTCAGGGTTTCACAATTAAGACCCTGCAGTAATTGTGCCCCCCTCGGCATGAATTCAATATGCACTGCAGATTCTCAGTCATCAGCGTCATCATTAACTTACCAGCAGATGGAGCTGTTCCGAACTTTTTACGAGTTGGGGAAGTGGAATGTTTCCACTCTATTTGCATGGTCATTCTTGAACATGTGGATTCATTTTCCGATAGCTGGACGTGATACTATCTTATCACCGTACACTTCGTGCAACTGCTGAAAATTTTCAGTGCAATTTACAACCTTTTGTCCACCACCAACAACGAACATCTGTACGCACGTAAAATTTGGAAGCCATTTCAGCTGCCGACGCATGCTTATGATTGATTAGCAATCGAATTAATGCTAATACGTCAACGCCGCTACTTCACGTGCCACAGACAAAGATCTTTATTGTTGCTACAAAGTTTCAACGAAATGTAACTTTTACTTAGATTTTTACGGGGGAGTGAAACTAACATTTTGACTGCCCCTCGTATATATGTAAAGATTTTAAACTATATAATAAGAACCTTTCGACCAGCTGACACGTGGAAAGGGCTTCCGTTATCATGGGAGCCGTTCCTCTCCCACTGTCTTCCGCACGGGGGCGCTTGTTTAAAAAAAAAGAAAACTGAGCTCCGCGCGTCCGGATAATTGAGAAACCGGATGACCGAGTTTTAACTGCATAAGTGAAAAGGAGACATGGTCCTGAATCCGGGGACCCGCCGCCTGTGTCTTGGTAGCAAAGTTGGTCATACAGTGGGTATCCTATTTCTTGGACACAGGGGAGGGGTCATGACCCCCAAATATATTTTTTCACTGTAAAAAATTCCAACTTTCATGATAAATGAAGGGTGTTATTCCAAGACCATGGCAAATTCTGTCCTTAACCCCCCAAATGAAAGTCTGTGCCCTTCCCTGTCCAGGGCAGTCTCTGTTTTTTTTCCCCTATACATAGAAAGCTCTAATTTGGGCTGAAGCGTGGGGGTCAGAAATTATTATGTATAAAATTTCTCACGAAAAATTGCAAAAGACACGCCCAGGTAGCTTTGTGTTTGACCATTTGACAGTTGTGTTAACCTTGAGTAGGGTAACGATATCTTATCAAACCTTCTATACGCAGAAAGGGGACGTCGTTCCTGTGCCTTGATGGCCTAGCAGGTTATGGCACACCTGTTCATATACGGTGGGTACTCGGTTTGGTTCCAGACCAGGGCGACGTTTTTTTTCCTCCAATACATTGAAAGCTCTACTTTGAGCTTAAGTACAGGGTCCGAAATTGTTATCTGTGAAACAGCATATAGAATGGCAGATGGGATGTTATTTATAGCAGCGTTTTTAAGATAACCAAAGGGGGAACTCTCATTATGAATTAAGGCAATGTGTGGAGGGATTAATACGATTTTGATCAGGGGAGGCTTAAGGGAAGACCGCCCGGGGCCCCGTTTGGATGAGGACACCGAACTGAAGTCAAGTTCAAATTTTTTTTAATTGACCAAACAATAGAAAATCTCTCTAAAAAGGGAAAATTTTAGAGACATTTTTATCAAAATTCTTTCAGAGACTTTTGGCCACTTTTATAGGGTATATGGCTCACTGTGCATCTGTGAAAATCTCCTGTTTTCGCCGGAGAAGGGGGTGCCAAAAAGCAATCCACGCCAGGCTGCTTGGGTTCAAAATCAACCTCGAGCCGTCCCTGATTTTGACACTCCACTTTTTTAAATGGTCCACAGTTAAACCTATGTTTTCACGTAGAGAAAAGAAAATGCCACCTTTCCGGCTACAGTTGCTCGTTTATAATTCCCTTTTAATATTAAAAGTACAGGGTGGTCATAAAATAATTTACCCTATTCTAGACGCTCTAGAGCAGAGGTGGAGAACCTGCGGCCTTTGCAGCTCCAAGTGCGGCCTTTTGAATGAATCCAATTTAAAATTGTATAAAAATATTAAAAATGTATAAAAAAAATATTAAAAATGTATAAATTACGCTAGGGAGGAGCTTAATTTTTCCTAGACTCCTCCCTCCTCTCCCGGATTTGTCAATGATTGCCCTTGATAAAAATCACTGCACCATTTTGTGTTCACTTGACAAAGGGAGCAGTTGGCTCCCGAAACGTCGTGTTTTTAAACCTTACGCCAGTGTCGAAATAACTGTTTGTTATGGAATCTCCTGGTGAAACTCTGTATTGTTTCGTTAAAATCGCTGGATGATTGCTCATCATGGATGGATGTAAAACGACAAGACGCCATTCGTCAATAACACATATAAATTACATTGTCCGGTATATATAATTCTGTCAACCACTAAAACTCTCTCCGCCAACAAGTCTGATTGGTGGAGATCTCTACAGCATAGATAGAATCTAATACACGCTGGGATTACAGCGCCGCCCCCGGCGGCCACCCTTCCCAATGAAACCCTTGCAAAAAAAAGAAGAAGAAGAAGAAGAATCTAATACACTATTGGAGCTATATTTAACTTGTGTAACCTTTTGATCAGGCCCGTAGCTGGACGCCAGTTACATGGTGGGAGGCTCAGAAAGCTACAGGGGGATTAAAATTCATTAATGTTTTATAATGCTTTGTGTCTTATTTTAAAAATTAAATATCTCAACAGACTAATATATTTAATATTAATGAATACATTTCTTAACATAAATTTTGCATTGAAAACTTATAGAGATATACTAAAATTTATAATTTCCCTTGCCCTTATGACAATGTAATGAAGACTCTCACACCTCTGTAAAAATATCATTTAAACACGATCTACTGTAGAGATCTATTTTGAATATATTTTTAACGTTAAAGAACGATTTCCACTGTCATGTACAATTTCGTACAAAACAAAAAATTTAAAATAAAATACTACAATAAATTATTTTGAAAAAATAAAAAATACTTCCTCCGTCCGAAAATATGGTATACATTTAAAAAAATTTGTTGTCCAAAAATATGGCATACAGTTGAATTTTTTTTCATCCGAAAATGTGGTGTACATTTGATATTTTTTGTTCGAAAATTTGGTGTACATTTGATATTTTTTGTTCGAAAATTTAGTATAGGCAAACGTTTAAAAGTAATGTTTGTCCGTCAGTTACACACTAAGCTTAGTTCCTTACTCAAATGTTTACTTCCTCCGTTAATCGTCAATGCTTTTTTAAATGTATACTA
>QLNU02014176.1:50724382-50761160 GCA_006491805.2 Dysdera silvatica | reverse complement strand
ACAGAAAGTATCACTCGCAGCTCTAGAAGAAGGTCGGAAGGTCGTGACCACCGCTCACCGATTAGGCGGTACACCCACACATATTCATTTCTTTGGCTTTCGAACCGGCTGGAAAATGTTCAATGCCCTTCTTTTGTATTTCCCCAGCTACACTTCGTTTCTCACGAATGGTCGTAACGCTGTCGCCTTCTGCTTCCAATTGTGCACAGAAGGTCATCAGCCCCAAGCATCAAAACATCAGTGATACCGTCCCCAGCTTGGACAAAGATGACCACAGCGGCCTGGGGGGAGATAGCAGAGAATGTATATGATTTTTTTGTTTAAAAAACAAAAAAATAAGAATGGCAGACCGTTTACTTTCCAAATTAGTAATGTTCACATGATGTATGAATACAGATGGTGCAGTCATCTCTCCCCACCTCTCTCTGGTTTACTCAAAATGTGGCCATTCGAGAAAAATCGAGATGCTTTCAGTTTTTTTTCCCCCCATAAAATGTAAACGTATGGCCATTTGAAATCAACATGATTTTATTAAACACTTTTCTGGAATGATTTTAGAACAGTGGTTCCCAACCTTTTTCAAGCGGCGACTCGCTTTTATAGCAGCCAAGTAATTCGCGACACCCATTTGTCCGCCGTCGCATTTTATATATACATTATATATATATACATTATTATATATATATATATTATTTTATATATATACATATTATACATTTATAATAAAAGAATTTGTAGAGTAAACCACACCACAAAATTATATTAATTATATGGTTAGATTAATTATGTACACAGTATTAATTACATATATTAGGTAGGTAGGTTGATTTATTGATTGATTTAATAAAGTTAGCAACTATTAGTAAAATATTGCAATATGTGTAGCCATGTTGAAATATAAAAGTGTTGGAAACATTTGGTATGAAATTCCTTATTAAAATAATTGCAACTAAAAGTAGTTGCGGCAACCCCCAGATTGGGAAACACTGCTTTAGAATAAGAAAGATTTCCGGCCCCTAGAATATGGGGTGGGGGTAGGACTTGGGGCCATGGACACGGCCATCACCCCCTTCTATATATATATATTTAAAAAAATATATATATATATATGTCAAACCAAACTGGCGCTCTTTAAATCATATCGGATCAGCTCTCTTAATGCCAACTTTTACAACTCCTCTATGTTAAACCAGATCGGCCCTCTTTATGTCAAATTTTACAGGCCCTCTATGTTAAACCGGACCGGCTATCTTCATGATAATTTGAGGCGGCTCTTCGGGCGATCGCCCAATCGCCCATGTGGCCAGTCCGCCCTTGACAGTATCTTAAGTAGCTGTAAACAAAGGGAAAATATGAACTCAGCAACACACTTTTAGGAACATCGTTTGATAATTTTCTTATAATACCTAACCCTGAACTAATCTTCCTACTCATTTTATTTACCTGTTTATTCCAAAGCAAATCGCCAGTTAAAGTCGCACCCAAAATGTCAATTTCTCTTAACAATTTCAATTATTAAAATCCGCTTATATGCATAGGATTTCGTTGCCGCGTCCATTTGCATATATGCGGTTTCAACTATAAAACATTTCTCAATTTGGACGAAGTCCTCTTACTAACTACACGGGGTGTCTACCCATCTAGAAAGTATGGAAAACCTTGAAATGTCATCGTATAGCGTTCATCGTATTACGTTCATCGTATAGCGTCATCGTATAGCGTTCAGCTATGAATCCCGCTCCAGTCTTGGAACAGGTGTCCATGTGTGTGTGTGGAGGTTCCAAGGGTCCCAACCACCTTTTGTTTTACAGAGGAACACAGACGTTACTCCTAGTGTGACGGATACTCTTTCTCGAACTCTATTAGATGTCGATGTCTGAAAATTGTCGATCATTCATAGGTACTCACATATGTAAAAGAGTACACGGCTTGATTACCTGCGGTTACTGTATATATTAATATGTTACTTAGACGTTCTAGGTCTAAGCTTCCAAGCGTATTCGTTTCAGACCATTATTCTCCCCAGAATGTTTCCACAATGAAATGTTTATGAAATAGCTTATAAAACTAAAATAACAAATTCTAGGAGAACTTATCGCGGCCCTGTATAATTGGTATCATGGTCCGGCGGTTAAGAAAACTAGCCTGTTCGATAATCCGGCCCTGGACAACCCTGTTAGAGACGGCTTTCACCGTAGCTGTTTAATAAACACGTTTTTATTAAACAGCTACGTGTAGTGTTTGATCAGACGTGTATGATCACGACACGAATAATCCAAGTTTCATTTCAGAAGGCACTCATATCTTTTTTACAAATCCGCAGCCGGAGATTTGCCAGACGAAAAAGGTTCAAATTCTTCAGAAAACTGTAAGATCTGCCGTAATATGACCTTAACCGCCCTTGCCCCATAAAGCATGAACCTTCTTCTATTTATGAACCAAAATTTCTCGTAGGTCCCTTCCTTTTTTTTTTATTGCGGTGATGGGTTCATGCATCGGTTCGTTAAGCCTGGTTCGACCCTGATGGTACCATAAAACACGTGCTGTTTTTCAGTTTACTGTAGACCGGGGGTTGCCTGTTTCCATTCCCGGATCGATTCAGACACTTGGCGTCGAGCGGCGAAAACCGGTAATGACGGCAACGTTTTTAACGGCGCTAAGTTTGCCAGTTGCCGCCCGCGCACGCTTCTTGCGTGGATGTTTCCATCCGATAATATTTACTTGGCTAGCAAAATGGGAGAAAATAGCTTCTGCCGCTTTGTTTAAGTTTAGATTTTATTAAGTGGGGGAGTGTATAAATCCTTGGGCAAGGGGATAAAATTATAATTTATACTTATAAACATATACTGATTCAACAGTTACTGATTCAGACAGCGCACATCGAATGTGATCGGAACGGCACGAGTCGCGAAGCGACGAGCGTGGGGGGCGTTGCCACAAATTCGATTATGATTCCCGGGTAAGTACGGATTTGATTTATGAAAGCCTGGTAATGGCGTCGCCAATACTATATTGGTAGAATGCTAATGGGGCTATACCGTCTCGGTATATCTGGCCGGATGCCAGGTATATTTAGCTAATTTATAGCGTGTTTCGGCATTACTAGTACCTAAGAGGGCTATGTGTTTGATTGGAGAGTTCACGCACATGCGTAGAAGGATTGCCCCTTGGGCAGATGCTGCACATGCGCGCGTCCGCTAGCGGCTAGTTCCAGAATCAATCGTTTAGCGACGATGCGCTTTTTTTCCTCCAAGTTTTTCCGTCGCCAAGTGTCTGAATCGATCCGGGAATGGGAAGAGCGTCTGGGTTCCTAGGCAACTATGGTTTGGGTTCCTCTGAAAACTGTAGATCCTGGTCTATTACTTATCCTTGCGCCGTAAATCATCAACAAGCAATAGTCCTTGGATTTATTTTTCTACATACCTGGTAAATTCATATACGCTTAAATGAACTTCATTAACACGAAAATTGACGAGGGCGTATAATTTTCAACAGCAAGTTCAAAATGCTCAAATGAGACCTTGCTAACCACCGACTGATGGATAAAACCAAAGCAAAACACGGAGAAAATATTAGTTACCTTCTAGGACCTATAAATTCAGCAGGGCCGGGGATAGAGGAGTCCAAACAAGACAAAAATTCCCAGGGGGCACAAAATACTAAGAGGCCAGCCCGAAACTTAAATAATATAATAAAATTTGTTATTGAACATAGTGGTTTGGGGGGGGGCGATAAACGCTGTTCCCTGCTCTGCAATTCTGTAAAGTTCGTCTGTTCACATTTCTACTTACTTTTTTTTTTTATTTCTCAAAATGCGGTTATTGGCGCAGTATAGCCCAGATGCTCTTGCGCCATAAAAAAGCCAAACAAACGAATCGATCAAAATGCGGTTGACCTTTACTAGGGACGTAGCGATTCAAAAATTGTGAGGGAGAGGCTCAAGGAACTTTAAAAAGATAATCTGATTCGAAGTTAAAGATAAAAATGTACCCTGATATTCAAGGGGGGGGGAGGGGGGGGGCTTGAGCTCACTTCCTACACCACTGACTTGTCCATACGTAACATATACCCGATTTCAAGTACGATTCAGAGATCGTAGGGTGAACAAGTGCACACGCAGACGGGTCTTGACTGTGGTGTTCTAACGTAATTCACATTCAGGATGATTTTAAATCCTTGTTGAAGTTTCCGTGTCCTGTAATTTTTAGCTTGGAAGCAACGAAGTAAAACTGTTTATATAATATGAAAGTGTAATTCAAAAAGTTTTATTGCTTATAGAAAAAACATAATACTACAGAACGCTAAAGAGAATCAACATGCTGGCCTTCCGTGGTATGTAAAATTCCCAATTGATAATTTCCCGTTAAGTGTCCTCCAGCATTTTCGGAGTAATTGTTTCTGTCGTAGCAACAATTCTGGTACCCAGTTCGTCGAGCGGGGGTCAAGAGGTCTTGCAAGCAGGAAGAAATTAAGTGGCATATTATTGGGTAAGCGTGGAGACCACGGAATCGACTCACCATGCCCATATCAGGGAATTTGCGTGCAGTGTTGCCAGATAAAACTTTTTGAATTACATTGTCGTGTTTCGTAAGCAGTTTTATTTTGTGGTTTCTGGTTTGAAACTTACAGGCCACGGAAACACAGACGAAAATTTAGGATTGCCCCGTATTCTAATGGTTATATTTTTTCACTTTGCGATCATTGTTTTTTTACTCGAAGAGGAATGGCTAAACGTAATTTTGGGGTCGTGTTAAGCTATCGGTCTCATCTCAGACAACCTAATGTAACTCAGAGTGTAAAAGTACCCACTCTCTCCAACTTCCCTGACGTCTTTCCTGTTAATGAAATTTCTTGTAGCCAAAGGCGGGATATAGGAATGTTAAGTGCTATGTGTAATTATTATCAATTGTCGATAAACGTATAAGAGCTTTGACCATCGATAATGATGGTCTTGAAGGCGTGAGGGCGATAACCCTGAGCCAAAGTCGGTTCGTGTCCAAGGATTTCATCAACTGAAGCCGGGTTTAGAAAATACCTCAAGGGGAAGATGGCAACCTTCCATTTTTGGTCGCTCAAAAGGGAAGAAGGGGGCGAGAAAATTGCCAATGCTGCGGGAAAGGGCCCTGTTTCTAATTTTGGACGTTTTTGGGAGGAGAATTTCTCTCTCGTCTTCCCAATTTAACCATGCTGGAATCCCCTTTCCTGCTCTCCCGCCATATTTGGAACGGCGCGTCAGCCATCCTGGGAAGGTGCCACCTCTGAGACTGAGATATCGTGTTTGGGCTTGTGTTTACTTTTTTTTCTCTCCATCGAATGGCAAAATTCTCCGCACATCTTTAGCCTTAAATCTATGTTTGGAAGACGAAGATAAGATTCAACGCCATTTTTTTACCCTTCATAACGAACGTGAATCGTTTAGAAAACCGAAAAATACTCTCCAACCCAATCTATTCGATGCTTTTTTCTTCTTCTTCTTCTTTTCCAATACAATCGAATTTGGTTATAACAATATTTAAGTGAATGCCAAACTGTGAACGCTATAATGGATAAATAATTTCGGAGCATTGGTTATACGTAGTATTAAATTTAATACGTGAAATTTATTGGGATATATATATATACATACATACTTTTATTTTAACATCTTTCCTTTAGGCAAAAATAAAGACTGGCGCACATACAGACAATTATAAATCAACCATTTAAATATGACAATGTGTAATTGAATTATAAAATAATAAGAACATTCATACGGGCCAAATGTTGTGAGAAGAAATCAATAATTTTAATGTAAAATAACGAACGTAGAAAACTATAGAAGGAAACGAAAATCCGAAAAACATAAAAACATATTCACAGGAAGTTTAAGCCGACCTACCATGTGTCAAATCTGTGACCGAATCACTGAACGAGATTATCGGTTGGTGATTGATGGGCAAAATGGTTCATTGATCAGTTGAATGAAGGAGTTTGCACATCTGTAAGACCGATCCATAATAGAAAACACAATGATGGCGTATTTTGACATAGTGTAGAGCCTCTAGAATTCCAAAATGGCGCATCAGCTGCCATTTTGTTGTACACTTCCGGCTTCATAACACATTTACCATTTATTATACGATAATTTTTGGCACCCACTTATAAGTAGCTCAAGCTAAGAGCTTTTCGTTTTTTTAGGAGAAAAAGAGACGCCGTCCTCATCCCGGATTCGAACCGGGTCTTCCGTACGGAGGGACCCTGGTTCGAATCTGATTTTGATAGCATTGACCATATACTCACCTTGCTGATTAAAGTAGTTGGCAAGATTGTGTGTAAGGGGAAGGTTTTGTGGGTATACCCCCCCCAAATACTAATAATAACAATATTATCATAAATTCCTTATGTGAGAGAAAACAAATTCTATCAAACCCGCTCCATTTTCAACAACAACAACAAGAACGAACTTCCTTTTTGAAATCCTGTTGTGTACAGGCCTGGTGGTTGGTTAAAAAATTGTAATTTAATTTTAATTAGATTTTATCGTTGGTCTCACCGATGTTTCTAATGTGTAAGCTTTGAATAATAATAACTTATTGTGGCAGTTTGTGCCATTTTCAAGTTAAATAGTAAATAATTTTATTATCAACTATAGTTTTTGGATTTGTATTATAATCAATAATATATGTGTATCTTAAGATGGATTAATAAATAAATAAATAAATAAATAAATAAACAGACAGACAGACAGACAGATAGATAGATAGATAGATAGATAGACATACATTAAGATGGATTAATAAATAAATAAATAAATAAATAAATAGAGACAACAGACAGATAGATAGACAGACACACACACACATACATACATACGTATGTACGTACGTACGTATGTATGTACGTACATATATGGCCCATAGGGGCCCCGCAGTAGGTGAATATGTAAAATTATATTTCTCTTATTTGAATGCATTTTTGTTAAATAATCTTTAATACGCTTTATATCAACTTTATTAACCAAGTTTTATCATATTGATTGAATGAGTTTTTATTAATTTTAGATTCCAGAAGGTATGGGTGGGAAGGGCTTGGTATACTCCCTGGAGCCTTCTCCTCCATCCGGAGATGCCTCGCCTTCGCATCATGCGCTTCATTTATCTATGGGAGGTCGATCGAGTCCCCCCTCTTCACCAGCAGCTGCATCCTCATCTTCAGAATCTTGTTCCCCATCCCATCAAATGGTCAGTAACTTATCTTCAACTATCTTGCAGCAACAATCTTCATCATCTCAACTGTCGAATGCCAATTCTACGACGGGATTTGCAACAATCCTTGCAACTGCGCCAACAGGTGTGTACTCTTCAACTACGAATTGTTAATGATAATGATACTAATGGTAATTATAATAATAAAATGATGGTGGCCATAGCCCTAATTTACCATAGAGTAGATTCTATTCTGTGGAGAAGACAATTGAAAATAATGTGTTTTTACGAATTTAAGTTCTGTTTTGATGACGGAAAAATTGGAAACATTTAATCACAAGTTCATCACAATTTTTAGACATTACTCGTAGTTCCGTTGGAAAGTAAGGGGTTTCAGAGCTCACTCCCACCCCCATTCAATAAAAAAGAACATTTCTCCTTAAATCCGAATTACTTGATCTTTTTTAAAGCTGCTGTAGCTTTCCCTTCCCCCATGATTTTCTAATTGCTACATTGCTTACTAGCACAATCTTGTTTCATAAAATTGTAGTAATAGTCAGTGGCGGAGTCAGAAAGGACGGCTTTGAGTATCCAGCCCCCCCTATGAACATTTCTATGAATTATTAATGCTTTATGACAACTAATCCGCTCATAGCTTAAATACGCACGCGCACGAGGGAGATAGTTAAAAAAAAAAAGGAGGTAAAAGAAAATCTCCCAAGGCCAATATTTAAATTTAGCGAGTTTCAATTAACACTAATTCGCAATTCTCTAATCCGCAACTCGATAATCCTCCACTCTCTAATTCGTCACTCTCTAATTCTCAAGTAACTCGGTAGGTTTTCAACGTTAACAATAACCATCATTATTGCATTTACGGAAGACCTTTACCTTACCCTTTTTATTGCGTGCAGACAAAGAAAAACCAAAAGCAATAGCAGGTTCAATATCTATTGAAACCCGCTCAAAGTCCTGGATTCACGTCTGCGCTATAGACAAACATTACTAATGAGCGAATACATTATTCGAACGCGGGATAGCTTTTCTTTACTCATTTTTTTAATATTACTTATTCCCGTTTGATTACAGACTTAATGTTTTGGATGATCACTACCCAACCATTAGGCTTGACCCACACCCTGTTATAAACTCCCCTAATGGAAAGAATTGGGTGATTGATGTTGTGAATTGTTCTACCCGAGCTGCCTTCCATTACAAATTACGCTGAATAAATCAATGCTTTCGTCAGATGAAAAAATAAACAATAATAATAATTACTTTCTCCCGAATTATTTCGCTGATTTATGTATACTTAGACGTTTTCCTACAACTGCCATCTGCTTGCAGACCTACTTATGGAAAACAAGATATTTAAAAAGAAAGGCGCAAAAAGGAGAAGTTGTAGGCCATTTCTTTGAAACTGCATAATGCTGGGTTGGTCTCCCTCTCCCTTTTTAATATAACTTCTTTCTACAGTGCATTACTTTTTTTTTATATATATTTTTAATAGAACACGAGTATTAGTGCTTGGTTTTAATGGCAAAAACATAACACAACATTTTTTGCAATATTTTAATGAGGTTCTTTAGAAATGGAAGTGCCTGTTTGATATTATTTCTTTGCAATAGCTCTTACATGACATTTAAGAACTTTTCTTTTGTGACTATATCCTACTGAAATATAGTGCCATAAATATGAAAGCAGAACATCAGCAAAAACCCACGCATTTTCTGATTACTAGCTTTGCGAAGCAATAGTTCTTATTGTGTAACGTTGAAGTTTTTCTAACTTAAACGATGATGCTCAGTTGCGAGATCTCTATAAAATTATGTGTAGCATCTTCATCTTTTAATACAGTACGTTACTGTGTACAATATTAGATCAACAGGCTTTGAAAAATAAATTAGGAAGGATAAAAAGAAAGTCGAAATACAAATTAAAATTTTACGGAAAACGAATGAATTGAATGAATGCTTACACCAACAAGACACATTTTTCGAGATTGTGTATGTGGGATGATTTCTTTACATTTATTTTTAAGAATCCATCTGTCCAGTATTACAATGATCTCGGACAAAGTAATTTAGTTAATTCCTGATCTATTGTCATCCGTAATTCAAAATTCGTTTATTTGAAATTACTAGTGTTGAACGAAAAACTATTGAACTTTGTTATAATTTTTATAGCAAATCTCTAGCATTCCGTTTAACTCACATCTCCTTAGTTCATTCTGTAAATATTTTCTGTACTACATGTTCGATCGTATAATTATTATAGTGGTGGGGAAAAAATCCTACCCTTCTAAAATTTTATCGTATTTTCATGGTTTTAAAGGGGAGGTGCAATAAACAGGCTATTTGTTATATCACCCGCTGATTTTTAGAGATATTTTTAAAAAAGGATATTTGGCTAGAGAAGCTAAATATTATTTTCTCAAATATTTATTTTGATTAGAAAAAGTTAAAATTATTATTCTTGATACAGTATATGAACATTTACATAAAAATTATTTTGTTACCTTTCGTTTGGGGTGGTGGGATTATAACATAGGTACGAAAGAAAATTGTCCTGGACTCATTTCGTTTCAGGCACCCGACGCAATGAAGACTGAAGTCTGCTTCAAATGCAATTGAGGAAAGATCATGATCAGATGATCATTATCATTATGACGAGTGAAAAATTATTTACGAAGTTCGTTAAAAATTTTCGGATTGAACATTTTCAGATCTATGGAATATAAGCATATTTGTTTTTTCTTAAAATTTAAGACTTGTGGCAACCCTGCGTCTAGAAAGTTCGTTCAGTGCTGTGTCATGTTGCTAAAGGTATATGCTCACGTTGTGTCTGTGTCAGTGGCGGATCCAGGATGTTTTTACGTGGGGGGTGCGGTTTCGGGGCCCTCACCAGGAAAATTTTTAGTTTTGGACTATTAAATAGTTTAGGTAAATGTTGTTATATTACTAGCCTTCCTTTATACCAGGGTTGTCCAATCTACTGCTCGCGAGCCGCAATCCGGCCCGCAAACGATATTAATCCGGCCCGCCTACAACTAAAAAAATTCCCAAACAAAAATTTTAGATTTTTTTCAGAAATAAGGAAAAATTTTGGGGACAGGAGAGGTGACCCCTTTCGATATTGCAAGTGTACAATCAAATAATTGGAAGAAATTCTAAAGGGAGGCCGTTTAGTGTAAGTTTTTTTTTAAAGAAACTGCTGACCCGCGAGATCCGTGAAAATTCTTTAAGTGGCCCGCTACCCAAAAAGGTTGGACAACCCTGCTTTATACTCACCAAAATATTTAATTTAAGACAATGAATTAAAGCTGGGCTTTTCTTTAATTAAACCAGGGATGTAGTTGAGGTCTAGCGCAGCCTATCGGCGCTAGGGTACTTCTTTTGGAGGCATAGCGGCACTAGGACAAAATTTTAGGAAATCATACATTTTACGTAAAAAATTCTGTTCAAGTTGTAAATAAAAAATATGCGGCTCTACAATTTTATTAAGAAAATTGCTTTAGAGCAACGACCCTAAAATTTTGAATAAATCAACTAAGAATTGTGGGAATTTAAACGAAATTACAGCTTGGAACACGTGTCATAAACTGTGTTCCGAATAATAAAAGCCACAATGTGTTGTTTGACACAATGAAGGCGACAAGGGCGAAAAGGTGGAATTTTGGCTATCTTGTTCAATTTTTTTCTTTATTTTATTAGCTCACTTCAGAGGTCATTCCTGGTTTAGTTCGAAGTAGGCGCATGTGTTTGTATCACATTATTTTATGCTTATATGCCCCAGAGCTATATGCTGTAGGCAGTGTCGTATCCGGAGGGGCATTTTGTGGGGGGGAGGATCTTGCAACGTTGGCTTAACAACATATACATAATGATAATTTCTGCTCTTATCAGATTAATGGGCTATTGACTGGTTAGGGGGTTCCCTGATTCCGCCTCCCCGTGGATCCGCCCCTGATTAAGAAGAGCCATAGGCTACTTTTTGTTTTTGGACTACACCACTGAATTAAACTATATGGTTTAGGGCAGATTATAGTCAAGTATGACAGAAGGATAACCTAGTAAAGGAGACATATACAATAACCTAGTAAATGAGATGTATACAATAACCTAGTAAATGAGATATATACAATAACCAAAACGATAATTTACAATGTAATTAATAGAACAACTTTAAATTTAAACTACAAAAACATCGTAATTATTTTACTTTTTTTCATAACAAGCAACTTTTTAAAAAATTTGAAGTTTATAGTGCAAAGTCGAGCCATCTTGGTTTCTTTGAAAATTTGTCAATCACTTTATTTACATCAATATGAATGTCTCTGTGGGTGTGTATTAAAAGTCTCTTCTGTCATCCGCGTTCGAAGCCAAGTTTGACGGCGCTTCAAGGATAAAAAACTACGTTCTGCTGAAGCAACACTTACTGAAAACGTAGTTTGAAGGGCGAGAAACTTGTAGATTCGTGGAAAAACGTCTTGATCGCATTTCTCCAAGACTTAGATACTTTGGACACCAGTATAAGACTTTTATTTATTACAGTCATAACAAATAACATAAGATATTCTTCATCGTCTTTATTTTTTTCTATTTAAGCCTGACGGGGGGAGGATCGTTTTGATAATTAATAATTATATTAATTAGCAATTTTATTGCACATTTAATAAATTACAGTATTGTGCAAATACAATTTTTAAATGTATTTTGAAGCTAAAATACTTGCGTGACTTGTTTTATTGCCATGGTCTGGATTCGCAATATCTTCGAGGTATAGATTCCACATCTTTTTTTTTTCTTTAGAAGACAAAATTTTCGTGTCTACCAGTGCTATCATGAATAATGAGTATTGTGTTTCAGGAAGTTCTTTGTCACCATCTGTGCAAATCGGCACGTTTCATTCGACCTCATCTACAGAAACGACTTCGAGTGGGGGACAGACTCCTCAAGTTTACAGGATACCCACTCAAGGGACAGGGGCCCAGGCATTTTCACTCGCTATTTCAGGTATGTAGATTTTGTTTCAGTTATAATAGGAAGAGGAAGGTATATACATAAGGGTATGGTGGTGATGCTGTAATCCCAGAATTAAAGTAGAATGATGATGATAATGATTGGGCAATAATTTAATGGGAGGGGTAGCCACTTAAAGGTAGCACTGTAATCCCAGACAGGTTTTAACATCGAAAGATCTTAACAGCCAGTCGGATAAGGGGAGATTGTCAATTTGTACTGACATTCAGGGATGCCCTGCTCGTACTGGTGTCATCATTTAATGTCAACTGAAAACCAATCAACGATTAATTTGGCCCAGAGAGCAGATGAAATAGATGGATGGCACGGAAGAATATCCCGGGCCAGCCGATGCTATTACAAGAGCCCACCAGACACCGTTGGATGGGTGCAGGCATGAGTTGGCCCTGCAGCTAGAGGGCACAGAGTTCCGTCTATCAATCCCATCCAAGTGTCCAGGACGGTGTCCCATCTGTGGGTGAACGATAGCTTCTCCAAAGCAATCGATGACACACACGAGTGGAGGCTGTGGTCGAACAGCCCGAAACGAAACAAACGATGCCCTCACAACCTCAGAAACCGGTCCGCGGGGAAAAAGCAGAGCCAAGTTCCAGAATGGCGGGCACGAACACCAATCCACCTCAATCCAGCAGCCTGGCCAATGTCTCATACTCTGACAAAGTCTAGCCCCACTGCAGGCGACACAGTCGTACGAGCAGGAACCAAGGCCCGCCAGACCTGGACCAAAGTGAAAAGACACCCGCATGCCACCAGAGCTAAAACCTGTAATTAAAGTAGGACCCGTATATAACAAGGAGCTTGGGACCAATGAGAATGCTTGCTAAATATGGTCATCCACTATAATGCCAGATTAAGAATCTTACAAACCCTAGGCTGGAAGGACAGGATGGGCCCTTTCTGAAAGTGGGCCTTGCGGTATTCAGTCAATATATCATGAATTTTTCTTTGAAGTTCGTTATCTATACTATTTAGGTTTATCAATAATGGAATGCTGACATTTGTAAATAAACAAGATTAAAATGAAATATCGAGCCCTATAAAGTTACCTTAGGTGCCCCCCCCTGCCCCAATAGTCGAGGGGCACTAGGCTTATATGTAAATGCGGCACTGGGGTATACTAGGTTCGTTTTGAAATTTAAATCTTTGAGAATAAATCCAATGTACGAAACACATGTGCCGTGCAACATGGATGCAATAATATCCAGTTAGTGAACAGGGTATTACACGTTTTTGCAAAAAATAAAAGCACAGCACCATGAAGAAATTATCTGTTTTTATTGAAATTAAATGTACATCCAGCACATACACGGGTAAGGATATGATAAAAAATTCAAGGCCGTGGGACCCATCAATGGCTAGGAACTGCACAGTGAATGTTCAAATCAATAGTTGGTGAAACCTCCATAGCGGTGATGAGTGCTTCTATACGTCCAGCTAAGGTATGATAAAGGTTCCTAAATATCATCATGCGACACATTCTGCCAGGCATTCCTCACTTGTTGCTCCAGCTCTGCGACATTTTGCGGTGCCCAACTCTGTCGGCTTACAATTTCCCATATATGTTTAATTGTTGCAAGATCTGGCGATCTTGCTTGCCAAAGAAGAGTACCAACGGCACGGAGGCAGCCCACAGATATGCAAGTCGTATGGGGCCTGACATTATCTTGTTGGGAAATGGCCCAGTCTGTCGTGTCATGAAGAGTAACGCAAATGGCCGCAAGATGTCGTTAACATACCTTTGAGCTGTTAAATTTGTACGTAGAATGACTAAGAATGTTCTGTTGTCGTATAAGGTAGCACCAACACACTAGCAGTACTGGCTATGTGCATCTGTAAAACGAAAGGTGGTTGGGACCGATGGCCCTGTCACCTCCACTCACAAATTCTATGGTCATCTGCTTCAAGTGGGATTCGCCGCTGAACGCTATGTGATGCTAATCTCATAGCTGCCAAGTTTCTTGTATAAACTTGGACACTCCTATTCAACCTACTGGTAGGCACGATGATCGGCTACAGCACTACTACAGATGACTCTGTCAATGGTGTGGGGCTAAAGGCAGACATCTTAAAGGCTGCTGTGAGTGTAACCCTACCTCAGTCAAGTGCATGAGAAGGTGCCATGGAAGAGACTGTAGCACATTGGGTGGCAGACAATAATGCTGTTGGGTTAGTTTGGCCTGTCGCATAACCAACCAATCTTGCTTCGCATTCATGCACCTTGGTCTTCCACAGCCTTCATTCCACTGATGGGTTCTCATAGCAATCCTTGCTGCCAACACATTTGCACAATAGTGTCCGTATGGTGTAGGTAGCAGCCTATTGCATGGGACCAACCACCTTCACCCATCCTGACTATGCTTGAAGTCGGTCAATTGGCCACAATGCTTTTGACATCATAACTTCGTTACTGGTTGCGTCTCCAGGGAACTGCAACGCTGATAACGAAAAAAAATAAACCGTCCGCAATTTTTACCTCTTTTATACGATGATAGTTGCGCAGTAGAAATGCGCGCTATGATCGAAGTTAACACTCATTGGCTTTGAAAATTTAATCATTTGCATACTTGGTCTAAAAGAATTCGCATGCTAAATTTCCAGATGATCAGACTACTTTTTAGGGGTGCTTTATTTTTTTTGCAAAGGACTGTATTACTGCATGAATTTTAGTATAGTAAGTCTAGTAAACAAACACATTTGTGTTAGTAATTATCTCCAAAATAAGTTAAGGTATTTAAAAAAATAGTCCATAGTAGTAGTTTTTTTGTGCAGTATTTATGTTCATTGAATTTTTATAGTAAAATATTTCGCCCATTAAATACATAGTTTTCAGTGTAATCCATTAACTCCAAAAAAAAATTGACTCCTTACTTACTACACATTATGAAAAGAGCCCCGAGTTCATGACTCTCCTAATCATTGGTGTACAAAAGTGGGGAGGGGGTGTTGAGCAATCCCCTCCTACAATATTCTATTAGATATGAAGACAGATCTTTTTAACATAGCATCCCATGATCTTCATTAAAGCTACTTGAGGCTCCCCCCCCAATACTTTTTCAATTGCTGTTTTCGTTCGTTACCTTTTTCTAAATTCTCAGATTTTTATACATTTTGTTTAAAAAAAAATTATGTTTTTTTTTCTTGTCAAATCCAAGGATTGCAGAAAGCCTTATTCACTAAAACTGATTAAAATGTATTTCACTTAAACATTATAGCAAACAAAACCCATATTTTCTTCGCTAAATGCCGGCTCGTTGTAAATAGGACCTGTTGTTCTGTATCTGGGATTTCGGAAGTTACACCGAACATTAAAGCCTCTGAAATTCTGAAGTCCATTCAGTAAAATATATTTTAATTTTTTTTTTGTAAGTGCATACTCGTTTGGCACAGTTATGGTGATAATAATGTGTTATGTGTATTCCTGTTTGTACTAGCGTACACAGGGAGGGGTTGATGGGGACTATAGCTCCCCATATTACCATGAAATTTTGTATACACAGAAACGAATATATAGAGTTGTAGGTTTCTTCTCCTATGAAATTTCTGTGTATGATAATATCCATTGGAGTTTGACCATGTATTTTTTTTTTCAATTCCCTTTTCATTATGTTTGTAATGTAAGAAGTTTTCGCGCTCTTCGTTGTATAAAAGATGATTTATGCCTTTCTTCCTTACCAGGATCATCAAAGTCATCTTCTAACAATTTATCAACGCCAACACAAAGCCAAGTTGTGCCAAACAGTTCTCATCAAAATATATCTCTCGTATCAGGTTTGTATATTTTCTGAAAATATAAAGTTCGATGTAATACTAAATTTTCTCTATACACATACGAGGGGCCATCCACAGAAAATAACGATCATTTGGATGTAATACCCTTAAAAAAAAATTTCTTATTCAAATAATTGATCTCCTTTATATAACTTAACCTTACTTTACTTTTCCACATAATCACCTCTTTTATTTAAGCATTTGTTATGTTTATCCACGAGCTTAAGAATCCACTCGTCGTACTCTGATGATGCCAGTCCATCAAGATACTTGTTCATTCTCCAAGCCATTAAGCCACTGCATTCTTGACATGATTACTACTTCCAAAATCTTTTTAGCCTAGGAACTCTTTCAGCTTAGTGAAGAAGTGAAAGTCACTTGGAGAAAATTTCAGATTATATTTGTAGATGTAAGATATTATTACCCTTCACAGGGATAACACAATTGCCAAATAATGGTCAACACAGAAAAGCCTCCGGGGCGAGATTTTTGTGAGTTTTTCGTGGGGGAATTTATTATACAATAATTTTTGCCACCCACGTATATTTAGCTCAAACTAGAGCTTTTTTTATATTTGGAGAAAAAGAGGCGCGGACCTCATCCTGGATTCGAACCAGGGTCCCCGCGTTGAGCCCGCGGTGTCTTGACCTACTAGACGAATGAGGACAAGAACAAATGCATTTTTCTCCGTATATGAGGATATAAGATATTATTGCCCTTCACAGGTATAACACAATTGTCAACTAATGAGTTTTTCGTGGGGGAATTTATTATACAATAATTTTTGCCACCCACATATATTTAGCTCAAACTAGAGATTTTTTTTTTGGATAAAAAAAAAAAGAGGCGCCATCCTTAAAAAAAAAAATTATTGTATATATGGTAGATATCCAAAAACCTCCCATCTAAATGTGTTCAGCATGTCTTAGGTTACACCATCAACATGAGGACAAACATTGTCATGAAGTATACAAATATTCCACACCTCTAATTTTGGACAGCTCGTCACAATTCCCTCAATGTCTCAAAATAACGATCTGCAATAATTGTAATACCTTTTGGCACCATGATAACCAACTAAGAGAATACGCTTACAATCTCAAAAAAAAGGTAATGATTTTTTTTGTTGAGAGTGCTTGAATTTGCCCTTTTATTGGGCGTGGGGAGATGCCACCGGCATGATTGACGTTTGCTGTTTGAAGTGTTACGGCACACCCATGTCTAATCAGATCGAGAAAAGCATCACCATCTGTATAACAATTCATAAAAAATCTCACTTCTGAACTCATAAGAGAGAGAGTGAGTTCAGCAGTCAAATACCTGTATTGATCCGTCAATTGCCGGGGAATTCATGGTGCACAAATTTTGTGGTACCAAAGATGTTCAGACACTATTTCTCTAAACAAAGAAAGAGAAATGTTTGGGAAAGCGACGTGTAAATCGTCAAGGATTAGGCATCTGTTTTGTAATTAATTATTGCTTAATTTCATGCTTCTTTTATTGTTATTTATATTGTTAACTTCATGCTTCAAGCGATTTGTGACAAGTGATGAATGTCCTGGTCAAGTTTCATTATGTGCATTTCAGTTCACTTTTTCATGTCTCATTCATTCATTACTATAAAAGCACACACTTTCTTCAATTGACAATAAATTATTGCAGGCTTCAATTTCTGAGCATTCAAGAATCGAATAACACCCTTCACTTCACAGTTGTGGGGATTTTTTTATCACACAGTTCATTTTAAACATGGGGAAAAAAAAACCACTTTCACAACCAGCGCTTGTAGATTGCTAAAAATCATGTTATGGAAAACGGTTAACTTTCGCAAATAGTCGATACTTCCTGGATGATCCTCGTATGTATATATAGCCATTTTTGCAGTTGCCGAGTAGAAAATAACCTTTTTTCCACTACATTTAGTTTTTCTCTTTGTGGTGGGCAAGTATGATTCATCGCGATTTGTTGGGCCATATGCAAATGAACATTATCACACTGAACTAGTACTATATCAAGTATGCTTGCATCTTATTATTTATACTTTCTAAAATAAGCTGTATTTTTTTGGAGTTAGATACAACAGACTATTTAAAGGTTATTTAATTGCGGTTTAATTCTTTATATATATATATAAACAGGTTTGTATTAAATCTCTGTCATTTTTTTTTACTTTCATTTTAAAATAGTTGGGTCATTGCTTCAGCAATGACTTATTAAAGGTATTTTACACAAGCAATACATATTATAAAATTCACTTCATTCAGAGTGAGTGTACTGTTTTCGAAGAACGAGACTCCACATACATCACCTTTCTCTTTGCCGTTGTTCCTTTCTATGGTTCAAAGCATTTTTTTCTCTTTTTTACAACCACGCATACCCACCCCTCTCTACTGCTTGTTTTCCATCGTGCTAGCTCTTTTTCCGCGCAAATTGAATAGTAAAACCTTTTCTTTTTCTAGTATTATAAACAAGGGCATAGCTAGAGACTTCAGCTGGAGGAGGTGAAGGGGCTAGATTGAGTCACTGGTTTAGTTTCATAAGATCTGGAGCTAAATACACTTTAAAAATTGTCCATAAATTTTTCCTGGGGGTGGAGGTTTGCACACTCATTGTCCACTGTTTCATGAGCCAACATTTACTGCTGCTCGTTCTCAGTGCGTAAAGTTTAAGAAGCTTGTCTTAACGGACGGGTCACGTAAATTTACGTTTTTCCATTCTGACTTCCTAGGATGGGTCACTTAAATTTACGTTTTTCCAGTCTGACTTCCTAGGACGGGCTACGTAGAATTACGTTTTTGCTTGAATTTTTATTACGATGCGTTAGTTTTTCATTTTTATGCGTATTGGGTTTATTTCTTATCATTCGTTGTACTATCTGTGCAGTTTTGTACTGCAATGCTTTAAAATTATACATACATGTTTAATTCTCTTAAAAAATGCTCGGAAACTGAGAAAGACAAAACAATCCATCTGTTAAGTGTTTAAAAAAAATTACATAAGAGCGCTTCCTCTTTGCAAAACTGTATCGTGAATGACATTTCAAATAATTTTGGTTATATAAAATATTAGAATCGTGCTCTTTTTTTTTTGAAATCATCCTATATTATTACTAAAAGAAACCTAATGCTCTTAAAAGGTGTGTAAATAAGTAATATTTTTCATAGGTAATGTAGTAATTCCAGCTGCACAGACCATCTTACAAGCAGGCAGCACAAATGGAGCATTTATGTATCACACAGGACAGGGACTGGTTTATGCCACACCTACTACATTGCCTGAAGGAGGAATGATCCTCAATATAGGGCAGGAACAAGGTAACGTTTTAGCATTACTATAACAGCATACAAGAACATTTCTTGCATCTTCATTTTTAACATTCAAAGTTTTTTTTTTTTTTCAAAAATGATACTTTATTCGTTTTTAAATTAAAACCAGGGTTATTTGTATGTTTGCAGGTGGCACTCCTCAGCAGTTCATTACAATCCCTGTATCACTTTCTTTGACTCCTGCACAACAGGTTAGTATTTATATTCCAAGGAACTTTATTAAAATAATTACATACGAGGTGCGTAATACTGTCCACTAACCAATCCATCGAAGATTGGTAGATTTGTTCTCCGATTCACTCAGTAAGTGATTAATTCTGCACATCTTACCCCAACCATATCACACGGTGGAAAAGGTAACACCCTGTATATCTCTTGATAGGAGTGAGTAGAAATATGAAGAGCCCAAAGTTAATATCAAAGAATTTTCTTTGTTCAAGCCACCCTGACCCCAAACTTTGAATTTTCAAATGGCACTCCTGTTTTGTGATACATCATTGTAGCGGTAAAAATACAATATTTTATTATATATATATTATTTTTTTATATCATCAATTTGAGTATTTTAATTTAGTTGTTTTTTATATACATATATATATAAAGAATTTTTATTTCAATAGCAACAATTGATGCACGTTTCACCAACGGCTCTTGCTACAACATGTCAGGTAACTGGATGTAGTCCTGCAAAAAGTCACAAGTCTCGGAAGTGAAGAACATCAGTGCCACATAGTTTAAATGCTGGAAACACAGGGCGAAGTTGTTTGGTTAACGTTCTTTTTCCAAGGAAGCAGTTGTGGAGAAAGTCCAGAATCCAGTTCGTCCAAAGTTGATCTTTTGAAGGAGTACTAGAAAGTGCCAGGAAAAGGAATTTTGGATAAAGAAAATTTAGTTTTTCCAAAGTAAAGGTGCAATATGACTTTTATCAAAGACCATTAAAGAGATTAAGTGCAAAATCGAGAAGAAACCTCTGGAGTTACGTGCAACACGCAATTGCAAGAGACAATAAATGATGTATGGACAAAAATAGAACTTTTGAAATATATGTGGTGCTACTCATGAACGGGCAAGGTTGTGTTAAAAGCTTTGGAAAAAACGTTTAAAATATTGTGCGTTTCAATTAAAAATTAATTTAAACAAATTTATGAATTATTCTACGTTGTAAAAAAAGCACTTAGTGATGTGCCAAAATCATGCAAGCACTGTTTTTTCATGGCTAATGCTTATCTTAAAAAGCATATGCCAAATATTGCTTATGGCACGTTTTATTACATGAATACTTACTTACTTTCACAATGGCAGATTGTTATTTACGAATATTCGTCAAATTTCGTTATACATGTAAGAATTACCAAATCGGCATTACTTAATGGAATAAGCTCATTTAAGGGAAGGTGATTCCTAAATTTTGTTCGTTACATGAACTTTTTGAAAGCAATGTATTTGAGAACCTGAACCGTGACATATCTTGTTTATTACATAATATATGCCACTTTATTACATGAATGTATAGATTGGTGGAATATCCTTTTAAGAGTTCCAAATTGCGGTATGGTGAAATAGACAAGGTGCCTTAGTCTGATAGTGTGCCTTCTGTGTGCTTGTGGCGAGAGCCCCGTTGGAGATTACATGCCTTACTGTTCATGTAACAATACCTTATGTATTTATTTATAACAAAAATTTTAAAAAACTGTATACTTAGTGTCTTATTTAACATAAAGAGACGAAACTGGAATTATTTATTTTTTAATTAACCATGAATGGAATTTACACCACGGGATGGTTCATGAGTAATGTATACATGAGGAGTGAATTAACAGTAGAAAATGGTTTTCTTTCCATAGTCTTGAACACTGCTGTAAAAGAAATACCCCGTCTTAAAAAGTCACAATCACTAATTTGTGATTTACGTAATTTTTTTCTTCTGGTTACAGCTACCGGAACCAAATAATAGTTTGTCTTTTTCAATATGACTAACAGAATCGAGATGAAGTAAAAGCATCCTCCGTGTAGTAAGTGACACTGAACATAGGGGACAGGTGGTTTCTATTTTCGAGAGGGACCTGCAATAGAACAATATGTACAAAATTAAAATATTTAAAAATTTCTAACACAAAAACTTCATATTTGTTTTCTTTATATATATATATATATACACCCTATTTAAAAAAAAGAAAAGAAAGACGCACCAAGAAGGAGTTGACGATTGTTATGAAATTTCGTACGCAAAGAAATTTTGATCGAACATGCAAATGATTAAAATTTGGTGTCCACTGAATGAATAGCGGGAACTCCAGCGCACCGGAACTGCGCATTCAGCAGGTGTATATAAGGAGCGATTCTCAATATGTGGTCAAAATTTCTGTTGCATTTTGACTGTGGATATCTTACGTTGACTGTAACAATGCCTTGCCGAAAGATTCGTGCTCATTACGAGCATACGTCAGAGTTTGAAAGAGGCTGGTTGGACGAATCGAAGAATCGCTGGACATGTGGGTCAAAGTGATGCGGCGATTGGACGGTGCTGGCAAGGAAGGGTAGGTCAACAATGGCAGATGTCGGGACAGCAGCAGTTGACCTGTAGGGCCACAACAGAACGGGAAGACAGAGCGATTGTCAGAGAAGCTGTCACAGTACCGGATTCGTCATTATCAACTATCCAACGTGTGGCCCGCATACATGTATCCAACATGACCTTCTGCAGACTGTTATACTGCTTACCTCTCGTGCCTTCATACCATCAAGTCCAATTACAGTGGTGCCAGGCTCGATCAACTTGGAACTGCGCTGACTGGGGACGTATAGTCTTTAGTGACGAGTCCCGTTTCCAACTGTGTCCTGACGACAACAGCAGACGTGTCTGGAGACGTCCAGGGCAGCGTGGGGATCCTGCCCTTACTTAAATAATTCATATGACTTATCAATTTTTTTTTGCAGCCATTCGATTTTTTAATCGATTTATCATAATATTAGGGCTCATGCACTTCGTTAGAAGTTGACTGGTTGACAATGTATGATTTGACAACATATAAGTTAACCTTTCACTTTTAACCAACATGAAAGGCAAACACTAGTGTGGCTAGCTTCGGGTGGGCCAGACTGGAGATTAAGCCATCACTGGCCATTTTAATTACGCCAATGATAGAAAGTACAAGTGTCTCATTAAATTGTACATAATTGAATGATTGTTAGTGCTTTTAGTAAAATTTAGCCAATTATACACTCTATAACAAAAAAATCGATGCACCAAGAAGGAGTTGTCCGATTGTAATGAAATTTCGTATGCAAAGACATTTTGACCGAACATGCAAATGATTAAAATTTGGTGTCCAATGAATGAATAGCGGGAACTCCAGCGCATCGGAACTGCGCATTCAGCAGGTGTATATAAGGAGCGATTCTCAATATGTGGTCAAAATTTCTGTTGCATTTTGACTGCGGATATCTTACGTCGACTGTAACAATGCCTCGCCGAAAGATTCGTGCTCATTACGAGCATATGTCAGAGTTTGAAAGAGGTCGTGCTATCGGATTGAAAGAGGCTGGTTGGACGAATCGAAGAATCGCTGGACATGTGGGTCGAAGCGATGCGGCGATTGGACGGTGCTGGCAAGAGTGGGTCAACAACGGAAGCGGTCGACCTAGGGCCACAACAGAACGGGAAGACAGAGCGATTGTCAGAGCAGCTGTCACAGCACCGGATTCGTCGTTGTCAACTATACAATGTGTGTCCCGCACACATGTGTCCAACATGACCCTCTGCAGATGACTGAGAGAGCGGAATTTACGCTCGCGCCGACCGTTACGCCGCTTACCTCTCACGCCTTTACACCGTCAAGTCCGATTACAGTGGTGCCGGGCTCGATCAACTTGGAACTGCGCTGACTGGGGACGTATAGTCTTTAGTGACGAGTCCCGTTTCCAACTGTGTCCTGACGACAACCGCAGACGTGTCTGGAGACGTCCAGGGCAGCGTGGGGATCCTGCCCTTACTATCGCACGCCACACATGCCCACAACAGGGCGTTATGGTCTGGGCTGCCATCTCCTTTGATAGCCGGACCCCTTTGGTGGTCATTTCTGGCACACTTACAGCACAGCGGTACGTAGACGACATTCTACGACCGGTTGTGTTACCGTTCCTTTTGCGACACCCTGGACTTACGTTTCAACAAGACAATGCCCGGCCGCACACGGCACGTGTTGCTATGAATTGTCTTCAAGCTTGCCCAACACTTCCTTGGCAAGCTAGGTCTCCTGATCTCTCTCCCATAGAGCACATTTGGGACGCTATGGGAAGGCGATTGCAACCATCCCGGAATGTTGACGATTTAGCCCGACAGTTGGAGACAATTTGGCAAGAAATTCCGCAGGACACCATCCGGGATCTTTATCAGTCTATGCCACGCCGGGTGACAGCTTGCATCCAGGCCAGAGGTGGACCAACGCCTTATTGACTTCCTCCCTTTGTAACGGTCAAACTCTGCAATAAATCATTCAATTGTTCTGAAATTTTAATCGTTTCTTTTTCTATGTATGTTCTTCACATCCACCAATTTTTATCGCAATCGGAAAACTTCTCGGTGCGTCGATTTTTTTTTGTTATAGAGTATATTTATAGTGTAAAGAAAGATTAAGTTGTGTTAGAATCTGCAGTTTTCTAAAGAAGCAAATTTGTTTGTTTGTGGTTTTACGGCTCAAGGACTACAATGGTCATGCTGTGCCAGGACCTACTGTTTCCCGAAGAATCCAAACCTCTTAAAGAATAGGGAACCAAACCCTGGACTACAGTGAGCAGTGCGATCTTTATGAGATCTCTGAGTAAGTGTTCTTTGCACTGTTGGGAGTCGAACCCAGATTAACGGCGCACTAGGCTAAGACGTTACCACACCGCACCACCGTAGTCGGCTATGGAAACCAATCACTGGACTGTGGTGCACAGAACAAATGGCGTACATTTCTATAATACCCCTGGAATAAAACCCGGTATAAAGTGTATATATATATATACACACACACTTGAGAACTTTTTTTTTTTCATTTATCAACATAATTATTCACTTTTTTTTGTATTGGGTATGATTTTTCTTTAAACTCTGCTAATTGCTAATCAAAGATGTAATTAGCAGTCATTTGTAAACATAATAACTTCTATTTTACTTAATTTTTGGGTATAGTATGAAATGGAATTAAAACATATTTATATTCTCTATGGGACAAACCAAAATGATAGTTGTAGAGCAGAAAGACAGATAAAAAAAAAAATTCCAAGCTCTATTAAAAGACCCTTTTTTTAGAGAAAATATAGTAAAATTTTTAAATTAATATTCAACATCCCAGTATACCCTGAGTACTCATCTATAAGCTATAATTTATTTTTATTTGAACTAGAGAGCTCACGTTTAACATAGAACGGTATAGACTTAAAAATTGTTTTCCAGAAAAAAAAGCAGTTTAAGTTCAGATTCCTAATCCATATATTGAAGAAAACATCTCACTTAAAAGACAGTAAAACAAGCAAGTGAAAGAAAATCACCTAAGGTCGATATTTAAATTTAGCGGGTTTCAATTAACATTAATTTGCCATACTCTCACTTGCCGCTCTCCAATTCTCAAGTACCTCTGTAGGTTTTCAATCTTTACCTTACTCATTTCATACAGACAGCAATAGCAACCAATAGCCAAATACCAAAAGCAATAGCGGGTTCAATATCTATTGAAACCCGCTAATAATGAATGAAATTTGAGAAAAATTATTGTAGATGATCTTGAAACAGAGATGTAGTAGAGGCCTAGCGGAGCCAGGGCAAGATTTCAGGAAATCATACGTTTTACGAACAAATTCTGTTCAAGCTGTAAATAAAAAATATGTGGATTCTACAATTCTGTTAAGAAAAAAAATTTTTTAGAGCAATAAACCTAAAATTTTGAATAAATCAACTAAGAATCGTGGGAATTTAAAGGAAATTATAGCTTGGAACATGTATTACAAACTGTGTTCCACAAATAGAAAAAGCTACAATGCGTGGTTTGACACAACAAAGGCGACAAGGTGGTTTTTTGGCTATCTTTTTCAATCGTTTTCTTTAATTTATTAGCTCACTTCAGAGGTCATATTTGGTTTACTTTGGCTTGAACACATGTGTTTGTATCACATTATTATTTTATGCTTATATGACCCGAAGCTATATGCTGTAGGCAGTGTCGGATCCAGAGGGGCATTTGGAGTGGAGGAGGGTCTTACAATGTCAGCTTAATAGCCCATACATAATAATTTCTGCATCTATCATATTAATGGGTTATTGACTTACTATATTGACTATTGATAAATATATATAATAATATGGTTATTGACTTATTAACAATTATTAGGGGGTTTCCTGATTCTACCCACGTGCATCATCGACCCTTGATTTAGAAGAGCACTGGACTACTTCATTTTTAGGACGACACCACTATTTTGAAAGCTGTAAACTTGAGAAAAAATAAAATTTTAAAACGGAATTATAAATTTCCACAACTTTCTGCTTTTTTAAGTGCATACGTACACCCTATCAGCACATGGAATGAATGTGTTACTTCTATGCTGATAATGTGGATGGGTCGGGGAACGAGAAATAGCTCAACATTCAGCAACTTACCTTTCTGCAATGTTGTGTAACTCTCGGACTTGCCTCTTTAAATCCTCTTCCAAAGAATTAGTATCCAAGTTAATACCTTTGTGCAATGGCAGGACGTACGGGCAGTCGGCTGCACTTTCTTCCAGCTGGGGGTTTAAAACATGTTCACTATTCATCTGGTCCCACATATAACTCCTCGGGAAGTAACACGGCTCTTTTGGAACGCGTTTCTTCTTTATCCAACTATAAAATGTGCCAATGTAAGTATATACAGTTCCCCTTTTACAAATTTAAAACAGAAATGTATAACATTTCTGTTTTAAATTTTAATGATGGTGTAGGTCAGGAAAAGCGGCACCCTTTCAAAACATTCAGTGTGTCTTTTAAATTTGCAAACAGTGCATATTTTCATTTATTTATTTTTTTAAGTCTTTATTTTTTAAAGATTTTTTTAAACACAATGGACGGCTGTTATTAACAGAGTGTATAGACAAAAACTTATACAAAAACAAGCACTCTTTAAGCACCTCCAGAGGAAAAAATAAGGATTCTCCAAAGGTATAAACTTCTGAACATCATGTGGTTATTAAATGGTTTAATAGTTGGATATAAATACTTTGTAAATATATAACGATAACCACATGGCTTCCAGTTGACTTTTCGCAAGAAACTAGGAAAATAAGGACCAATATACACCACTTTTTATAAAAAAAAAAGACCAATAAGGTCCAGATTAAAAAGGACCTAATACAGTGATTTGCAAATGTTTTTTTTAAATAATTGTCATTTAAAATTCAAAGAGTTGTCAATATCCTTTTTCAATTTTTTTTTTACAAATATTGATCCTTTTTTTATAGAAAGAAATTACATTTTATACTACATCTCCCCCAAAAAAAAGATCTAACGAGCAAGAAGAACTGAAAATAGAGCAAACAGTGCTGATTTTACTCAAAACAGAACCTAAATATTTATTATGTAACCTCAATAATTGCTTAAATTTGATATAAAAATTAAAATCCAATCCATTAAATCATACATATAAAAATTATGGAACAATTTTGTTAACTGATACAATAAACAGCCTTGTTAAAAAATGGGGACACATATCGAAGAAGCAGTAGTGAATCAGAGGTTGCAAAAGGCGCTGCAACAATCTAATGGCAACGGAAGTTAGTCCTGGAATTCTTTAAAAAAAAATTCTTACATTATACTTGCAGCTTTCAAAAACGTGCATCAATAACATCATGCAGCAAACATTCAGCAGCTCGGTGCGAAATTTTTTCTAATTATAATTTAAACACATCTTAAAAAAAAAAATCCCACGAGTTTCCATATTAGAAGGGAATAAACTCTTTAAAAAATAAAGAAACGAAGTACTATGTATATATGTATGTAAAAGAAGGATATATATTTAAAAAAAATCAATAATAAATAATAATAGTGACAGGGTATGCACGCAACTGTTAATGAGAATGAAAACTTATTTTTTACACTTGTCTTTATATGAGCAGCAGGCGACTTCTTTCACACTTAACATACATAAACTTATTTCAATGAACTTGTCCAACTACGCTCAAACGTAAGAGATTATATTTGATAGATATTCGCTCCAAGAGATAGAAATGTTTCAAGTTCCAGAGAATTATACATATGACAAAAGACGTGAGTTTGTCTGGTTCCACCAAACTTCCCCAACGTGTTTTTACAGAACGAAGACATCAAAAGTTACATTGTGCCAGAATCCACAGTTGTTAGAGAAATCTGAACTTCTTAAGGCTGAAGGGGAACCAACTCGAAAGGTACTGTGAGTAGTTTGTTGATAACCTCATTTTAGGGGGGGGGAGAGGAAGGGACACCACCCGTAGGAGTCTGGACCAATGGTATTCTGGGTGAATGCATCATCACTGCAGGGTGGTGTTGAACTTGACAGGTTTTACTGTATAACATACAGTAAAACCTCCCAAACGCAACCACTGAAGGTTCCATGAAAAAGTGGTCGCTAAGAGAGGTGGCCTCTGAATGGAGGCAAATTTAACACCGAGGGTCTATGGGGCGGGACAACATTTTTTCAGAAAATGTGGTCGCTAAGTGAGGTGATCGCTGAAGAGAGGTTTTACTGTATAACAGAAAGTGATAATTTTCATTCCACAAATGACACAGAAGAATGGAAGAATACATTCACCAAAGAGAATGGATTTGCCCGTCACTAAAGGAACTGGGCAGGATGAAACACATACTTGGTAAGTGCTCTCTGTAGCTTCTCCTGCATTTCAGAGAGGTAAGTTTGCTGAGTTTCAGCGATATCCGTTTGGTTTCCAAGTATCAAATTAATTCCCATACGGATTGCATTCAGCTGAAAAAAGAGCATTAGCAATTAGACGTGTTATATGCATTTAAAGGAAAATGCTTATTAAAAATAATAGGATGAAAGAACGTGATTTACATCAATGATATCTATGTTGTTGAGGATTATATCAAAGGCCACTTCAACATCGTGGTCAGGACTAAGGGCTGCTCCAGTGTTCGGATCAAAACCTAGACCACAGAGGGCACCGGTGTAGGTTTTTAGCTCTGGATCGGTCCTAAAAAAAGAACACTGAATCATGTAAACACACAAATAGAGATTATAAAAGAAAATAAGAATGGTTGCACATTCTATTTCAATATGCATTGGCAAGTGCATGTTTTCTCCTAACCACTCAAGCAAATACATGTAAGAATACCAAATAGTATCAGTAAAGATTAGCAATATTAGAAAAAGTTGAAGCAGTTAAAAAAAGAAAAGAAAATAGCTTGACAAAATGACTGAAACTAAGCCTTGGCCAATTGCTTGAACAATACTATATCACTACGGATGAAGTGAGTCTTCTTGTGTCTTGGGTGACTACCCAAGAATGTTACATATAATTGGCTTGGGGAAGGGAGGCTGATGCCAGTAGGGGGTTGTTCAAGTATTACATAAGCACATTTCTGGCCATTTTAAACTCCCCTGTGCAAGAAAAATCAGCAGATGCTTAACCCCCGCCCCCTCATGTTTATGTAAGGTTCCGGTTCTTTACTTGTTTGCTACGAGTTTTTGAAATAAGAATGCAATGTACGTGATGCAAATTACAGTAGTTACTTTTGGTTTATTTGTAGGTCCATTACACAGTAAAACCTCTTTACAACGATATACGATATAACGATAAATCCCTCTACAACGATAATTTTTCTCAGTCCGTATAATAGTGTTGCAGAAAGGTTTTACTGTATAATGAACCCTCCCTATAACAATAACTCCCTCTACAACGATAATTTTTCTCGGTCCGTATAATATTGTTGTAGAGAGGTGTACTGTAATATTAAATACTTATTCATAAACAGAGAATCGCAACAAATTATCTCATTTAAAAAAGTTTTAACACGCTGTTAATTGCTATTTTGATGGCATAATAAAGTATTTTGTTACATTTTTATTGTTAATATTTCTTACGTTGTAAGCAACTAGTGTAATATATAAGAAATGGATTTAATAAAATACATTCATCAGAAATAACACATTTATGATAATTTAAAAATATTAAGGGACCTTGGGGAGTTATCGAGCTTAAAAATGTTGAAAGCCAATGGTTTAAATAATTATATAGTTAACTATGATTATGTGTATTTCACATCTCTTACTCGCAGCGTGTCATGCATCAAAGTATTGCAGTTCTGTTAGGGCAGTTGTCAATTTGTGGCTATGTATTTTATTATTTTTTGTGTTTACGTAAGCATAGTTCAGATCCCTCCCCACTACCATTGTCAGAAAAATAAGCAAATGTCAAATACCTCTCCCCCGAAGATAATGCTTAATACTTGAATGGCCCCTAGATACTAAAATTCTTTTTGAAATTGACTTTTTAGCAAAAGAAAGAAAAAAAAAATTAGATCGAACATTAGGGAATACATTGGATATGTAAATCTGATGGAATATTTTCAAGTTGACAACGCCTGGCTGACATTAGATTGAATGCAAACTAACCTTGTCCATATGTAGTGCCAGATGCCCTAAAAGAGAAGGATTTCATTGTAAAGTGGAACTATATTTTTAGGGGGAGGGGCAGCTAAAGCAAAAAGGCACACCCCTTTGCAGTCCTGTGACTAAGTATAAAAGGAAGTTACCACGATTTTAACAACACATTCGATAACATAATCTAATGTAAAGATTAAATCCTTGTTAGTTTGCTTTTTCCTGATGTGGACAAAAGATGCATTTCTGCATCCTAAGACTGCACAATGCACCATTTAGGATGGGACTGACTGAACTTGATGCAACTTTTCATCTACAATACTTACATACAAACAAGTTCATTGAGAATTGGGTCTAATCTAGTAGGCTTAAAGATCACACATAATCATTAAAGAGTTAAAACTGCTTTATAAAAAAAAATACACATTTAACAACTCAGAAGTTTTGCAGAGCGATAACAGTTCTCCACACATGCAAAAATTGCAAGCTCGTTTCCTTATGGTATAGCGCAACACGCTCCGATTTTCTACACCCCATGATCTGGAATTCAGTCTTCAAGCTGACTGAATTCTTCCAGCCCTTAAAAAAAAAAGTCTTTGCACTGCATAAGCTTAGCTGGTTTTGCATCATAAACTGCAGTGGGGTCTCATGTCTCGAGGCTATTACTGCAGGTTGGTTGGTTACGATGCAGGTGGGCAAAGGACATTCACCATTGAACAAGTCCGACAGCTGGGATATAACATGATAATACATTTACAGGCAGCAGCTCAAATATGGTCTGTAGATTCAAGATGGCGGATTAACCACCGCGAGAAGATTGACATCGAAATAAGACTTTAGCAAAATAAATATTTGTACTCACCTGAATTCGGCATAGGGTGCAAATATTAAACAAAGCAGAGATTGGATGCCTTTGATTTTTGGTATCAAAGTCGTTCCTCGGAGAGTAATCGAGTCGCTTGAGGAATTCAGAGATACCGTAGAAGCTACCAACATCTGAGGATTCTTATCCTGTGGTTCACGGTTGAGAGAAACAGAGTTTACACTGTCACTATCTACTTTGATAGTCCTGAAAGCAAATTTTACGAACCAATTAAAGTGTCATCTCACTAAAACGACCCTCTACTTATCGACAGAAAAAACAAACCAAACCCTACTTGAAGTGATCAATGTAGCTTATTCCAGAGTAACTGACTTCGAGCGGACTGTATGGACCTTTTAGATGAACCTAATAATAAATTTTCATTTTACAGTATGTTAATTATAAATAATAAATAAGGTGACTATAAATAAAAATAAACATACGGGAAAGACAGCTGAAAATGAAAACCATACCCTTAAACCCAATTTTTCAGCATTCTGCGTTCCTTGCAGGTCATTTGTAGTGAGTTCAAAAGGTGCATCCATGTCCACAGGTAAGGATAACATCTGTTTGTCTCGCTGTTCACGGAGCTCACAATTTTGCTATAAAGGAAGTAAACATATATAATACATTCGTATGTAAAATACACATCAATAAAATAAGCATAACCCAACAGTAGCATAATAAAAGTATAAATAAATTTGCACTACATACACTGTGTGACAGGCAAAATGCAACATCAAGGAGTGGGCAGAAAATTATGCAAATTGTAATGTAGATACAGTTCATTGTGTAGTGTACATGATGTGAAATGTGCAGTTGCCCCAAGCACATTGAGTGCAATATAAGGGAAGGAAAATGCAGAATCGGCAATATAGTTGTGCCACTTCCTTTGCCAAGGGAGATTATTTTGCAGTTTTTTTTTTTTTGTCTCAGAGAAACTGTGCAGTGGCAGCGAATGCCAGGCCGCCGCCAACTGAGGCAGTTCTAGCAGACAGAAAATTTCACAACAGGGGAATGGTGACCATACTCAGAATGGCAGGTTGGTCCATACGTCAAATCGCAGAGGATAGGCACCTACATGTGTCTATGGTGCACCAGCTGTGGCAAAGATGGTTGGAACAAGGGAATGTGGCCTGTTTGAGGGGGTGCTGGTGAGGCCAGACTGACAACATACGTGGACCAACGCATCAACCGGCAAGCATTGGTGGCTCCTCAGGCCACCTCCATCGACCTTTTGCAGCATGTGCAGGACACATTTGATACACCCATATCGATCAGGACCATTATCCGCTGATTGGTATCTGATGGCCGTGCACTCATATTACCCGTTAAGAAGGCTGCCATTGACCCAACAGCACAGATGCCGCTGTTTGCAATGGCGTCGGGGCAGCCAGGTGGATGGAAAAATGGCACAGGATTATATTCTCAGACGAGGCAGGCTTCTGTTACAGCAATGACAGTCACCGTGTACAAGTCTGGCACAGATATGGTGAAAGGTCCAATCCAACTGCATTCGTAGAACGGTACATTGCACGACAACCAGGCATCACAGTTTGGGACACCATTGCCTACGATAGAAAGTTACCTCTAGTCCATATTGAGAGCACTATGACGGCCCAAAGATACGTGAATGACGTGCTATGGCCAGTGACACTACTCTTCCTTCAGGGATTGCCCAATGCCATTTACCAGCAGGATAATGCCAGACAACAAACAGCACACATATATTGCAAGGTATCCAGATGCTTTTAAGGCAACCAGTCTTCCCTAATCTCTCACCAATCGAACATAACTGAGACATGATTGGACATTGTTTGTGTGCGCTACCACCACAACGTTCAAAAGACAAACTCTGGCAAATGGTTGTCAGGGTATGGGTAGCAATCCCTCAGGACATCATCCGCATGCTCTTTGTGTCTGTATCTAGACGTGCTGCTGCCTGTATCGCCATCCCAGTGGTCTTACAGCCTACTGATCAGATGGTGTTGTAGCCCAATGTATAGGTGTACCATGTTGCAATAAACATTACTTATTGTTCGTTATTGTCTCCCTCTGTTTGCCGATTTTCATCACTTTCTGCCCACTCCTTCTTGGTGTTGCATTTTCACTGTCGTGCAGTGTATGTAAATTCAACTTCAATAAATATACACACATAATTTTAGACCTGTTGTTAGGTACGTTTTACAAAATTACATGCTTGATGCTTTTAAAATTATATATAGTTATTAACGTACAGTACCCTCTATGATTAACGTCTTTCAAAGGACAAAAAGCTTGACCACTTTTGTATCTCTGAATTTTACGGCAAAAGGATGGCAAGGGACATGCTTTGCCAGGGTCTGGTTTTCTAAGGAATCCAAATCTCTTATGGCCTGGGGAACCTACACATAGATGATGGTGGTGAACAGCTGGTCGGAAAACGTTCTTGTTTGGCATAGCTGGGAGTCGAACACGAGATAATTACATGCTAGGTGAGTGCATTACTACTGCAGGGTAGGGGGAAAAAAGTCATTAAGTAGAGAAGGGGGATAATCAGAACGTATGTAATCTGTGAAGCATTTTTCAGGATGGGGAAATACCATCATTAATTTTTTCCTACCTGCCTATTTTAAAAAAAAAGTGGCAAAGCAGCTTTATTTGGGAAAAAATGAGTACCCTTAAACACTTAAAAAAAAAAGAGAGAGAAGATGCAAATTATACAATACATTTTGCCTTCCATGTATATATAGCTCTAAACTAGAGCCCCCCCCCACATGAAGGGTAATAATATCATACAAGATGTAAATTCTTAAAAAAATCAATTATTGCTCTCAGATAATATTAGGCATTCGTGTATTCACTCCCGTTACATAGTGTGGAACATTTGGAAATAGCTTTTGCCAGCTGTGAAACACAGATGCACTTCATATTTACTGCACGTTACTTCTGGAGTGCCTGTGAAGCTTGTTATTTGGCATACCCCTTTTTTTATTTGGAGAAAAGCATGGCCCATGACCTACACCCTCTTTGCAAATACCTGGACTGGACATAGCTACAACTGTTCCTTTTTCCCCTCCTTCACTATAGTTTCTGCACTACTTGCTGGCCACGTTTTTTTTGCTAGTCTTTACCTGCTTTCATAAGACAAAGTGCTATTTTCAGCTTGAAATTAACAAATGGCAGTATCTCTCTTTTCTCCAATGCAGGTGCCACAGCTTCTTGCCTAAAGAGCAACCAGCCTGTTACACATGCTACGCCAAACAAGTGAAACACAATCCCCAAGTACTACTTTTTGGACTTGACGTGGGAACGATAAAGAGCCAGCAACATTTCTAATAAATCAACATCCGTCATAAATTGGCTGCACGAAAATATGAGAGATGGACATGGAACGTTACGAAACTTCTAATGTAAGTAATTCTTGGTGAACCTTATTATTTAAATTCCTTGTTCATTACATAGAAAAATTGTTTCTAAATATCAAAGTTTCTGTGTCTCAAAATTTTGTTATGGAATCCTTCACTTCGATAAGCGGAGAGTGAGGTCCTACTGTGTATATATAACTTAGAAAATAGATACGGATTTATGAAATCTAATGATTTCATTTTACAATAACCTCCTTCTAATTAATGACTTTTTTCCATTTAATGACTGTATTTTGACGTCTTGGCAAATGTTCCACAGAAAATAATGCAATTAAACTTTCTCACACTAATGTAATTTGAATTAAGGAACCTTTCTGTTTGATGATTGTATTTTGTAGTTCCGGCAAATGCACAGTAATGCTAATTATGTATTTTTCATTATCGTTGCTGCTCTTTTTATTCCATTTGTCATTGAATTCAAGCACGTCAACTGGCTGTGAAAAGAAAGCAGTTCTAAAGTGAAAATTTCTAAAGAATGGAAAAAAAAAGAAGAAACCTAGAATTAACTACAGTGCTGGTTCTGGGTTGTTGGCTGCCAGCATGCCACAGATATTTGGCCACCACACACACCCATCCTTAATCCCCCATCGTTCGTACGTGAATATAATATTCTAGATTCCTAAACCAACACATGGGATGGGTTAGCCACTGTATTTTTATGACTATTCTATTGAATTAACAAAGGCGAAAATTTTTCTGTGAAGGAAACCTCCACTTTAATTCTGAGAAACTTGTTTACTATAGAAGTACATAATCAAATGAGACCGCCTGGTGACGTACGCATTGCACACATGGTAGAACCGGCCCTGATTAACTAAAAATTTCAGCTGTCCAAATCCACTCCCAAAGGCATTTTAGCAAGACACGAAAATATATTAGAGACTGTACAAAACTACAGATAATCATTGAATAAACATCTGAAAATACACTGATAATCTGAAACAGAAGAACTGGAAAATTCCTTCCGCAATGGTTTAATGAAGCAAGAGTACATAACATTTCAGTTTCTATTGTACTGATAAAAGAGAAAGCCAGATATCAATATTAGCTATTAAATTTGGAATTAAAAAAATTTAATCTTTGTGTGGTGGGCTATCAAGTTTCAAAGGAAGACACAGATTTAGCTTGAAAAGTGATGTAAAGAAAGTGTTGCTATTGATGGATAAAACTGTAAAACAATGGAAAGAAGTGGCGCAGGTCATTGAGAAAAACGAATTCTAATGCAGATTAAACAGGCATTTTTATATTGTTTGTTTGTTTTGTGGTTTTACGGCTCAAAGACTACAATGGTCATGCTGCGCCGGGACCTACTGTTTTCCGAGGAATCCGAACCTCTTATGGCCTAGGGAACCAAACCCCGGACTACAGTGAGCAGTGCGATCTTTATCTTCTATTAACTCTGATCTATTCTATATCTTATCTATTATCTCTGGTAAGCATTCTTTGCACTGCTTAGAGTTGAACCCGGATTAATAATGCACTCGTGAATGTGTGACCATACAGCATCACTGCATGGCAGTTCTTTATGCTTGCTTGTGGTTTATGGCTCAAAGACTATGATAGTCATGATGAGCGGAGACCTACTAGCTACAGAATCTGAACATCGTGGGCCTAGGGAACCAAACCCGGACTACAATGAGCAGTCACGATCTTTATGAGATCTAGAAAACATTCTTTGCACCGTTAGGGGAGTTAAACCCGGAGTTAATGGCACAATTAATGGCTGAATGCGTTACCGTGCTGCACCACAGAAGGGCATTTTTTTATATAATTCAAAAATCGTGAAGTTAATAACATAATTTTTATAATTAAAAAGTGTAAATTAATAACATAAAACTGGATATTGAAAAATTTAAAAGCAAATTAAACTGCCAGTAATTTAATGAGAAAATGCGTTTTATATTCGAGCCAGGTTCAATGCGTGTTCATCCTTTATCAACTTTACTTTTTACGGAGGTCTCAAAGTCTGTTTGGCTTATAGCTCTGCAGACTAGAAATTTGAAAATAGGAGTGAAGGTGTGCTAAGAATGGGAAAAGCGAATAGAGGGAGTTCCGACTTGCTGGAATTGGCAAAAGTGGAAGAATCGCGACTGAAGTGAGGGAAACTTCTGCGCATGTGCGTGGACTTAAGAAAAATTCCTATAAGTGTTTCCATTTACTTGGCTAGAAAAACAGGAGAAAATAGCTACTCCTTCCGCATTTTTGTGCACTCGGGTGGAGAATATATTATTATAATACTATATTTATTGCTTTATATGTATATTTATTTTGTTTAATTTTTTAAATTTTCTTAATAATTGTTAAATGTATATTGTTATTAATGATTTTACTTATGTTTTTAATTATTAATATATTATTATAGAGTATCATCATCAACTATTATCTACCCACTGCTGGATGGTCTCTCCAAATGCTTTCCAAACAAGATATTATAGAATATATATATCATCATCATCATATTCAACCATTATCTATCCACTGCTGGATGAAGGTCTCTCCAAATGCTTTCCACACAAGTCTATCCTGGGCCATTCGTTTCCACGTCACCCCAACCTCTTTTCTTATTTCATCCACCCATC
>QLNU02014176.1:50659880-50723382 GCA_006491805.2 Dysdera silvatica | reverse complement strand
CTTCTCTACCTCTAGTTGAGAGAGCTCCGTACCATGACTTGGAGTTCTGATGCGTTCGTTGAAAAAATAACAATGTCATCAGCAAACCACAAATGGTTTATTTTTATTCCCTTGTTATTCTAATTTATCTGCTGAAAAATCATTTGTAAAGCTGAAGTAAAAAGTTCTGGAGAAATATTATCTCCCTGCCTCACACCTTTACCAATTTTGATACTTTTGGTATCTTTATGTAACAGAAATTTTGCACTTACATTTTTACACACATATTTCACCATGTTAATGAACACATTCTCGACGTCGGTTTACTGCACTGAATTCACTTTGAAATCTAGCTTGTTCTCTTGGTTGAGCTGCATCTAATTTTTTTTTGCAGGCAATGTGTTAGCATTTTTATGAAGATTTTATAAATAGCAGGTAATAAGCTAATTGGTCGGTAATTTTTTAAATCCTCTTTATCACCTTTTTTATGCAAAAGAATTACTGTTGCAGAATCCCATTGGTTTGGTATGTTACCACTGTTGAGGCATTTGGTAAAGAATTTTGCGAGTATGTCTTCTACATGTTCTCCAGCTTCTTTTAAGATATCTAATGTAATGCCATCATCGCCAGGGGATCTTCCTTTCTTCATACTTTTTATTGCAAATGCTACTTCTTCTTTTAAGATTTTAGGAGCTGTTCCTTCGACTATCTCAGAGTCTTCGTTTAATCCACTGTTTCCTACATGAAGAATTCTATATGTGAAGAAAGCTATAACTCTTCTAAGTATTTCTTCCCTATTTCTTGTTACAGTGCCATCCTCTCCTTTTAATGCAATGATGTGTTTCTTCCCAATAGACAAACTCCCTTTAACAACCCTAAGGCTCTTGTTGCTTTCAATGGCCTTCCTTACTAACTCACAATTGAATTTTCTTATATCTTCTTTCATGTTTTTGCGCAAAGTTTTGCAAAGTTCTACATACTCGATCTTGCGACTGGTATTTTGATTGTCCACCTTCATAAGTCTTCGCCTTTTCATGAGTTGTTTCGTCTTCTCAGATAATTTGCTATTCTGCTTTTTACAGGTTACACCACCAATTTCCCCAGCAGTTTCAACTATTGTCTTAACAATGTTTTCATTTGCTTCTGAGATGTCAACTTCTTCAATAAGTCCTTCCAGTGCAGAAAAGCGATTTTTTAATTCCAACTTGAATGCCTCGGTATTTTCTTTTAATTTCTTTAAATCCACCCTCTTACTTACTTGTTTCCTAATGAGCTTCTGTCGTTCTAATTTAGTATTTAAGTGCACTTTACATCTCACCATTCGATGATCACTTCCAGTATTAAATCTGTTCAGTACACTGCAATCTTCAATAATTGATTTCTTGTTTGCCAGGATATAGTCAATTTCACTAGTTCCCCCATTTGGGTGTTTCCATGTCCATTTTCTTTGCGGTTTCTTCTTAAAAAATGAATTCATGATGCTAAGATTTTCAGCTTCTGCAAATTCGATGAGTTGATCGCCACGTTCATTCCTTTCCCCATATCCGTATTTACCAACCGATGTCTCTCCTTGTTCCTGTTGTCCAATTCTTGCATTGAAATCCCCCATGATGAGCTTGATATGTTGTTTCCCTTTGGTGTGTAACTGTTTGATTTCTTCATAAAATTCTTCAACCTCTTCGTCGGTATGGCTTGATGTTGGTATCGCTGGGTTAGTTGAACAACGAGCCTCGCTGCTCGATCTGACGTGCTTTCGACTTCAAGAAGGTAGTCTTTAATTCTTTTGTTGATTAAGAAGCCAACACCACTTGTTCTTCCAGTTTCCGTTCCTCTATAATAAAACAAATGTCCACTTTTAAGTTCCACCAACTTGTGGCGGTTACACACCATCTTAGATTTAAGCTAAAATCCCTTCTAGCGTAACCTTAAAGGTCATGTGAACATTCCGAGTAAGGCATATTGGTTTTCTCTTAACGCAAAAGCTCAAACCAAAAGACAATTTTAGTATATACAAATATGTCCTGTACTGTAACATTATAACTTTTCCTTTGAACAGTTCACACATATTACTCAAATATCAGATGTAAAAATCTTAGCCAATCCTGGCCCAATATGCAGTCACATGGCATTTGTACGCCAATAGCAAATGGAGGGATGAACTACAAAATCCATTCTAAAATTGTCTTCAACCAGAGAACATCCTCCTAGCTCTTCACTCTCTGGAGATGTAACAGGTACTTTCTCCTTTCGCTTACATCTACGCATCCAATAATGTGCACATCATCTCCCGGCAACTAGCCGATGTTATTTACCAATATCTACGTTTGTTTCCTGTAATGTGTTTCTTCATGTGTCTTAATAAATGCCTTCTTCGTTATATGTACATACTACTGTTCATCACCAGCAACCTTCTTATGGAATCATCTACATGCAGGTTTCCCTCTCACCTGCAATAAAAAAATCGTAGACTGCCTGACTGCAATGTAGGCTATAACCAAATAAACCTCAAACACTTCACCTTTTCTTCTAACTTCACTGAGTCCTACAATGTCCCATTTGATCTTGTCAAGTTCTTCTTCCAATTCCTGAAGTTTTGCTTCAGAAGCAAGGGATCGTCCATTAAACGTAGCCAAGGTCAATAACAAACGGCAGCCTGGGCCATTCCAGTGATTCTTAGCACCCCCTGCTTTCATGCCACACTGACCGCTGCCTTGATCAGGAGCACTCCAGCACCTGGAGACTAGGGGCCATGGTTTTTGGTGTGTCAACATAATGGAGGAATTAGCCATAATTTCACCACGCTGGCTAGACGGGTTGGTGAATTAGCCCTCCCCTTCCGCCTTTCCATCCGTGCAGCAAATATTAATTTGCCACATAAATAGAAAGCTCAGCCTGCACCACTTGAAGGCGGGGTAGGACACTAGGTTACTGGCCTGGCCGGTTCCACACATCGTCACATACGTTCAGCGTGTGGGTCTCCTTCCAGTTAGATACCAGCAACCCTTTTGCAGGCCATATATATATATATATAATTCTAATTATTAATAAGCAAATGTTAATCTATTATAACTACCAATAATGTATAATTTCATATAATTATTTGACAATTAAAAATGTTACCAGAGAGAGAAGAGATTCTTCTGCTGCTTCAGCAAAGCCTCTTTCTATGAGTTCATTATTAACGCTAAATTCTGTACCAGAGGGGGTTAGCGAAAACAGCTCTATCCTGACGACATTCTGTACAACGGAATACACCTACAGAAGGAGAAAAAAAATTATAAACCTTAAATTGATTATATGCAACTATTTTACTTGGTTACACTGGCATATTTCAATGTGTAGATTAAATTTACCAATTCTGAACTTAGTGACCAACAAACTAAAAAGGCTAATTAATAAAATAGTCCTTTAACAAGAGGAATAAGTTTGCTAATTCTGAATGAAAAGGAACAACTTTAATTGAAGCACCACTAATAATTAGAGGTTTAGTTATTTACTAGAATGGCAACCCAAAAGCTGCCAAATTGAACTGGAGCCCCATATGGGCCGGGCCAGTGTGTTATGTCGACCTCAGGTATGCAAACCAGGCCAGGCCTACAGATAGGTGCGTAAAGGTAGAGTTCTAGCCTGCACAGACTTGTCCCAAAATTGTCTAGACCAGGGTTTACAGAATGGGCAGGCCCATCCTGAAAATGTCCAGACCTGGGCATGTGGGTTTTGAATCAAGTCCAAAGGTTTGATGGCTCAACAAGCTAAACTTGGAGTTTGTGAATTTGTGAGCAATGAAGGAATTTTTCACCTTTTTTTAAGCAAACAATATGGAACTATTATATAAATATACAGGGTGAGAAAACTTTGGTTGCTTGTTCGCCGTTGATGACCAAGTTTCTATATTTGGCAAACTGGAAATCTTTTTCTACTAACAGGAGTGATTTTAAGTCCAAACCAGATTCCCTGAAACGTTATGTAATACTTTTAGTAAAGACACTGATTTCCACAAGAATATAAAAAATTATAGGAAACAAAACGAATTTTTTGCAATCTTTTAAAAAGAAATCCCGGAAGAGGCAAGTTGAAATTCCCGGAATATAATCACCCTTGCACTAGGTTCATAGGTTTTCTTACTGAGATGCGTGAGTGCAGTTAAATCCGATTCACTGAGGCCTGTGTATATCTTGATGATATATGCACACTAAATGTAAGAATACGTCAAATATTTACAGTTGTCCTCCGAGTTATGTAAAAAGTAATATGTTCCGTAAACCTTTACGTAAGATGAATTTGTAAATTGCATAAGTGTAACTTCGAATGAAACTGCAATATTTATAATAATTATATATATATTATTTACATAGTGTTATTTTATAAATGAAACACCAAGGAGCAGTATTTACACCCTGAAATCGGGCCAGGCCTCTTCTTGTTAATGATTGTGCCCTCAACTTTACTGTACTCTTGATGCTTTTAACAATGCAAACATTATCCTTCACTATCGTATTCACTGTTGAAAAAGGTCGATTTATGTCCCAAGTTACTGATATAATTTTCCCAGTCTTCATACATTACTTTAAAAACTTTTTTTAAAGTAATTGCAGACCTTTGTTTTTTGGAATTATTACTAGTGCATTCGGTTTTGCTTTTTGAATCCAATTTAACGGTAAATAAACAACGAACACTAATGATAAGTGATAACGGTGATAAACAATTAACTATGCAAGGTCTGGACTGCTACTGACGTAATATTACAAACTCGACTCTGCAATCATGAATATTGTTTGAATATAAGAAATATAGGTGAAGGAAAGGAGGGATTGTTTATGGATTCCTTATTCCTAATTGCCAGGTTTCAGTTTGAATGTTACGGTTTAGGGAACTTGCCCAAAACTTACTACCTGTTACTATTCATCACATTTGCTGTGAATACTTGCATTATTAGTTGTAATTTTCAAGATTTATTACATAACTGCAAATTTACGTAAATTGTATATAATTAAACATATAATTTTTTTTTGGTATAGTAATGATGGTGTAATATAATTTTAGTGTAACGATTAGGTACCATTATGGAATGTCACATAGGAGAGATGTCTATATGTAGTATTTTATACACACACACAATATAATCACTTTTAACGAATAATACTTCAATACTTTTTCAGACCCCAGATTTAAGGAGCAAAAAATGGAGATAATTTTTCGATAAAATGTATAAAATTAAAGAATAAAATCAAAATTCGAAAATTAAAAATCAAGGATTTTTTTTAAAACTGAGACGAACATAAAATAAATTCTGGTATTCGAAACTGGAGAATTTCACATAATTCTCATACCTTTCAGAATACATAGTAAGTTATTCACAATACATGCTTTTTGATGCAAGGGACTGCATTAACATCTTTATACTTAACATGCTAAATATTTGGAAAAGTTCAGTTAAAAGTATTAAGTTTTAAAATTTCCAGTATGTAATGCAGTAAGAAAGCACAGTTCAGGAAAATTATTTTAATAAGTTATTTATTATAACAATGAATTTCAAATTTCCCTGATTTTGGTCTCTGCACTCCAAATTTCCCTGTCTTTTTCATTTTCAGGTTTTCCATATCGGTAGACACCCTGTAAAAAATTCAAACTTAGTCCACGGTCCCTTCAGCTTCGGATTCATCACCTTTGACTTAACTCACCTTTGCATTCAGAGTTTTGTTCCTTGTGACGTGTTGGAACCATTTACAAGATTCTTCTGACCACTGGAATGATTTGATACTGGACGGTTTTACTTGGCTTAACTGGCATTCAAAAGCCTGAAAATGGAAACACAATGCATTTGTATATAAATGACACACATACTCCCAGATTTAGCACAACACTGATCAATCATAATGCGGTTCGTAAATTGAATGCCTTTACGAAGTTTATGGCACAAGGGTTATAATGCATGACCCTTGATTAACTTGGATCTACAGGTTCCTATCCTCTTGTGATCTAAGAAACCCCCAACGGTTAGTTGGCAAACATTATGTTCTTACTTTATTTTTTGGTACCACTGGGAGAAATACCTGGATTACAGGTACATTAAGTGAGCATATTATCACTGCAGGGCTGGTACAGTCAGTCACACAAAAACCTGAACCCTAGTTTGCCACCCACGTAATAATTGTGCTATAGAAAATTCAAGGTGCAAGTCAATAGAGAATAATGAAATATAGCAATCCATGTGCATAAAATTTGCATAAGAATGCAATATCTTCACATTAAAACTGGCAGCAACTTTAAAAATTCCAATGGCAACAACTAGTTTTGATTAAATATTTTGCATCTGAAAAAAAAAAAAAAAATTCCATTCATTTGGTTTAAGGATTTATGAGTTTTGAATATTAGAAATATTGAGCTCATAATGTTAAAATATTTCATGGTATTTTTATCAATATCACCCGAAATATCATCTCTCTCTCTCTCTCTCTCTCTCCAATGTTTTTTAGTGCATTAAAGTTCGACAGGCCAAATAAAATTTGTTTTTCATTTTTAAAATGATATCTACTGTAAATTATAAATTATGAAAATCATATTTGATAAAAATATGAATAAAAACATTAATTTTCTGATGGGAATTGAAACCTTACGGTTTTTTACCTACTGTACAGACATTTCAGCGCAATCCGATCAGTAGTTTTTTTTTTTTAAATGCTTAATATTAGTTAAAGCAATGGTTTAAGGGGGCATCGCATAGTTACAAAAAGTAAAAAAAGAATAAAATAAAAATCATTTTATGCTTAAAATTGTCAAGGAACGAAAGAAAAGTCAACGGTATTATAACTTTTTGATTTCAACAGGTTTGTTCAGAAAATTAGATTCCCGACCTATAAGTTATTTTTTTTACCATGGTGGAAGCCCCCAAACATTTTATAGAATATCTCGAGTTTTATTAGTCAGAATGACGCCAAAATTTTGGATTAGCCCAATTAAATAGTCTGGAATCTGGTTATGATATATTTAGACGTTGCTATTGGAATTTTCAAAGTTTCTGCAAGTTTAAATATGGAGACGGTCCCTTATGCAAATTTTGTGCACATGAATTGGTAGATTTCATTGTTCACTACTGATTAGCACCTTTGAAACTTCTGTAGCATAATTACTGAGCGAACGACAAACGAGTTGTCAGATTTTTATTTCACCAGCTGTATATATATACAATGGTACAATTCCGATTACATATATATGGCACAATTCCAATTATTTGGCCAATGTGGCACCAAGACAAATCCAGGTAAAGGACAAGCTGGTTGGTTACATTTTTATTTTTTATGGCACAAGGACAACAGGGGTCATTTTGAACCATACAAAATGAGACTAGGTGTATTGAGTTTCCTTCTTAAAATGGGATTATCAAGATGTAACCAAATTAAAAGTTGAGCACTTGTGTACTAGATTTTTAATAGATGAAAATTAGATTAATGAATAAAAGTCGGACAATTTTGCAGCAAATTCATTAAATTAATGAAAATCGTAAGAGAAAAATATACATACTAAAGCCGGTACATCATATACATCAGGATAAATTCTATAATCGACTTGGCGTAAAGATTTCTTTTCAACCACTTTTGTATTTCCATAATCGATGTAAAATACCTAAAGAAAAACATTGAATCCAATATTACTTAAAACTTTATCTACCGTTTGCAACTGAAATGAATACATGGAAAAGACCATCGATTCGAGTGCAGATTATGTGGGTAATACACGCTCGATTCTTACTGCGTGAGAATTTGTGTTGTAAAACAATATTTTACTTGAAAAAATACTGGCAATCGGAAGATTGATTAGCACTTTACCTACGGGAACCCTATTAATAGGCTTCCCATAGGTAAAGTGTTAAGAAAAGTAATGTGCCATGGTCAGCAAATCATTATATATAAAGAGAGTTTGGTCAAAGAAATATTTAGAATAATTGGCTTGTGTACGGTGATTAGACTAGTAACTAATCGTTTACATGTGATTCGGCCGATGTATATATGTTTTATGACATGAAAATGGCTAAGCTCATACTTCAACAGGGTCTATAGATTTCCAATCAGAAGTGGGAAAAATCATTTACTGACTGAACCTATGAGTGATTGTCCCCATCTAATCCAGGTAGGAAGAATCAATGAACAAGTCGGGCTAGCGAATGATTTTGTACACCCTTGTTTCCAATGGGTCTGAATTGTTAGCTATGGAATCAAACACAGAACAGTTTGATAAAAAAAATATAACTTTGTTACCAGGAAGTAATATGAAAGAAAGTGTGTGTGTGATGAATGTGGCTACATGAAATATCCCCCATAATAAAAGATGGCTATTACACTTATAGAAGATCATTTGCACGTTCTCTACATGAGGGATTGTTTACACATTACATTTAAATTTTAGTCCCGACATCTTTGTTCACAAGAACAATACTAACATTTTTGTTTGCAGGAATGTGCGATACACAATTGGTCATTAAATTATATACACAGTAATGTCTTGCTAATCTAGACTTAATGGGACCGAAGTCCATCCGGATCAAATGGAATAAGCTTTGAAATGACTAAAACAACTTTCACACAGGCAAAACTATTAAAATTGATGTTTTTATCACAAAAGTGACCTTTTCAGTCTCATTATTTTAATGCTTACTATTTAACTTACAACTTGATTTAGGATAAAAAAAACAAAACTTATTGATTGAAATTCGAAGTTTATTGATTGCACGGTACTAAAGAACATACAGTAAGTTTTAAAATTGATGCACGCTTTTTGACAATTTTTTTTTTTAGGTCCATACAGACTAGCGAGACTACTGTATACATATATATTTCAGCGTAAATTTTTTAATTTACTTACCAAAACATTATGTGGCATAATTTCCTCCACAGTTGCTCGGTAATATTGATTTTGCCTTTTGTTATCAGAATATGGCGCCAATACTAATTTACCACAAACTAAATCATTCGACACACGCTTGAAAGAGAAATAAAATATATTTTCACCTCATAATTTATAAACTCAACTGCAAACAAATATTTCACAAGAAGATGGGGTAGCTATTAAACAAACAAAAAATGAAGCGAGCATAATGGTCAAGCCAAATTATATTCTTTAAAACAAAGCAAGCTATGGTGCATGTAATTAGCCAAAAGTATAGCCATCCTCCTTAAAGGGAGGTTTTCTTTATTAAAAAGAAGTTTAGTGAAGGGGGGGGGGTCTTCCTCACTGAAGAGATTGAAGGCTTCCCAAGTAAAGAGGGCTTGAGAAGATGTTTATTAAAGAAAGGCTACATGTCCAGTTTATCTCATTACAGAGAGATTGAATGGAGGGATCTCTTCTCCATACTTTTAGCTTAGATAGGAGTCTCTTCCTTTTCCGACTGTCACGAGTCAAGCAGTGAGCACACTGAAAAAATCTGACTTAGCCCATCTCCTCCCATAAACAACTCTTTAATGACATGGACTTCTAGTGAAGAACTACAAGTATACGAATTTGCTCCAAACAATGCAAAGTTTAAGAACAGACACAATTATAGTTAACGGACTAAATTAGCCACTATAAGGGCTTCCTCATGTGTTATCCATGACAGTGTAATAACCCGGTATGGTGAAAATCAGAAGAAAATATATATACCAAAGCTGGTACCATTATATACATCAAGATACTCTTCCTAGGAATGCATCTTGGTCAATAAGTGTTTCCAATGTTGTCTGTTAATGTTATGCTAACATCATGCAGTACTGACTTACATAGTGCTTTATTTCCGAGGAACACACCTTAAACAATGAAAGGACTTCCTGTTTCCTCCGCTAACTGGTGACATATCAACTTGCCACCAGTAGTAACTGCCAGTATGCCGGTGACAGGTTCATCCATGTTTAAACAGATATACAATTTAAAACATACCTTCTTTGAATATTTTCTTTAATACAGTAGGACTCCATCATATACTACATGGGTAGAAATATACTACATGGGTAGAAAAGTCCTGGGACTAGCAATGAAAAAAAACATTTTTTTGTCAAAATCAAATTTATTCTTCAATATAGTTCCCTCCAAGAGCAATACACTTATTCCAACGGTCCTCTAACATTCGAATACCTTTCATATAGTACGATTTGTCAAGGGCTTCAAAATATGCAGCAGTTTCACATTTGACATCTCCATTTGACCCAAATCTCTTCCCCTGGAGCCACCTCTTCAAGTCAGCAAGCAAATAATAGTTACTGGGGGCCAGATCTGGAGAATATAGGAGATGGTGGATCAATTCGAATTTCAATTCATTCAATTTTGCCATCGCTTTCATAGATGTGTGTGAGCCGGGCTATTGTCTTGGTGAACCAGTACTTTTTTCTCCGCAATATGCGGCCTTTTTTTTCTTGATTTTGTTGTTCAAACAATTTAATAATCCTTCATAATACTCTCCTGTGACTATTTTTCCTTTCGCAAGGTAGTTGATGGATATTATTCCATGTGCATCCCAAAAAATACTGGCGAAGATTTTTCCAGCTGATTGTTCGCTTTGGGCGGCTTTCGCCAGGTTCCAACCACTCTGCAGACTGGACTCCTGTGTGTAGTAATAGATCCACGTTTCATCCATGGTTACGAATCGGTGCAAAAACTCATTTGGGTTATGCTTAAATAGCTCCAAAGCGCACTCTGAATCATCGATACGTTTCTGTTTTTGGTCGATTGTTAAAAAATGCTGCACCTATCTTGCACAAACTTTTCATGTGTAAATACTCATATAAAATATAACTCACCCTTTCTGTTGATATCTTTACGATGTCAGCTACCTCCTTCACTTTCACGTCATTTAAAACAATATGTTGGATCTTTTTTATGTTCTCTGTAGTTGTTGCTTCAACTGGACTTCCAGAACGTGTAGCATCATCGATGCTCACACAGCCGCATATAAACTCACAAAACCATAGACAAATGGTTGTTTTCGATGAAGCAGATGTGCCATAAAGCTTTTCGAGCCATTCTTTGGTTTGGATGGTATTTTTTTTTCATCAAAAAGCAATGTTTAATTAACACACAAAATTCTTTTTGGTCCATTGTTTTCACAAAATCAAAAGTATCATCACTTACATGACCACAACTCACAGACAAACGGCCGATGATATATCATGAAAATTTGACACAAATCATTTGAAAGTCGACACTAAACGAAAGTCATATATCTGATTGGTGATGCCATCTAGTGGTGAGTTCTGTGACTTTTCAACCCATTTGGTATAATGAGGAGCTCGGGACTAATGAAAATGCTCACAGTACCTGTTTGGGAATTGAAAAATTATAAACTTTGGAAATAAAGTCTGTATAGGTTCGTTTATGGCTTTATGGCTCAAGGACTACAGTGGTCATGCTGCATCGGGACCTACTCTTTTCTCAGGAATCAGAACCTCTTGACCTACAATTTTCCAAGGAATCTGAACCTCTGGACTTACAATTTTCTGAGGAATCCACACTTCTTAAATCTACAATTTTCTGAGGAATCCACACTTCTTAAATCTACAATTTTCTGAGGAATCCACACTTCTTAAATCTACAATTTTCCGAGGAATCCGAACCTCTTGAATCTAGTTTTCTGAGGAAACCGAACCTCTTGAATTTACGGTTTTCCGAGGAAACCAAACCTCTTGAATTTACGGTTTTCCGAGGAAACCGAACCTCTTGAATTTACGGTTTTCCGAGGAAACCAAACCTCTTGAATTTACGGTTTTCCGAGGAAACCAAACCTCTTGAATTTACGGTTTTCCGAGGAAACCAAACCTCTTGAGTCTACAGTTTTCTGAGGAGTCTAAACCTCTTGAATCTACAGTTTTCTAAGGAGTCCAAACCTCTTGAATCTACAGTTTTCTAAGGAGTCCAAACCTCTTGAATCTACAGTTTTCTAAGGAGTCCAAACCTCTTGGACCTACAGTTTTCCGAGGAATCCGAACCTCTTGGACCTACAGTTTTCCGAGGAATTCGAAACTCTTAAAGCCTAGGGAACCAAGCCCTGGACTATGGTGAGCAATGTGATCTTTATGAGATCTCTGAGTAAGCGTTCTTTGCACCGTTGGGAGTCGAACCCGGATTAGCGGCGCACTAGGAGAACGCGTTACCACACTGCATGACTGTAGGGCTTGCATAGGTAACATACTTGCATATAATAGGCATACAATAATATCTGGCTTTGCGTTCGCTTAAAATCTGAAGAACAATGTATTACATAATTTGTGAAATTTAGTACAAATAAGCAAAAAAATTTTTATATAAAGGGACTTACTTACTTAAGGGACTACTTACTAAAGGGAGTTACTTGTTTGTTTTATTTTACAGTATTTATGTTTCTTTAATTTCCATCATAAAACTTTAGTGGCCAATCAGAATAATCCACTGACTCAGAAAAGTGTTGAAGATTTTTTATGGATTTCATGGCAGTAGCATGCGAGTGATTGTTTACATGATTATAAAAGCTTTCTGTGTATTAGGATGAGTTTCAGACTTTGTTCTTTATGTCGGCAAAAGGAATTCCTCTCGTATGATAAGCAGACCAACGTTCTCTTTTGCACATTTAGCTGATTGGTATTGGTAGACGACTATTGTGTAAAATTACATATTTGTTGCAAAAAGGCAAGTGAACAAACAAATGGAAGAAACTGTGAAAAGAGGCTTTTAGTAAGTTTTGTTTTACGAAACCGCTGGTTCATGAGGTAAGTAAAAAAATTTTAAGCGGACTACTGCACAAAAAGGTTGGATAACCCCAAAGTGAAAAGAACTTTTAATCACTGATTTTTTTCCCTCAAATGCCATTTAGAATTTTCTATACTTGTTTAAAGAAAATTGCAAATTTTCCTCGTTAAATTTAGGAAGTGTAAATACTTGCTAAAAGTGGTTTAACGTCATTCCATACAAAATTCATATTTTCCTAACTAAATGGGGCTCGCTATAAGTGGGCCCCCACTGCATCCATTTTTTATTTTTAATTGACACTAAGGCAGTTGCGCCTGTTTGACACGCCTGGTCAACAATGTGCAAATGGTATAATAATCCTTCATGGCGTTGCCTCGTGTAGCTCTTCACTTTCGAGGTCTTCCATAATTAAATGGAGTCTACAAGTGTTATATTTTCAAAATGTCTGCCAAGAGGATTTTCATCACATATGAATTAAAGAATGATTCTAACATTGTACGTAATTCATTTTTGTATTCATGTTTTCATAGAGCAGAGACAGTGAAGACCATGCTACGCCATGACCTACAGTTTTTCCGAGGAATCCAAACCACTATTGAATAAGAAACCGTATTCCGGAATGCGGATTAGTAAGAAAACTGTAAGCGCTTGGTACCTTGAGAATCTAGATACTAGTTTTCTGTGTGGCAGGCACAAACAGGTTACCTCCACATTATCACATGACAAACTAATAATTTAAAGGAAGGTAATGTGAGTAAGAAAGGAAAACATCCATACTTACTAGCAAATTTGGGTTGTCAGGAGGATTTATGAGGTTTTCAACATACACAAGTAGGTTGTTCTTCTCTTGATCAGAATATCGAGCCCAAAATTTCCCACAATTCACAAACTAGATTGAGAAAAATGAAGTGATACATTAATACAGAAAAATAACAGAATTTAACGAGCTTTATAAAAAGGATTTAATTTTAGTCTCAATTTAAAACATGACAAAGACATTTTGTTTATATTCATAGTGAATTTTAAAGGAAATTGATATTTAGTAGTAGAACATTGGGCATTCGGCGTCCTAAGCAGAATATTTGATCACACCTCTACTCTGGACTAAGAAAAAGGAAATTTTTCTAAGGCATAGCAAATCTTCGCCGATATGAATTTTTTTTTTAAACCACTCATTTTATTGAATGAAATCGAACTGAATTTCGGTGGCCTTCATTTTCTAAGAAATGAATATGGCTGAAAAACAAAAATCATCTTTGTCGTTTAAAAGGTCCAAGGACTTAAGACTGATTAGGTCCAAGGACTAATTGATTAGATTTAATCACCATACATTTTTCTTATCTAGGATTTAAATTTGAGTGAGCAAGATAACATCTGTACTTCCAAACAATAATAACGACACATATGACTTACGTGAGTAATAAATATGGTTATAGTGAGTTGGTTGATTGAAGGTAGATCAACTTTCTTAACACATGTGTACGATGTTGGTTGGACTACCAACCTGGAAGAAAAAAATGTTCACATTTTTATATTATTTTATATATTTAAAATCAATATACCTGCTCCAGAAGCATTACACAGCCTTTTGACTAGATACGTAAATGTGATATTTCTAAAAAATAAGATAACTACTGTCCTTTTATTTTAAATAACATCATTCTAAAAGGTTCGAAAGCTTGACCCTATATAGTCATTTAAGATTAGTTATTCGCTCTTTACTTTTATCTAAATGTATATGTGTGTGTGTACACACACACACCAGAGTTTGTGCTCACATTGAAAAAAAAATATTCCCTGACGCTTCCATGTTAGAGTTACACAGCTTCCGTGATTTTTTATTTTTTCTCATTTTCACAAAATTCAAGATTCCCCCCCCCCACCCCCATGAATTTTAAATTCTTATCCATGCAATAAAATTACTGCTCTAAATGTAATCCCCAGATAGGGCAATATAATCCCATTATATAATACTTATTTAGTAATGTAATGGTTATTTACGTTACCATTTCAAAACTGCCCCCCATCCCCCCTTATAAAGTGCTACACTTCTTCCGCATATTTAAAAAAAATCCGTGGAACTCTGGATTTTCCTTGTGAATTTTTCATTTTTTCCATGACAAAATTACTGCCCTACTCCTGATCAAGTACACAAGCCACTCTCCGTTGCACCCCAAGTTGGAAACACCTGGACTCTATAGTCAAAAGTCACTAAACACCCGCACAAACCATTAATTAATAAATTACCATTAAATCAGCTGGCCTTATGCCTTAACTCTTTAAAGCACAGGATTTCAGAGAATAAATAGACCCATGTTGCACAGTAATTTTATTGTGCATGCAGCTATTGCAATATTAAGAGGTGGGTCTAAAAATGTCCCACCATGCATTACCGTACATCAAAAAGGTGGGACATTTTTAATCCCACCATGCCTCAAAGAGTTAACACACTCAATGGTTCTTGGAGACCTGCTTTCTGCTAGATTCCAATAAACAGTTGTAAGGATAAATTTAGTTGGTCAGATTTTTACGAGGTAAGGGCAGTAAAGGTGATTCTATACCAACCAAGCTGAGCGATATATTTCCTTGAACTTGTAGTGCTACTGTCAATTCTTGTTTAGAAACGGGATGATTTTTCAACTAACAATTCTGTGCTTGAATACATTCGAATGGTTTTCGATTGGGTTCAAACCCGGAATTCGTGAAGGGCACTCCAAAAGAAGAATTTTATTTTCTTGAAACCATTCAGGAACAGACCAAAAACAAACCATTCAAAAACTTTGTGAATGAATGCATTGTCCTGTTGATACAAATAGGGCCCCAATACTGTAATAGTGCCAAATTGTTGAGTGCAGAATTGTCCAAGTAAGCTTCCTTTATTATTATTTTCGATACCACTTCAATGGACACAGCCTGTGTCACCAGAAGCAATTTCTCACAAAAACACTATAGACACTTCGGATTCTGGTAAATAATATTCCCCTGGGCAATTTTTCATACCCATCTGACTGGTATAAAGAATGATTTTTCACTTTGCAGAACTTTTTTTCCTCCAATGGATGACATGATTTGTATACCTTGCACTATGTTAACTGTCTTGCAGCATTTTGTGGAGTAATACATGGCTTGTAGGACACTGTGTAAAAGTTTTAAGGCCTAAGGATAACAAGAGTAATGCTTTGAAGGGACCCGGTCTTCCGAGGAATCCAAACCTCTTCATGGCAAGGGAACTAATCCCCAGACTACAATGAGTAGTTAGCAAGCTTTTTTTTTTTGCTGCACAGTCATAAGTCAAACTAGGGTTAATCGTACACATAGACGACTGCACTACTATTGCAGGACCTCAAGTAATTGTAAAAATACATGTCATGGAGTTCTCTGCAAATGTTTTTTCCGATGAACAGCAGTACTCAAAGAAGTCGGTTTTCAGGGTTTGCTGGTACATTTCACTGGTTATTCAGATCATTTGTTTCAGAGTATTTCGGAGCAAGGTTCATGTTGCACAGGGACCTACAGATTTACGAAGAATTCAAACCTCTTAGGGAACTTACAGACTACAGTGAGTAGTCAATAAGCTTCCCCCGCCCCCCATCATTGGGACCCACACTGAGGATTACTGTACACTAGGTGAATGTGTTGCCACTCCATAAAAACATAGCCCCTGGTTACTCAGTACCTTTACTCTACCAGCGAAGCATTGTATCCAATTTTGTTTGCGGTTTTATGGTTCAAGGACTATGATGGTTATGTTGTGCCGAGACCTACTGTTTTCTGAGGAATCCAAACCTCTGGACCTATGATTTTCAGAGGAATCCGAACTTCTAAACCAGGGGTCTCCACTTTACGGCCTGCTGCCGCGGGCCAGACATGCCTGGTAAACAAAAATTAACATCGGCCAACGTAGGAAAATAAGATCAGTGTGGCCTGTGGGCCAACAAGAATAAGCAAAATTGGACTTTGGACTGAAAAGATTGGAGACCCTTGCTTTAGACCTAATATTTTCCGAGGAAGCCAAACCTCTTAAGGCCTAGGGAACCAAACCACCGGAATACAGTGAGTAGGGCGATCTTTGAGTAAGCATTCTTTGCACCGTTGGGAGTTGAATCTGGATTAAAGGCACACTATGCGAACCTGTTACCACACTGCACCATGGTATCTAACCATGTAACGTTCAAATGGAGTCTAGCAATATGGCACCTTACAATCATATTTTCCTCAAACCGTATCTGTAGTGACTAGTACATATGTAGCCAAATCACACCTAGAAGAACTATAAGTTGCTAGGACAACAAGTATAAATAATATCACTTCTGAGAGGTGACAAATTGTAGATGTAAATTTTTATGTGTTCGATAATTTAATGTTTTGTATTATGGCAATGTGCTGGGAATGTACTTAAATATAAATAAAAACCTAATTCCTCATTGTGACATGAGTGTGATATCTGATGATTATGGTGAATATATCCAACTTTTCGAAGAATGCTAAATAACCAACAACTTTCCAAAAGCCATCGAGACATGACATTTACAGTATATCCACGCTGTGTGGTATATAATTATCTTATCTTGATTAAATTTAGCAGAAGTAGGATGCTTACTTTTATACTATTGAACAAGAATTTGCGTTTCAAGCTGCTACAGATAGTAGCTCTGTGGTGCAATATTGATTGGGAGTTTAGTGGCTCTCGCAGTGGCATGCATGGTCCATGTGATGTAAACATTGCTTGTCTTAACATCAATTTAAAATAAAAATTTGAAACACATTTCCATTTTTTCCTCAACTATAAAAGTTAAGAAGAAATTGTGTTTGTGTAACGAATTTTATCCGAGGTTAAATTAACTTTTAGAATTTTTTTTCGCTTGAGGGTGCCACATGCTGAATGTGGGGCTTGTGAAGTTCAGAGGCAGTCGGATAATTGCTGTCTAGTGAAAATGTTAACTATGGGTACAGCTATGTAAGAATTTTATTATCGTATTTTAAAATTTTCTATATAATAGTGTTTTCTATTTGAAATCTGTGATTTTGTCAAATTACACATTAAGTAAATTTATAAATACTGTATTTTAACTTTTTAAGCCGCACAAGCATGGAATAATTTTAAACTGAGAAACAATTCCTCGATCGCTTATGTCAAAGATAATGCTTCCAACTAGTAGCATCAATGTGAACTTTTGTTGTATTTTGGACAGTTTAAGAGCAAGACCTTTTGGCCAACAAAGTTTTCAAGGAAACGACACAAAGCAAAAATAAATGTATTGCTAAAAAGAAAAATGTCACCGCATGCCACTGAATTGCCCACACAGTGTGTATCATGTTCAAAAATTCTACTTCGATACGAAATTCTTAATTCAGTTACCATCAACCAAATGATTCAAACCTATCGGAAGCCAGTTTGTTGCTGTTGTTTTTGTAATAACTCTCTTGGCGGTTCCACAATTGTTTCATTCTCCTTTTTGCATCTTCAGGGCGAAAGACCATAAGGCTCAGCTTCTGTCGCATCAACCTAAAGCAATTACATTAAATAATTTTAACATGTCTACAAGTAAGATGCGTATGTACCAGAATGATTTGAAAAATCATAGTGTGCTACCTCATCTTTACGGCAAGGTAGACAGCTGGGTGGATGGTCGAGACAGCTGCATCAGATTCCCACTCCATGACCCTTCGATCGAACCGGATATTCGCTCTGCAAAAATTATGAAAGATGTTTATATTCTCAGAAGAAACGTGATATAAAATAAATAATTGAAAATTAGGGACATACAAAAATAACGTCTGCAAAAGGAATTTAACATACTGTAATACAATTAATAAGAATGCTACACATTAAAAATGTATACAGGGTTTGTCCCAGAAGTTCCCGGAATGATTTTTTGTAGTTGGCAACGCTGGCTGACGGGGCGGAGGAGAAGTTGGTGGGGGATCTGAGCTTGGAAACGAGACCGGTATCAGTCGCCTGCGGGCAGTTGTTGAGGCAGGGTCACGCTCCGCGCAGAGGTATCTACTGCACCCTCGTCGATCAAAAAATGGACCAGTTTTTGGAGCAGCGTTATGCAATCAAATTTTGTGTGAAACTGGGTAAAAACGGGGCGGAGACACTCGAAATGCTTCGGAAAGCCTACGGTGACGGGGCGATGAAAAAAAGCCAAACTTTCATGTGGCACAAGCGGTTCCGGGAAGGTCGGGAGTCCGTCAACGACGACGACCGCTCTGGACGCCCGTCGACATCACAAACGGACGACTCGGTGCAAAAAGTGCGTCAAGTTTTGGACAATGACCGACGATTAAGTGTTCGGGTGATTGCAGAGGAGTGTGGAATACCCAAAACAATCGTTCATCGCATTTTAACGGAGGATCTTCAAATGAGGAAAGTCTGCTCGAAAATGGTGCCAAAAGTCCTGACGAGTGAGATGAAGGAGCAGCGTTTGTTGAAGTGCCAGGAATTGCATGAACGCTACGAAACGGACCCAGAATTTTTGGACAGAGTGATCACAGGGGACGAGACGTGGATTTTTCAGTACGATCCCGAATCAAAGCGCCAGAGCAGCGAGTGGCACACCAAGGAGTCTCCTCGCCCGAAAAAAGCAAGGATGAGCAAATCGCGAATCAAGGCAATGCTCATTGTGTTTTTTGACAGAAAAGGTGTAGTTCACAGTGAATTCGTGCCACAAGGACAAACAGTCAACAAGGAGTTTTACTGTGAAGTGCTCAAACGGTTGCGCAACAGGGTTCGACGCGTCCGAAACGAAATTCGCGACAATTGGATCTTGCACCATGACAACGCGTCAACCCACACCGCGCTCATTGTCTCCGAGTTGCTGGCCAAAATGGGTGTGGCAACGCTGCCCCAGCCGCCGTACAGCCCCGATCTGGCACCAGCGGATTTCTTTTTGTTCCCAAGGATCAAAAGAACCCTGAAAGGAACTCGGCATGGGACGCTGGAGGCGGTAAAAGCAGCCGCGACGACCTCACTGAAGGAGATTCCCGTTGACGACTTCCAGGGCGCCTTCAATGATTGGGTGAAGCGTTGGCAACGGTGCATCGAAGCAGGGGGAGAATACTTTGAAAAGTTCTGAAAAGATTGTAAACTGATATTGAATAAATGATTTTAAAAAAAATCATTCCGGGAACTTTTGGGACAAACCCTGTATTACAATCAATAGTACATTACATTCTAATTAATAGCATATCACATAGGCTTATTAAGTTTAGTGTACTCGGAAAACTCAAATGTGCTATTGGGTTGGGATTAGTGATATATGATTATCTCAATCATTTGAACGCTTCAAAACCTCCTGATGGTTTACAATCTGACTTGACTGATAGGATTTGATGTATTGCACCATCATGCAAATGGTTCAAAACTATTGGGTTGTTACTGCAAGCTGAACAGAAACAAAATTCCGAAACTACAGACTTTTAAATGAGGATTGCAGCACTTTGTAATGCAAACACAACAACAATAATGTAAACAATATTTCTTATATAAATGCTAATGTGAAGATACAAAGTAGACTTATGGTCGGGTCGGTAATCAAGTTGTATGTGCTTGTCGGAAATTGACTTACACAGCGTTTGCGATTTTTCAATTACTAAACCATCCTATAACTGTACATTACTAGCCCTAATATAAATGAATAAGCAATGACCAACTGGCAGCCAGCCGCAACTCATTCAGGCATAATTCATGACCTCACAATTATGAAGTTGTGTTTTTTCGAATGTAAAATCGTTCTCCTTAAAAAACAATAATACAGCACATGAACCTAGATTTAAATCTGGAGCCAATGAGTAAGTCATTATATTAGTTACTGTCCAACGATAGCACATTAAATTAATTCATTAAAAAAATAAGTTAGAAAAGTTTATTTCTAATGTCTCAAATAAATGATTATAAAAGAGATTTTTGAGAAAAATCCGTTTTATAGGGATTTATTTGGGAGATCATCCCTAAATGTATAGATTTCACCCCAAACATGGCATAATAGGGCATGCGTGCACCTATAAAATATTTTTAAAAACTATGATCTCATTGATGTCCAAAGCTAAAATTTTGCAGCGACTTGTTTGGATTTTTATGGCGCAAGAGCATTTTGGTTATACTATGCCAAACATGGTAAAATCAAAGACTGCTGTGAAAACTCGCTCTCTGTAAAAAATTAGACATGTGGGTCGGTATGGTCGTTTAAAATGTTAGATGGTGATGAAGATTTAAAAGTAAGATTATGAACAAGGTAAATTTGCAGAGAGCATTTAGAAATACAGAGTATTATCAGTTATTGTTTTCTAAATTTTTTATATTAAATATTTAACCAGTTTTTAAAATTTTAAATTAATTTGAAAATTTAAAAGTAACCCATCATGTCTCACATCATATTAAAGTCCATGAGATGTTGAAGAGAACGATATTTTTGTTTTTGATATATCTCAATTCTGGGACGAGATTTTTAGGTTTAAATGCAGTCGCATAAGGTCAAAATTCCCCATTTTTAGTGCTTTTAAACCACCTTAACTCAAAAACGGAATGAAAAATAAACAAGAGATTTGTGACTTTCTTTTATACTAATTTTAGTATACTAAAAATGGAAGCGACATAAAAATAGTAAGGTAAACGTCATTGGACCACTTGACGTGGAATGACCCAGTTACTAATTATAGTAAACAACACATTAAAATTCGCGTAATCAAGCAAGTTTCAAAACCATAAATTCCATTAATGTAAACCCCAAAGCCATTTATAACTCAATTACAGTGAATTTACAAACACACAACTGCATTAAGAAACGCATTTCTTTATACTAAAAAAAACGTTGATAAAAATTGTTTCTTAATTTAATCTGCGTAGTGTTCGACTTGTATAAATATATCTGCTGCAACGGGCTTTTCGATGAATTTAATACCGATCTCTTTGCAATTTGGTTTAAAAAGCAGTCAATGTACTACCCCATTTCACAAAATCACCGGTTTTGGAAACTACGCTTTAAATACGTTTGTAAGGGATTGAGTATTTGTTGTCTGTAATTCAGAGTATTATATGTATATTAATAATCCAATTCTCAGCAAAGCCAAATATTTCTATGGCATATCCCGAGCAGTAGATTCTGGTCATTATATTCCCGATCTCAGTATTACAGATTCTTGTGTTCTCAAAGCTTGCTGCTAGCTAACCACTACAAACAGAATACTCTGACTGTTTATTTCTGCCTTCAGGAAGTTCCAGGACTATGGTGACCTACACACTTTATGACCCCAATGTGGTTTTCGATTCGCATGAAAAACTCCATCTATGATGGGTCTAGGCATCTCTTTGAAGCCATTTGCCTCTCAAGGTATTTACCTTTTAAACACCGTACCGTTGTTGGTGCTTTAACAACGCTTTTTTTGTCTTAGCTGAAAACCCTTTCCAGTACAATTACTGATCCTTGATCAGACGTGCGTAAAGACACACTTAAGAAAATTTTACAAGCCCGACTGGAGTCAGCAGGTAACTCACCTGGTGCTGTGAACTACAATATTGTCCCAGCTTTGAACATCAGAGCAAATCACTACTGGGAAATGATCAACTGGTCCCATCCAGGTGTATTAATTACTTCACCACCAGTGCTGAGAAGAATAATGATGAACTTGCAGAGAAGCTCTCGGGCACAGACACGAGTGGCACTTCAAGTTTCTGTGCCACATAGTGGCAGTGGAAAGGACCATTAAGATGGTGACGGAGGCTTCAGCAAAAGAGTGTGGCTCTGAATCAAGCAACCACTACATCAGGGCAACTCTTGCATCTAGACAAAAAACTACCGGATTTTGACTGTAAAGCTCAATATGTGAGCACTCTGACCAATAGTGACACATCTGAGTACTCCCTGAAGTATATCCTAATGGTTGGGTGTATAGGTAGGGCTCTGGCGGAAGCCTTAGTGCAGCCATCTCCACGTGAGTGGGTTCTGGATAACATAACAAGTCAACTAAGCGCTGCACAAACTCCACTGTATTAAAAATGAAACTTCGAACCACCTCATTACATAGTAATGTATATTTTGTAGCACTGAAATTTCCAGATCAGATACATCACACACAAAAAAATAGTGGAACTTTTCTCACAAACTAACATTTTCATGCTTTGGGCCACAATAGCAAAATTTTAGGATCAGGTTTGAAACAAGATTTAGCCCGATCGGACTGAAAATTTTCACACGTGATTCGGATATTAGTCGGCAAGTTTTCCACACTATTACGTTTCGATGCGGGAAAATTTCGTTTTTTTCCTGCCCACTCTATTGCACATCAAACACCTAAACATTGCATGTATTTGCTACGGCAATACTCATACTCTGTGATTTAGTTAAGGCGATCAATAATGAGTTATCTCGTATCAAGTAAACTCAACTTAGCAACTATGAGTATTCTTGTAGTTGGCAGCGAACGTGTTAATGACAGGATAAAGGCAATTGCATTACTTCAATGTCAACGTAAGGTTGATTATTCTAATTTACATCACACCCTGATTATATATAAGCAGATCAGACAGTATAATGTGACCTCTACAAACTCCAATATGTATAAAAAAATTCACTGATATTTCACCCTGGGTCAGTGAGGTTGGATAGTATGGTTCATAGCCCTGAATTACTATAATGCAAGGAGAAAACAAAAAACAGAACATATTCATACTTTCTTCCTTCAAACTCTATGGACATTCTTGGGCTGCAGACACTCATCATTTCTTGAATAGCGTGGAAGTAAAGCACACCATGATTGGCAGGTAATCCAGATATCTAAAACAAAATAGTCGAAAAAGAAAAAAGTAAATAGAGAATGCCTATTACGCATTCTTAATACAAATAAGAAACATGTATATTAATATGTTTTAAAACATTTACAGAAATGTATTTTAATAACTGTGTGAAAAGGAACTTTAAAAAAGACATTGTATTCAACCACTATCTATCCAATATTCGATGAAAGTCTTTCTAAGTGTCTTCTACGTAAGTCTAATCTGAGCAATTTGTTTTCATATCATTTCGACCTGTTTTCTTATTTTGTCACTTTGGCTTTTCTGAAGACATTAACTCGACTTTGAATATCCAGCTGAAGAAAAGATCGACATATGACTAAATTTATTTTCCTCAAAATTGCATGATCGATCACTTAGTACACAACCAAAGGACTGGACAGATCATGAAAAGTTGACTTCCCCCACCCCTCCCACGGAAAACAATTTACATGAATGTCCATTTCAACCATAAAACACACAGATAACAGAATTCTTTCTGATCGAAATAACGTATGCAAGTGTAATGGCAACTACTTACATATACACTGAGATGCCAGAAGAGATAATATAACCTATCTTAGGTCTTCTAGCATCCCAGTGTATATTGCTTCTCTATTCGCTTACCTAATAATGTGCAGTTTCTCTATTTAGATCACTGAGAAACACTATGAAGTATGGACAATAAGCTCTATGAAGTACTGTGTAGCAGGGTTGGCAAGGTTTTGGACACTACAGTAAAATCCATGGTATTTACCATACTGTCTGAAACCTTTATGTCAAAAACTGCCCGAAACTGTTCAAAACTTCCTTATGTTAAAATATGAAAAAATAAACACCGATATACATAATTATATGTAAAAACATTAAAATTGAAAAGTGAATTATGTACACCAGTTATATTAATTGATTTTATATTACCAGGTCCAACATATGGATGCAGAATGTATCGTGTTATTGTTAGATTTTTCATATATACAGCCATTGATGAATAACCCACCTGGCACAAAAGAGCTCAGCCGTTAACATGGCTTGAGCTTTCAATTTTAGCTTTTAGGACTATAAAATGAAAGTAATATGAAGGATAAGCATAAAAAAAGAGAAATTGCAAATATTACAGAAATAAGTATGTAGTAAAAGAAAAACATAATCAGTCCCCTTGATGTCTGATAACACATAACCAGTTTAGCTGCTGTGTTTGTGCCTAGACGATTTCTGAGTTTTGAATATATTGATCTGCAGTTGGAAAATATACTTCCAATCAATGCAGAACTTGCAGAGCATGACGGTAGAAAAACAATATTTTGGGAACCAGTAATTTCTAAACTGAATATTTTCTCACTCAGTTTGGAGTTGTCTTTTTTCCTTCTTATTGAAAACACGACTTTCTAATATGTTTTCAAAGTTTTTATGATGTATATTTATTGATTTCAAATATCAAATGCTTAGCTTCTTGCTACAGCAACCTAACGGTAATGCTTAAAACTGAAAATTCTCTACATAAAAAAAAAAGTTTTTGGTCTATTTTTTTAGTTTTATTTTCTTTTAATCTGTATAATTCTAGAAAAATATACTGAAAATAGGAAAATCTATTATCAAAATATAAAAAATATCACACGAAGATATTTTTCATATTTTGACAATTTTAGGTTTCGGACACTTTAATACACTTTTGGATGGTAAAAATCAATTTTGGACATGTGTCCTGTCCAAAACCCAACCCTGCTGTGCAGTGTACACTATACCTCCTGAACAATGGTTCACAACTTCCTCACATTCACCAGTGGTGGAACCCTTCTGTTGATAGTATGTTAAAATTGTGTGGACCGTGCTATTGGATTTAAATCTACCAGAGTGGACGAATACATCATGCCATACTCTGAGGGACAGTTCTTCAGCCACAATCTGATTGTGCACTTGTGAGGTCACACGTTGTCCTTTGGAAAGTTCCTACGCACTTCTGAGTGACTGCAAAACTTGTAAAAGTGCAAATGAATTGCAAGGTGCTCACTGGTTAGTGATGGCTGCAGATGTAGCTCAGAGGTTCTAATGTAAGCAGGGGTGATTGAAAGTCCAAACCAGATTCCCTGAACATACCAGAAAATTCCCTGAAAAGTTACGTAATATTTTTGGTAAATACACGCATTTCCAGAGGAGTATAAAAAAATTAAATGGAACAAAACGACGTTGTTGTAATTTTTTTAAAATGAATTCCCGGAAGAAGGAAGTTGAAATTCCCCGAATTCACGGAAATCCCGGAACACAATCACCCCTGAATGTAACGCATGTCAGTTGGAAATACACTCTAAACTTTAACAGAGTTACCGCTACCCTGGACTGTCTCTTCTTGCCTTGTAGGATTTCCTTCACAAATATAATTGCCTCTGTCAGAAACTGTCGGAACCCTGACTTGTTGGATTAGACTACATAGTTCCAGTCTTCAGTGACATTCACAAGCCCAGGTGAAGCATAGAACCCTGTGTTGCTAAGTTAACAATGGAATATGAGCAAGTCATTATCTTTTGTGCTCCATAAAAGAAAAGAAATGTATGTTTGTTGTGGAACAGCTGAAAATATGATTGTATTTCCATGCACTCAATAAAATAAGAGTTTGTACGTACTTGAAAAGAATTAACTTGAAAAATAGATTTTTTTTAGCTTTTTATAAATACCATAAATATATAATACTGTACATAAGTATCTTTGAATGAAATGTTTTCTGATTGACTAAGTGGACAGATGGGGCTATTTTTGATGACCGTATTAAAACTTTTATAATTCAAATTCTTAAATAACTCAAATCCTCACACCCTAAGTTATCTTTACAATACTGGTGCCTGGCAGTATTTGCTGCCAGCTTAAGGTAGTATGTCATTAGTCGTTCCTTTGTAAGGGTACCATACGGGCAACTGACATTACCTCACGATATGTATACACTGGAGATGAGATTGGTTCGGGCTCTGTATTTTCATATAGTTTTCAGTCTCGTGCTCTATATTTCATACAATTTTTGGGCCCCGGCACATTAGACAGATGCAATTGAAGCTGGAAAACTGACTTTTGACTTAGGAACTGATAATCACGGATTTCTGATGGCAGTACCATTGAGATACAGACGAAGGAAATGAATCCAAATTTTATTATTTTCAACTGCTATTAATAATTTCAGAATATCCTTACAGATTACTGATATATATATACACCTAAAAACAATAGCTTTTGTACAAAATGGGACTCAAATATTTAAATATTGAATGGAAAATCATACATACCCATACAGTGGAATATATATCTCCATTGCTAATTTCCCGCAATGCCATTTTTTCATCCATCTCATCCTGTATATAATAGTTTGGAAAAAATGCACCAGCAATAACGATCTGAGAAAGAAAGAAATTATTCTTTTACTTTAAACCCCTGTCAAACAGTGAAACCCACACTTTTAAGTTCCCACACACAGTTTTCCACTGTGTCAAAGTTCTTTTTTCAAGTTCCAAAATTATAAAATGATTTATTAAATAGAATGATGCCCCGCCCCCCACTTTTTTTTTTCAACGGTCACCAGAAAATGGAAAACCAGTATTCTACTGTAGAGACAGATCTGTTAATGAAAACGGAAAAGAACTATGGACCCATATTCATTATATTATATATTCTCACTTTTAGCAGCAACACCCTCGTGAGCTTGTCCATTTGATGACCACTTGGACAAACATGGATATTAATGTGTTCGAGGCGACCTTTCAGTTCTTTTACAAGCAGATCAACCTAGAAAATCAGAACAGTCATAAAAGAACTCAAAATTTGTGAGAATGTCAATGAATGTTAATATCGAATTTAACTTATTAATTCAATACATTGATGTAATATCGAATCAATGTAACTTCACAAGCAATAAATTAGAAATTAATTTTTCACCTCTCTTAGTAAAATTTGACAAGCGATATTTACCTGTTTTTAAATGAAACAACGGAACTCCAATGTCATTTTAGGTAGTTCTTTTAATCACAATACCATTTTTAGATTTTTATCTGATACTGAGTTTCTCAGAAGTACCTGATTTTATTTAATTTTTATTTTCTGCTTTCGCGCTACCTTTCAAAGTTTTTTATGCATTTACACATACTAACTTATGTACCTCATACGGTATGGAATCATACAAATCCAATTAACTTGAAATCAGTCCTTTAACGAAGGTAGTCAAGCATGCCAGAAGCACAAAAAAGGTCTGTAGGTGTTATCATCAAACAATTAAACATGGTTTTTTAACCAATATTATGTTGAGAAAAAGAGCAACAAATCTTGCCTCTTTAATTCTTTTAATTTGAATGAAATTTTGACGACACCAAGATTCTTCTGATTGACCACCCGGTCTTTTGAATTCACCAAGCTGTGTATATGTTCTCCACATCTATATATTTAAAAAAAATTAAAAGTTAAGATTAATTAAAAATAAGAAATGTAGCAAATTAAAAACGATTAAATGTAGTAAAAAAAAAAAGTTATGTGCTATTGCGTTTAAGCTGCGGAATAGACAACGTAATAAATTTATATATTAAAAAAAAAAATACTAATTAAAATCAAAATACAATAAATTTTTTATATAAATTCCTATACAGCCGAACCTTGTTAAAACAAACTTCAAGAGGAACAGAAAATCTGTTTACATTAACAGTAATTCGTATTACCCCTGAAGGATTGGGAGGGGGGGCACATATTGTTAAGTTATTTATCCTATCTCTTACTATATACATATTTTGCTATTATATATATGTTTGATGTATATGAAAATATGAGCATCATGACATCAGGGTAGGCAAAACGCCTGGGGTCAGCGTGCGCAGTGCAAGGCAACTTGAAAAGAAGAAAGGGCGGCGTATTTCAAGACACTCTTCTGCGAGTGAAAATGAGATTGTGAATACAGTATGGCTACAAGAAAACATCAGGACGTCTTTACACATGGCAGCATGATTGGCAAGCTTGAGGAGGAGCACACTTTGATGTCTGTTGCCCAAGAGTTTGGGATTGATAAACGTGTTGTTTCACGAGCTTGGAAAGCCTTCCAAAGGGCAGGTACAACTGTAAGAAAGGTTGGTGATGGTCGACCAAAGAAAGGTTCTCATCCCGGATTTGAACCAGGGCCCTTGCGTTAAGCCCTTGGTGTCTTGACCTACTAGACGAATGAGGACAAGAACAAACGCATTTTTCTCCGTATATTAGGATGTAAGATATTATTACCCTTCACAGGGATAACACAATTGTCAAATAATGGTCAACACACACAGACACTGGGGAGAGATTTTTGTGAGTCATGGGGGATTTTGTTTTATTACAAATAAATTTGACACCCACGTATTAGTAGCTCAAACTAGAGCTATTTTTGTTTGGGAGAAAAAGAGACGCCGTCCTCATCCCAGATTCGAACCAGGGTCCCCGCGTTGAGCCCGCGGTGTCTTGACCTACTAGACGAACGAGGACAAGAACAAACGCATTTTTCTCCGTATATTAAGTTGTAAGATATTATTACCCTTCACAGGGATAACACAATTGCCAAATATTGGTCAACACACAAAGCCACCGGGGCGAGATTTTTTGTTAATGTTCTGTGGAGGATTTTTATTACAAATAAATTTGACACCCACGTATTAGTAGCTCAAACTAGAGCTATTTTTGTTTATGAGAAAAAGAGACACCGTCCTCATCCCAGATTCGAACTAGGGTCTCCGCATTGTTTTGACCTACTAGACAAACGAGGACAAAAACGAACGCTTTTTTCACTGTATATTAGATTGAAAGATATTATTACCATTCACAGTCATTAACTAACTTGATTTCGGATTCTGCCTCCAAAATTACATTCGCTGAAAAATCACTTGAAAAATTCTGGTACGGTGTAGAATGCTAGTGCTTAGAATTGTCCCAAAGCGCATTTTCATTATTATTGACATTTGTGACAACCTACCTATGTGAATCAGGGTTTTCAATCTATTTTGTAACAAAAACCAAATATCATAATCGACTGAATGCTGAGCCTGAAATAAGACCAGCTTTCATCAATCATATGTGTAATCATAATTTTATAAAAATTTCTTAAAATAAAATAGGATTAAGTTTTTAAAAAGCTGTGATCTTTTTCCCACCAAATAATCCTTTACAAAGAGGGTAGGCATTTTATTAACATACTTTCTCCTAACACTGTTTAAGGGTTGTTGTTACTTAATTTAGAGCCTTACTTAAATTTAAGCACATATTTTGGGTTGTTTTATGTCCTCCATATAAGCAAAAAAATTCAAATACCTGGCCCTCCTCATATTTACGTAAGGTTTTCTTTATCTGATTTTTTATTTGCTGTTTGTGAATACAACTTTTTAAAGCAATTTATAAATTGGTGTGGGTTTTAAGTGTTTTTTAGAATTAATTATTGCAGTTTTGTTAAGGCGAATATCACCTGGTAACAATTTTATTATTATTTTCGAGGTCTTACGACGTAAGACCTCGAAAATACTACTACCAAACTATGATTGCATAATACCTAAATAAGCACAGTCCAGCCCCCTTCCCATTGTCCCAAAAATAAAAAAATAAGCAAGGTTCAAATCCACATCCCTCCTAAGATGTTTACGTAATAGTTTAGCGACCCCCTCGTATACATAATTAACTGCTAAATTTTGTAGAGTATCATCTGCAATAACATTAATTAAATTATCTATTATTAAAATGGAATGGAGGCATGAAGTAATTGGTTGCATTCTTGGGGCACAAGGATAGCAATGGTCGTTTTGCTCCAGACGCAAAGTGAGCACATGCTATTGGGAAAAAAGCAATGATACAACTTGTTCGATGCAAGGTTGCTACGAATGCAATTTGCAAAATACACAGTATCTCGAAAGGGTGATAAAGTGAAGCAGGCATGCCTGTACATTATCACATTGTTAAAATATCTATTATATTAATATAATTACAATAAGGTGCATTTCACATTTTTTCGGACACCAGAAAATTTGCCTGAAAAACCTCAATTGCCTTTAGATTTAAACAAAATGAATAAAAAAACACTCTAATCAAAATTAAAACATCCGCAAGGTATGACAGAGTTTTAAAAATATTTATTTTATTTTTAAGAAGAAATGCGATACAAGATGTTCACATTTATTTGGACAAAATGTTTCATTGGCGGACAGACATGCAAACTTGCAACCTGAACAGGATCAGTCTCGGATTTAAAACAGATACTTTGGATTTCCACCAAAACATTTATAGAAAATTTGTGAGTTTTGTAATACAAGGGTTATACTGCACCAGAACCTATAGTTTCTCCCGCAGAGGAATCTGAACCTCTTACGACCTAGGGAACTAATCTCTGGACTATAGTGAGCAGTAGTCGGCAAGCTCCCCACTTTTTCTTAAATGTACTAGAAACTTATTTTTAAGTTTTTACCAGTGTTTAGTTTTAAATATACTAGGAATTAATACCGTCAGAATAAATGTGAATTATTGATAGTGATAGTGTGAAATATTAATATAAAATAGAAAATTTATCCAAAATTAAAATTTTGAGGATTATTTCAGGAAGTTATCTGAATCTTTGAATTTTCATGGATTTACTGTATTTAAATATTGTTTATATACCCAGCAGTTACATTCACGTCCATTTTGTTATGCAAGTAAATAACATAATTTATGATACATATACGAAAAAATGTGGAAGACGCCTTATAAATAAAATTCTAACACAAATTTTTCCTTTTATGTAACAAACTTCTGATAATTGTGTCAGTAATTTTAACTTACAGTATATGCATTTAGCAAAGCAAAACAGTCGCTGTAGGTGCCATCAGCCCATGAAACAGAAGATCTAAAAATTAAATAAAATCTTAATTTTGATACGTTTAAACAAAACCAAGGATATCATTGATAATGTTAAAGAAGAGTCAATTCATAATGAAACTTATTGGTTTTCATTAATGAATTTCACTGATATACTCCATTAATTTTTTAAAAATTATTTCAATGATCACTAATCATTCACTGATTTCAATAAATTACACTGACTTTCAGTCACTTTCATTTTATGAATGATGGGAAAACATTTGATACATTCAATTTCTACAACCTCCCCCCCCCTTTGGGGTTTGTCCAAATTAAAGTAATTTTTAAAATGGGCATCAGGTGAAATACAATTTATACAATCTGTGACAAAAATGCATACGAAACTCCAATAATAATATGGAAGATGATAAATTGCTTTTTATATATGAGATACTATTACCCTTCACAGGGTTAGAATAATTGCCAAATGGTCAACACACAGAGTCACTGGGGTGTTTTTTCCTCCCTTTTTTTTTTTTTTTGTAAATTGCTCACAAAGAAAAGACTGATTTCACTGTGATTGATGGGAACCGAACCCACGACCTTTTAGTAGCTGGACAGGGCTCTTCCAATTGAGCTACAGATGACCTGTCATCCTCTCCTCTGCAAACACACATAAAGCTTCACTATAAACTTTAATAATATGAAAATTCCAAAGAAAAAAAAAATTTATTACAGCGAAAGTCATTGACTATCAATATTCACTCAATTGTTTAGTAAATGTGGGGATGAAAGAGGATTTTTTTTTGGGTGATACCAAATAGATATATTAATTATGGACTACACATATACTATACATTTTGTTTGTTTGTGGTTTTATGGCTCAAGGACTACAATGGTCATGCTGTGCCAGGACCTACTGTTTTCCGAGGAATCTGAACCTCTTATGGCCTAGGGAACCAAACCCCAGACTACAGTGAGCAGTGCGATCTTTTTATGAGATCTCTGAGTAAGCGTTCTTTGCACCATTAGGAGTTGAACATGGGTTAACGGAACACTGGGCTACCACGCTACCACACTGTGGTCACCGCAGGTCTTACTACATTTTGATAACTTTAATCTTCCCCATATAAAAAACTAGAAGAGTCATTGAGTAGGTGGCTTAAACGTAAGAGATGAGCATGTGACTAGTGCAAAAAGGGCTCTAATCATACACAGAAAAAAAAAAAAAAAGCCTCCACACAAAGAATTAGGCATTTAGAGTAGTGTTTTTCAATGGCCGGCAGACCAGCACTGGGATGAGTCCCATATTCTGTTCATATTACGTGTAAATTAGTGAACAAATCCAAAGAAATGGGTTACACTTGCGATAGATCATCCATTCCTGTTGATCATGTTGGGGAAATGCGCAATGTGGCTAGTGATAATCATCACTAAACTGCATGAGCTGCCTCGTGAATCCTTGATATTCATAAAACTATGGTAGGAAAGATTCTGTGTTTCACACTCCATGTTTCCATATCAATTACATAGTTTGTTTGTTTTTTGGTTTTACGGCTCAAAGACTACAGTGGTCATGCTGCGCCGGGACCTACTGTTTTCCGAGGAATCCGAACCTCTTAAGGCCTAGGGAACCAAACCCCGGACTACAGTGAGCAGTGCGATCTTTATGAGATCTCTGAGTAAGCGTTTATCAATTTCATAGAGTCCATGTGTTGCAAGCGGGTGAGGAACAGCTACATTTTGACTTTCCAAACGAATTTCTCATAAATTGTGCCAATGGTAACATCTGACTGCTACATATACTGCAGGGCTCCCAACCGACTTTTCACAGTAAATTAGGAAAATAAAGACAACTTCTTATAGAAAAAGGGACCAACAAGGACAAGATTAAGAAGAAAAAAGGACCAGTAAGAACTTAATGCAGTGATTTGTATATATTTTTTTTTAAATAATTGTCACTCAAAATCTAAATCGAGTTCCTTGTGTGTGTGTGTGATATCCTTTTTCACAATTTTTTTTTAAAATATTGGTCCTTTTTCATAGGGAGCAATTATAAAAAATTATATTCACATTACATCTCCCCCCAGGGAAAAAAAGATCTAATGAGCAGGAAGAATTGAAAAATAAAGTAAACAGTGCTGATTTTACTCAATAACCCAAATAATTATTACACAACCTCAATAATTGCTTAAATTTGATATAAAAATTAAAAGACAATTCATTAAATTACAATATATATATAAAAATTATGCAACGATTTTCTTAACCCATAAAATAGCATTGTTAAAATGGGGACGTATCGAAGAATTAAATTGACTCAAGGGTTGGAAAAGGTACCAACTATCTAAAATGAGAACTAAAATTGATCTGTTAGAGAGAGAGAGAGAGAGAGTTCCATTGTACCATAAAGTATGAAATAAGGAATGAATTTTTCACCATTACAAATATTTTTTATATTTGACTTGCCAGCTTTTCAAAAATGTGCATCAACTATACAGAGAAACTTCCCTTAACACATTTCCTAATAGCGGATTTCTTTTAAATTCCCCGGCAAATTTACATTGAATCATATGGACGTTTTACTTCTAAATAGCGGACATTCTAAATAACGGACGCGGACACTAAAAAATTAAAGTTAACGGACAATGCAAAAAATGTATTTTTGTACTCTAAATTGTAAACAGATATTGTAGATCGTTAAAACACGACAAATGAGCTGCCCCTGCGGGGTGAGTGCAGAACATTTTGAGGCACCCTTTTAATTTTTCCAATTTACAAAAGGAAGTGGGTGGGTTCCGTTTTAAAAGTAATGCTTTCTATGAAGTCGAACAACTGCAAGAAATTTGTGATGCACAGATAACCATTTTCCTGAGCAATAGGCACTTTCAATAATGCTGTCTTTCAATAGATAAGAGCACTCCCCTCCCCCTCTCATTTAAAACATCAAGATTAACGAAGCAAAAATGTAGTTTAACAGTCTAGTCTAAGTGACGCCGATGTCCATATGCAGCTTTCTGCAGAAGTCCTTTAGAATTTGCATATGCCGGTTGCAGTAGGATTCGATGTTTTCATTTGAAAAAAAAAAAAAAGTTGCAAAAACGTAAACGCTTATCCTTAAGAGAGAAAGTCGATGTTATAAATTTAAAAGAAGCTGAAAAATTAAGTGCGCGTGATTTAGCGGAAATGTTGGGCATTGGGAAAACTCAAGTATGTGGAATTTTAAAACGGAATGATGAACTTTTAAAATGTTGGGCCGAAAATGGTAACTAAGAGAAAGAAGGAATTATGCGGATTAGCTGTGAAGTTTAGTGTGAAGGAATTAGCAGAAGGATTAGCTGTGGATACCTTAACATTTGAATGGTTTAGCCGTGCTAGGTTGAAGAGCATTCCTTTGTCTGGAACTTTAATTCTAGAGAAAGCACTAGAAACTGCTCAAAGAAAGGGACTTTCTGATTTCAAGGCTTCGGGTGGCTGGCTGGATAAATTTCGAACCCGACACAATATTTCTTATAAAAATGTATGCGGTGAAATTTCGTCCGTTGAAAACGAAATTGTTTTTGATTGGAAAATGAAAGTTAAGGATCTTTGTCTTTGATTTTCAACTACGAGGAAACTGGCTTCTTTCAAGCTCTTCCGGACAAAAGTATGAGTCTCAAAGGCGAAAAATGCAGTGGAAGAAAGATTTCCAAAGAAAGGCTAACTGTTATGTGTGAATACGACAGGCAAATTTGAAAGACCTCTGATCATAGGTAAAGCTATGAAACCACGATGTTTTAAAGGGTTAATGTTAATGCATTGGACGTACAATGTCGGGCAAATAAAAAATCGCGGATGAACAAAGATTTAATGATTGAGTGGTTGTTAGGCTTTGATAGAAAAATGCAGCGAGAAAAAAGAAAAGTGATTTTAATTTTAGATAATGCTTCTTCTCATCCTGACATTGCTTTGGAAAATGTCAAATTAATTTTTCTTCCTCCAAACACGACTTCTGTTGGCCAGCTCTTGGACCAAGGCATAATTAAATGCTTCAAAACTTACTACCGTCAGTGCATTGTAAGACACCATTTAGCAAAAATGGAAGACACTAAATCACCAAGCTCTCTTTCAAGCAGTGTAAGTATCTTAGACGCAATATTGTGGATTTGCTCTTCAGTAAAAAAAAACACAGCTGCAACTATGGGTCCTTGTTTTATAAAAGCAGGAATTTCCATCACCAACAAAGCCACTACAGAAACTGTTGATGATGACATTATGAAAATCTTCCTTGAATCTTATGAAGATTACACGTTAATAGGTGAACAATTATCAACTGAAAATCAATCCACTAATGTTGATGACCTAATTGATGTCAGAAACTGTAAGACAGAACTGGATAAGGAGCTAGAAATTGCTGAAAGCGAAGAAAATATTATGAAAATAGTGTCTAAGAAAGAAGCCATTTAATGCATTAGTAAATTAAAAAGGTATTTTTTACAAGAGAATGATCCAGATAGTCTAAAAAACGCATCTGAATTAGTAATTCATGTGGAAGGGAAAATTGTAAAAATGTATAAAAAGCAAACCAAAATTTCAGACTTTTCTTTTCAAAATAAATTTGTAATGCTGTACAATTAAATGAAATGGATAATTAAACAGAGAGATCGTTGTAAAAGGTGAGTGTTATGTATAAAAGTAACATGTACTATAGTTCATTAAATCAAGCTTCGTAAATGTTAAATTTCAACTGAAAATTTTTATGTATTTTTGTTTTCTTTCTCCAATAACATACACTTTTCCATTCCCTGCCAGTGTCCACTGAAACCAAAAAATTAGAACATTCATTTACCAAGATTTTGGAAAATAAAAGCTGAAATATTAAAAATTTTCAATTTTAATAAATCTATTTACAGATTCCTTTGATCTTATTACAGTGGCGATCATATTGTGATTAAAAAAGGATTTTGCTATTCAAAACTTGGTAATAGTAATTATAACAGATTCTTGCTATTTACACAATTCTTGAGCATGTACCTTGAAAAATGCCAAAATTCACATTTCATTCATATTTATTAAAAATGATGGGGCTCATATATGGGGTAACTTTCTTTATTAACACCCTGTATATTGCTGTTTACATCAACAGGTCTTGATCTCAGACCCACTTTTGTCCATTGGTCAACTTTGACAATTGCCACTCTCAAACAATTCACCAGTAAGGCTGTTTCGATAACGGCTACACCGTTGTTGTGAATATACACAATCATTCTAAATTTAGTCTATCAACCCACAATTTCATGCGAGCGACACTTCATTAGTTTTTACACATCTTTACCTTTCCGCATTTACATAGATTCAAATATTTTATATTAGCATCCTTTACAGAACAGCTACTTTGCATAAAATCGGCCGGTGATCAGAAGAAATGATATACAAATTGAGTGCCCAAAATAGTGTAACATTAGTTCTTACTTGTAAAACTCCAATGCTCTATCAAAAGCCTTTGCCAAAAAGCTCTTTAAGGTCAAGCTGGCAGCTGAGAAGAAGAAAAAAAAAAAAAGATTAATAACTGACAATTTCCTCCACCATACAATGGAAATACAAAAATTAGTTTGCACTCAAATTATACATGAACCGAGATTATGGAGCTGAATTTGAATCCCACATTCAATTGAGAAAAGTTAACACAAGATTATGTTTTTACGATGTAAGGACAGTAAACAAAGGTCATGCTGCGCTGGGACTCCACAGTTTCCTGAGGAATCCAAACATCTTAAAGTTTAAGAAATCAACCCCAATTCACAGCGAGCAAGCAGTGAATCATTAAGGTTTGTTTTATCATTGGGAGCAAAACCTGGGTTAAGGTACACCAGTTAGTTACTACTGCACCACCACAGGACCTAAAAAAGAATACCGAGACCAGCAAGGTATAAACTTTATACCTTTAACTCTAGAACACAAATGTTGACTACAGCATGACTCAGAGAAGAAAGAAGCAAGGCTGTAACAAAATAATACGATTAACCTGGGCTTAGGGTAACTAGAACTAAAAGGACGTTTTTCTTGGGATGTAACAGGAAAGAAAAAAAATAAGATTATGAAAGGAAAAAGACACTGGAAGGTAAATAAATAAAAATAGCAAAGTTAATGGAAGGAAAGGAATGAATTAAAAAAATATATATAGAGAGAGAGAAAGGGAGAACAGGATTCCCATTCACACATAGAAAAAAGATTCCCAGACTTTTCCGGAATTCATTAAGTGTTAGCAGGATATGGATTCATACTAGTGTATGGACAGGAGACGAGCCAGCCGAGTTGTTCTAGACTTTTTTGATTATAGAGCCCTTTTAAATCCAAAACTATATGACGGAGCCCCAAATTCTATCACGTAAACCTTAAAAATTTAGCAATTCATTATGTATAAAGGGGGCATTAAACTATTACGTAAGCATCTTAGGAGGGGTGTGGGTTAAAACTTTGTTTATTTTTTATTTTTGGGCCAACGGGTGGGGGCTGAACTATGCTTACGTAAGTTGCGTAATCATAGTTCTGTTGTATTATTTTCGATGTCTTACGTCGTAAGACACCGAAAATAATACAAATAATAGAGAACGGTGGACCAAGTGATAACTGCCTAACAGAACTGCAATAATTAATCACAACCTACATCAATTTATAAACTGCTTTTTTAGCAGTTTATAAATTGATAGTTTTATTTACAGCAGCAAATAAAAATCAGAGAATGATATTCTTACGTAAGCATGGAGGTGGGTCAGGTACTTGCATTTCTTTACTTACATAGAAAAGGATATAAAACAGCCCAAAATATATGCTTAAATTTAAATAATACTGGAGCGACCTTTAAACGGTGGTAGGAGGAAATACGCTAACAAAATTCCTACCACCTTTGTGAAGGATTGATTAGTGGGAAAAAGATCACAGCTTTTTAAAATTGTTATGAAATTATGATTATCCATATTGCATATAAATAAAACACCCCGTTTTAGAACTAAAAAAATAAATTAATAAATTTAGTTAAGAAGATACTATTTTTCCAATTCCTGATTATTTTGATGCCAATGTACTTTGCGGAGCTCCAAAATATTACTTGCGGAGCCAAAGGGCTCCGGGGAGCATAGTTTAAGAATCACTGCTCTAGACAAAGTGCTGCAGGAGTACATGGTACAAAGTCAATGGGGGGAGGGGGGGGGTAATTTCTTTCTCCTTCCTTTAACTTTATTATGTATACTCTTCGATTTTATTTTCTTCCAGTTTCTTTTGGACCCTTGAATAAATTTATATTCACCCAGGATGTATTACTGCGAGGTAAAAAAAAAACATGAAAAAAACCATCTTGAACAGAACTCTACGAAGAAGCCCTATTTCAAACATGCAATAAGTCAAAGAATACTTACCGATAATGACACATTCTTCAAGACATCCAAAAACATAACCCAAAATGATCAGCTTGCTCACTCGTACATCCAAAGGCAGCTTATACATAACTCGTCCAATAAATGTGAGGTCACCGTCCACAGCGGACATTACCCTATTAACTGTTGTCGTTAAAGCGCCAACCTAATAAAAGAGAATACAAAAGCGTAAAAAAATATTTTATAGACAATTCTAAAAACTATGGAACTATGATAACCGTTTTCATATTATTGTTGGCAAAATCAGCAGAACTTAAAGTACTTGTTTGTTACAGCAGACCCATTGGTGATGCTGAATAAAAATTTAACAACTGTGAGAAAAAAAAAAAAATTATATATGTTTATTTCTAATTTTCTCCGCGTTAATGGGAGAATGGTGTTGGCTGATGACAATCAACGCGTATGGGATTGCAATGCGGCTGACATAATCGGCGCTTGAATTATAACTGGTTAATACAGCAATATTCCGCAAGGTGGCGGTGCGGAGTATGAAAATGGTAGAACTGTTCTATAAGACTTAACACCCATGATTGTGATTTCGCCATTGGCCGTGAGCAAGCTCACCATCAGCCGTAGCTACCATCCAACATAACCAAATGTTATATTTCAGGTATTTTTGTGCCCAGCAATTTTCCTGAATTAGTATGTGCCTAGTGGGGGTACCCCCCCACACCCCCCCCATTTACTAAGAATGTCAGATAATCAGAGCCCTGAAAATACTGTCGAATTTGTAAACCTTGCAATATTAAAAATAAAAACATTCACAGCAATGTTTTAAAACATTCCTTCATTAAAGAAAAAATGTTTCTTTTGGTAGCGGAATGTTTTTAGTGTTAACAGGAAAGCAGTATGATATTTCATTAACGGAACATTTTTAACGTTAATAGAAAAGCAATATAATGATAATACATATACATGCTGTTTCTTTAGGGGCTATCAAGGTTTGGAAAGATTCAACTACCTACCTTGGCGACACATCGCAATATAGCTTGCAGATTCATTCTCGAGGGGCTGCTATAACAATTAAATACCAAATTTAAATCGTTGATCCATACCTCTTTTAAAGTCAGGATTGCATGTTCAATGCCATACAGTTCTGGTGGACTGATTGCTTGTGCCAGCAAATGTTTAGGAGCGCCAAGGTCAAGCTTCTTCGTGTATAAGACGAGCTGAGTCAGAGAAGTACGCTGAAACACAAAATCGCATGAAAGATTGAATTCGTTTAATATTTTAAAAAATCCACAGATGCAAGACTATGCAGAGAAAAATATTTGGACTAATAATCTAAATAAGTTAAATTTATTTTGAATGCTATCGTAATTGATAAATTAAATCTATCAAGCGCCTTAAAAGACAAGGTATAATCTTCAACCATAAAAACGATTACTTCTGCTGCAACAATAGCCTTATGGACACAATTTATATGGCTGAAGGTGGACCGGTTTTGACTTCGCAGCATGTCAACTGAATAAGCATACTGTATATTTTTCAAATAGGACAGGCACACACGCATATGTCAAGTAATTTACCTTTCCCACTGCAATTATAAGAAACGAAAAACAATTTAAGCATGATGACTGTTTCAGTTGATCCACTAAAGCGTAAAATGTTGGGGCTTTACACGCTAGAACCATTGTGTGAATGAGTATGTTTTTATGATGAAAGGACAGCTGAAGGTAGGTTTTGAATGACATAAGAACAACAAGGGTTATACTGCGTCAAACAAGGTGAAGCAGTACATATGGTTACAGTTAGAAGGTCAACACTGCACTTGGATCAATAGCTTTCTGAGCAATCCGAATCCCTGGTGACAAATCTGGTGGGCAAAAAAATACACAGTCCACATTCAACTGAAATCGAACCTCAATCAGTGGCACAATAAACACACTACCATACGATATGAAGGGCGTCTCAACTTGTTTTTCAAAATAAAAATTAAAGAGTATTTAACCTATAGTTTACGGGTGGGACAGGGTATATCCCAGAAAATTTATCTCCCAAAAGAACGGGGCTGGGATAAACCTTATCCTAGCGATTTTACCCCACCCTTTCCTGTTCTTCCTGAGTCAGTGGTCAGTTTAGTAACACAAATGACTTGATCGCGGGTGGTAACGAAACGGGTTACGAAATAAAGGCCTATTGTACAAATAGGACCTTATCCTTTCCCCCTCTTCACCCCTTTGTATGAAAGTTAACCTATTAAATTATCAGTAGGTTCCTTACCTTTCATTAATGTACAAAACATGCCTATTGAAGTTATTTGGGGTTGCTTATTTGTACTTAAGTGCAATTACACTTCCCTCCTGACCCCAAGTAGTCACGCTTTTTAGGTGTCAGGTTGATTTGTATTGGGGCAGAAGCGATATCTCCGCGTACAGAACAACAAATTTCTGTTTTCAAGCTCAGTAAGCCAAAGGTTAAGGATCCCAAAACGTTTTCTAAGGAGTCCATTGTTTTGTGAGATTACTGATGTAATTATTAACTTAATTATTATTAAATAATCATTATTTTAAATAGCTCTGAGCAAAAAAACTGAAAAATGAAACATAATTTGCCCTACAAGAAATCCTACGTTCATGGAGGAATTTATACACAACTCATTAGGCACAAATTAACTGCTTTCATCTCATACACACTTATTAATGACAACCAGTTAAAATTGGAAAAGCCCACAAAAAAGAAAAACTGAAAATTACAGGCCTATCCAATTACGTCTTGACAATTTAGTCTATAAGTCTTTATGTATATATGAACGATTTCTGCAACAGCTATTATTTGAGATGAAATAATGGTAATAGTTTTTCAGTATCTGGAAAAAAACCCAAATACATTTTAAATGAAAGACTAGGTACAAAATGCATTCAGTTTGTAAAAATTAAACTTCAAACCATGTTTAACTAAATGCAACGACTATAGGTCAAGGCCACGACAATGTAAATGGTCACGAAGGTTGCACACTTTGTTAATCACAGTTGCTACCATGAATGCAAAATTAGAGTTCAACGCAACATTTTAAAGCAAAATTTTTTCAGCTGTCCTTTCATCATAAAAACATACTCATTCATACAATGATTCTAACATGCAAAGTCCTAATGTTTTACGCTTTAGTGGATCAACTAAAACAGTCATCATGCTTAAATTACGCGAAAGTTTTTTAAAGGACCGTACGAACCTTGTTTTATAAATGGATGGTTATAACATGAAATAATTAAATCTTTTTTTTTTTTACATGTGCCGTTACATACAGGCAGTGGCGTAGCTAGATATTTTGCCACCCGGGGCATGTGACTGTCATTGCAGCAATTGTTATACTTGTCATTGTTTTTTAAAGGCTAATTGCACCCCCTCGAATTGTGCAACCCAGGGTAACTGCCCCCTAGCTACGCTACTGCATACAGGGTTCTCACTCACATTGGGGGGGGGAATTCCCTTTCCAGATCCCCCCCCTCCCTTCTTGCAAATTTCCCTGACTAGTTACAAGCTACTCTCAGTTGAACTTTGGTTGAAGGGAAAATGGCTTCACGTTTATGAGAGACTCAACTATTCAAGTTAGAAGATTTTCCCGATCATGGTTCCCACTCTTTTATCCTGATGAAATTCAATGACTTTTTAAGGAATTTTCAAGGACCAAATGACGTTTTTCAAAGACCTCACATTGTCAATCGCAATGTACATAAAAATTAAAAATGCAAGACATTATAAGCATACAATTGATGTTGCTAATTTTCAACTTGGCACACTGCCAGCAAAAGTTACCCTTTCTACATCCCTTGTATTCGCCATGTTCAGTGGGCGGGGAGGAAGGGGCGTGTCCTAAGCGCTACGAGCTTTGTTCCGGAAATTAGGAGAAATATCTTTTTTATTCCTTTTGCCAAAACTTGAAAAAAGGTTTTGGGAAAAATTCAAGGACCAACCACATTTTTGTCAGTTTTCAAGTACTTTTTTAAGGGCCCCGACTTGGCAAAAGCATTCAAGGACCATGGGAACCATGCAGATTTGACCAAAAAATCTTGTCTTCCCCTGATTTTTAGGGGATGATTTCAAATTCCCTGACAATTCCAGGTTGCATGGGGACCTTGAAAAAAAAGTAAGCAATTACAATGTTCAATAAAGTAATTAAAAATGTGTCAAAGATCATCTTCAAAGTAAGTAGTTAGATTGTGTCTAGTTGTAAATTATGTCTATGGGTATGTGGATAGCCCGAATCATGGTACGTCAGAATCTCCAGGGGTTTTTTTTTTTAAAAGGGATCTCTAAAGCTATCGCTTCAGGAGTCTCAAACAGCAGACTGTACAGCCTAGAAATAGGACATGCAGATTACCACACAATGGGAATCTTGAATTTCAATGGAAGACATTTTGCGTTAACTATATTTTTCTCTTTCAGATAAAGTAATTGTACATACATATAACATTTTTAACCATTTAGTTGACACTGCAAAAACTTATTTTTTAAATCATCGTGGCCCTGGTATATTATCAATGCTAAAACATTTAAAGATTATTATTTTGGGCTTGATGAAATTGAACTGGTTTAAACAGACTTCACTCAAAATTTACATTTATGCAAGATGGAAGGGGGGGAGGTCATCCCCCTCCATCTTGCAAATGCATTAATAGTGAAATAATTAACATGATGCTAATATGAATAATTAGAACATTAATTTTACCTGAATTTCAGGAATTCCAAACTCTGGGATACATTTGTCATAAAATTCTTTTGGGACTAATCGATACACTCTTCCCATGGACACTCGGCCAGCTCTGCCTACAAGTATGCAAAAAAATAGATGCAAGCTTTACACTTCATTATGAAATAATATTTACAAAAGTACCGTTACATATATGAATTCACACAGATCACACAGTTTTAAAACTAACTTATTAAAATGTTAACAGTACTGTTGCAATAACACATGCCAGCTTCATTAGAATGGAATGAGCCGAATGTGCCGTTGAAACAGAATAGTTAACAGTCTTATTTTAAAAAATGTTTTTAAATTGTGTTAACTGCATCAATTTTTAAATTTCTCTATATGTTATCTACACTGTGTTCCATGATGTCAAGTACTCGTTATATTTCTACGTAAATATGGCCATGAAGAATGCGGCTTGTATACATAAGATTCTTCCACTCCTTGCAATCATATGCAAATTACTTTATACTTATAACAACAAAATGAGAGATTGTTTTGTGATTTTACGGCTCAAGGACTACAATGGTCATGCTGCGCCGGGACCTACTGTTTTCCGAGGAATCCAAACCTCTTAAGGCCTAGGGAACCAAACCCCGGACTACAGTGAGCAGTGCGATCTTTATGAGATCTCTGAGTAAGCGTTCTTTTTGCACTGCTGGGAGTCGAACCCGGATTAGCGGCGCACTAGGAGAACGCGTTACCACACTGCGCCACCGCAGAGCTAAGGTAGTTTGTGTGTGACATTTTTATAAAATGTTATGCATTGCATGCAGCTTCATGATGCAAAACGTGGGAAGCTGTACTATTGGACAACATGAATTCTGATCCACAATTAGTTCGCATGTAGCCGATAGGTCACTAAGCCGGAAGAACCTATTAAATGGGACGTATGAATAAAAAATAGCGAAACATATGAAATGCTATACATATGTCATAGACCAGGTGTGTTAAACTTCTACACATTTAGGGGTCACTACATGTGTGTTGACATCGCAGGCTGCACAACTTTGCATTTAGCCAACAGTTGGGGGAGGGAGGGTTTGGAGTTTTATGGTGCAAGGACAGCAAGAGTCGTGCTGCTGTATCTGGACCTACAATTGATTGGGGAATCCCCTATTATAGAGATCTACGTTTCCAAAATATCAATGATATTCTCATCTCTCGCGAGATCATGGATCGACAGGATAACAAAAAATAGGACAATTTTTTTCTTTAACATCATAAAAGGGGGGGGCAGAACACTAGTGTTTGGCTAAAACCACAGAATCTGTCACAATAAAGATACCAGAATTTGGCATATAATATTGATTCCCAAAGCAGAATGTGCTAAAAAGTGTGACGCATATCATAGAACAAACAGCTCCACTGCAGAACAATTGCCCAAGAATCAATTTTTTTTTGTAAAAAAAAAAAAAAAAGTTTGAAAAATATTCTCTGCACTTTCATTAAAAAAAAAAAAAAAGGAATCGTTTTAAGAATTTAGAAATTGCACATACATGCATCTTCTGTAGAACATTTTTGATAAGCTGAAGGCTTGTTGGAAAACGTTGCAAATTATTCTGCTTTGGGGACCTCAATCAATTTTATTTCCAAACTCAAGAGTAGGAAAAACAAAGAACTGTATAAAAATATTTTAAATATAGAAACACCACTGGACAGTTTTGCATATATAATTTTAAGATGAGTTTGGTAGATGCAAGGAAAAAAAGTATCTTCTTAAAAAGCCAAAGGCTATTCAATCGAGTAATATCAATGGGTAAAGTGCTCCAAATTTGAGATGCGACAGAATCGATACGGTAGAAAAATACATTAGTGGTGGCCCCAAAAGGAACAAATGAACCTACTGTGGGTGATGGATAACTCTCAGCATGATATTGCAAAGAGATGGAGTCCAAGTAGTGAGAAGAATTCAAAGAATTAAAAACTACAATCCCCATTCTCAAGAGTTTGATTGACGAGAAAGGAAGAACAAAGAAAAACTGGCACCAATTAGGAAAAGGAAAAGAAAGATTAATCTTAGAGTAAAGGACTTTAACACATTGAGTGCCATGCGAATTTATAAGGAAATCCCCGTCAGGCCACGCGCGCTGCTTAGAAGTGCGCTGGTATTGTGGTATAGCAATGCGATTTTTTGAAAAGAAATATTTAAATACATTAATGTAATACATAAAAATTAAGTGAATGTTGAATAAATTTTAGGTAATTACTTAAAACGATGTAAATTTTTTAGTTTTGATATCATATTTTACACTGTCAGTCACGCGGCCCTGGAACGGAACGTTTCAGTCAGTGATGACTCATCAACGTGTTAAAGAATGATAATTGAATTATTTCAATCATATTTATATAACCTAAAGTAGAGTATGACCAAACATTACAATAATAAAACAGCCTTGACTGAAACAAAGGAAAGAAAAGTAAAGGACCACTTAGACCCTAAGAGGACGGGAAGTGTGCACCCTGCAATTCATTCCATGGACTCAGAAAGGCTAGAAAGTGAGTGTCGATATTGGGGCGGACATGATGAGGACAACACCTAAAAAAGTAAAAGTAGAAGAGAATGGAGATGTGATTAATATAGAGTCAGAATAAATAGAACCATGTTTATTGCGAAAGAACATTGCATGATGTTTAGATTTATGGACCTTTAGTTTATTGTCAGAAAACCACTTCAGAATCACGTTGGCCTGATCCTGAGCAAGTAGAACAAGAGAAGAACAATCATTATGGGAGAATGAGAAACCATCATCAGGATAAATGGTTGGTTGGCCAAGCGGGGAAAATACTGAAGAAGTCATTGGATGAAGACCAAAAAAAGCACAGACCCAAGCGTAGATCCCTGAGGAACTCCAAAAGGATTAAACAGTGGTAGGGAAGCAGCTCCATCCTGGAAAACAATCTGTTGACGATTAATTAAAAGAGATGCAAACAAATCAAGTACAAGGCCTCTAAGATGACATGACTTAAATTTTTGGATGAGAAGGGGGAAGGGGAATTGAATCAAAATCCTTTGAAATATCGGAAAAAAAAAAAAAATAGTAAAAAGTCTTTTGTTAAGGACCTTTGGAATGGGGTCCAGAAAATGAAGAACGGACTGTTCAGTGGATTTATGGGGAAGGAAACCAAATTGAAAAGGATAAATAAGCTGATATCGAGTGAAACAATCCCTCAAAAGGTTAAAGGGAAGAGACTCAAACAATTTAGGGAAGACAGAGATAATGGATATAAGACGGTAATTAGTGGGTAAAGAACGATGGCCGCTCTAAAAGAGGGGAATAATTTTGGAGATCTTAAACTTCAAAGGAACAGAAGAAAACAGTATGATACAATTAAAAAGATTAGTAAGGGGTTGAGCCAAAACAGATGCAATGACAGCCAAAGGACGAGGATGGAGGCTATCGCATCCCAGAGTTCCGTGAGTTTTTAGGTCAGGGTTCGAAATTAGTGGGTGCCTTGCGCACATAATTTGGGTGCACGCAGTGCACCTAACTATTCAAAATATGGCTACTTACTTTTTTTTTTCAAGAATAGTGAACTACGGAATAATTTTATATAATTTTCTCAACGTATCTGCATTTGCTTTGAATTTTTTTTTATTACATACGAATGTTCAATTATTTTGAAAATTTGCACTTTTTTACCTTACATGTTTAATAATAATTTCTACACTTACATTTTTCCCATTTTTAATGTTGAGGTTTACTTTTTATTCTGTTAGTTACTTGTACACCTAACTAGTATTTAGTGCACCTAAGCCACAAGACTTTGATGCACTTGTGCACCTGACTTAAAAAATTAATTTCGACTTCTGCTGTAGGTTGCGGAAAGACGACACAATCTCACCAATGAAAAAAGCAAGACAGGAGTCAGGCAAAGAAGAAGAGCTTGAGGTAAAAGATGTCAAAGGGGTACGAGGACAAGAAGCATTAATATTAGCAGGAATCCGAGTGAAAAAGTAGTTGAAGACATTACAAATATCATGAGGAAGACTATACATACAATCATTGAAACTATGAGTTGGAATGGAAGCTTGAGTTCAACAACTCGGGCTCAATAACGGTCTAAGTTGCTTCCACATTTTGCAAGGATTATTAAATAGACAAACGTTATAATAGAAGTCATGTTTAGTGCGCTAAGCGCAATAGCTATTAAGTAGCTAAAAAATATCCATACTCTATACTTGATAACATATTGAAGATTAGGCAAACTTTTGCCCTGCCAAATGCCATTTTGAAAGCTTGCAAAATTTTATTATGACACATCGGCGTAAAACAGTGTTTAACTGTGACACCATGATGTCTCATATTAAGAGGGTGATCTAAACCATTTCTCCCTAGGGTAAACGTTGTTGCTTACCTTTACGCTGAGTGCAGTTACTTTTCGAAGCCCATTCCAACCGTAAACATGTGTAATTCGTTTCAGGATCACAAACCAAGCTCTTGGTTAAGCAAAAATCAATAACTGAAATAAAAAATATGCAGATTAATCAGGTTTAATGGTACAGGAGATGGTAAATGTTCTGCCGCATCAGGGTTTAAGCTGCAGTCGCATTTTTCGCAAAATGCGACCAGTTGCTCGAAAATGCAAAGAAAAAATTATTGCCCATCGCGAAAATGCGACAGGCATTTTTAACCACAGTTTATTCTCTGAAAGCAGGATTTCTCGATTCCAGAAGATCCGTTATGCACTTCAGCGATCTTTTCTTGTTCCTTTTCGTTTCCTCTTCAAAATTCTTAACAGCACCTGTTAAGCATCGTTGATATAAATAATTTCATTGATACGATTTTTCGAGCAACGAAAGCTACTAATATTTTTTAGCATTTTGCTACAACTTTTTTGCCCCATTTTAGCATTTTTGCGACAGCATGTTTTGAGCCAGCTTAAACCCTGTGCTGCATCAATGAAATCCAGGTGTGAAGCAGGTTTTTCAACACAGCAATTTACATTTCAATATTATTACACAAAGGAAAAACAGGCATTACATACCATATTTAATATCTGGAACAGTGATTGAACTTTCTGCAATGTTGGTAGAAATGATGACCTGCATTAAAAAAAATTGCCTCGTTAAAATCATTGACATAGTTGACTTATTCAAATATGTTAAACATTCTTTTTAAAAGTCAGATACTTTACTAAACGTTTACATACAGTAAACCCTTGATATAAAGTCACGTTTACCGATTTGGGAAAACAAACTTAATGAGAAGCAGGGTGACCATATACACAGTTGATCTTAGAAAAGGCTGACCTCACATCAAGGTATAACTGTAATGTAGAAAATTAAAACATGCAATTTTATTGAAACTTACTTTTCTAAAGCCATGCTCTGGCTTATTAAAAACCTTGCCCTGTTCTTCCACTGTTATAGATGAATGCAATGGAATAATTGAAAACCTTGAAAAAGAAATCTCGATTTAGAATATTACAGATTAAACATCAAGCACATGGGTAATACATTTGGCTATCATCCAGGAAAACTTGATTTGATTTCTGTGGATATGGAGCATTTGGCGTTTCTTCTCCCCCTCCATCCTCCAACCAACCCATGTATGCAATTATGATTTCTTAGGAGACACATAGGCAGAAAACCTCCCTATATAGATAGTTAGTTTGCTAATTTTAGAGTGAGTTGTACTTTTAACTTAGATTTCAGCTACTCTTGTGGAATGATACATTATATTATACATAATATTTATTGTTTAAATATTAATAAAAGTTTAGTTAGTATTTTTTTTTTAACTCCAACTTTTCGAGCTTCTAATTGTTCAACTCATTGAAGTTCAATGTGGGTATTAACAATGAATAACCATAAATATGACTGCCTGCATTAAAAAATTATGATTAATTTCTTAACATTCAAAATTTAGTAAAAGGTTCATTTAGCAACGTCTTTTAGAACAATACAGCTTGTATAATACAAGTTGTATTATAATAAAAAACCTTGCTAAATGAACCTTTCACTATCTGTGAACAATGTTTGTCATTTTTTCATCTATATTCAAAATTTAATCTGTAGTGGGTTTTATTCAGTGCCTTTAACAAAGCAGCAGCATACTCTGAAATGTTTTCCAAAAAAATTCATAAAATAATTTTTTGATTTTCATCTTTTCAGAGCGCGAAGTTTATTTACAGTATAAAATAACCACGATCATGATCTATTTTAATTGCGGGTTGATATCAGTTAAAACTTGAAACTTTGTAGTAAAAATACTTACTGCTAGATGGCACTACTATTCACTGTGACAATCCGGCTTTTTTACTTTTCAAATATGGTAGCCCTAGTGATGGGTAAGGCTGATGATATGAGCAAATTTGATAGAAGGCAGATTGCAAGTTGAAAGTTCGGAATGAGTATCTTAGAAACCGCACAGCTCATTGGGTGTTCACAAACTGCCATTGTTAGACCTATGCAAAGTGAATGTACGATGGCAAAATCGGTAGTAGAGGACAAAACATTGGACAACCACACATAATCAACGAAACTGGATGTCGGAGGCTGTTCCGCTTGGTGATGCCAAAATTGTAAACAGCAGTAACTCAGCTCACAGTCGATTACAATGCAAGACAAAGTAGAAGTGTTTTAGAGCAAACCGCTTAATGGACTCTGTTGCATATGGGACTCCATAGTGAACGGTCTTCTCATGTGCCTATTGTCAGCACCATTTATGCCCACAGTGGGCCAGGAAACATTGTAACTGGACCATGGAATGGAGTTGCCTGGTTGGATGAATCATGTCTTTTGCTTCATCAAGTCAATGGCTGCATCAAAGCATGCTGTCTTCTGGGTGAACAATTCCTCGGCACATCTACCGCGGATCATGAACAGGTCGATGACGACAGTATTATGGTTTGGGGGACGTTCTCATTGGCGTCTTTGGGACTGTTGGTTGTGGGAGAACATACTACGAAAGCTGTTAACTACGTCAACATCATTGCAGTCCAGTTGCATCCTTGCATGGCATCTCTCTTCCCCATTGGAAATAGAGTCTCCCATCAGAACAATGTTATAATTGTGCTACAACGGTTCGAGGAGTATGCGGGTAAATTTCGGTTGACGTTCTGATCACTTAACTTGCAGCATTTTAATCCCATAGAGCATATGTGCGATGTCATGTAAAGGCAGCTTAGAGCTCAAAATCCACTGCCTCAGAATATCCAGGAATTGTGTGACCACTGCTTGCACATCTGGTACCATCTGACTCTGGCCACCCATCAAGCACTTGTGACATTCATACCAAGGCAAATTGCATCTATTTTGTGTGCCAAAAGTAGAGAAACACGCAATTAGGTAGGCAGTCATAATGTTTTGGCTCTTCAGTTTAGGTTCTCAATATTTTGTTTACACTTGTACTCCACATTTACAACGAGTACATTCTATATTTTTTACATCAAACTATGCTTTTTTTACTACTAACATTCTGCTTAATTTGTTACAAATTATCTCTATTTTATTACTAATTATGCTTACTTTCGAGCAACAGCAACGAGCTTCAGTTTTCTATGCATGTTCGATATTTCTTCATAACCTGAAACGAAAAGTTGAGAATTACATTACGAATATCAACATGGAAGGTTAAGAAATTTACACGGGACCGAAGTACAAACTCACCTGGTAAGAAAATCAACACAGCTCCACGATACGATCCTGGCGTAGCACTGCTATCTGGGCTATGATGAAATAAAACAAATAATTATCTTGGAAAAAAAACCAAAAACAAATTTACTATTATTGCTTCTACATGACAATGAATTTTGCTCATCATACAGTGAAACCTGTCTATAGAGACACCTAACGGACTGGAAAAAACTTTATAGATAATCGTTATGGATAGGTGATACTTAACATAACCTGTGTCTATCAGGACCAATAGAAAATACCATTATAACAGGTTATCGTTATAGATAAATCTCACTGTACAACAATTACACCATAACAAGGTTTACATCTTTTTATGTAAGGTATCATTACGCTCTACAGAGCTAACACAATTGCCACATGGGTAAACACTCTGGGTCAGGGTAATGTCTTTTTTTTCTCTCTCCTATACACAAAGCTCTAGTTTCAGCTTAAGAGTGGGTTTTTATCTATATATATACAGTAAACTGCTCAACTGGTCTCATTTTAATCAGCTACCCAGTTGAAGAGACACCTAATTAAAGAATTATATGGCTAATTAAGCTCACCGGACAAAAAATTATTCACACCTATGCGCAAGTATGAAGGAATACAAATGGCACAGCGGTCGAGTCACATGCTCAATATACAATTAATATATTAAATAATACAGATGTGTGTGAATATGTATTTAGAATGACTGAAACACGAGGTTTGATGGACAGTTGAATTTTTATGGTACAAGGACAACAAAGGACATTTTGTGCCAAACAAGACAAGGACATAAAGATTGTAACGGGAATATATTATAATTTTCAGGTTTTGCGTAACTTTCAGGCATGTGTTGAAGGGGGGGGGGGATGCCTCATGGGGTCCCCTAAAGGGAGGAATAGGGAGTTCCTCCTCGCTGAAAAATTATGCCTCACACTTAAGTTATAAAATAGTATAGGAATCATTATTGATTTGCTTCTCATGAATTCTGAACATATGCCACCACTAGGTATCCCCCCACTATCCTATTTTTTCAATTGTATCAAAATCCACTGGCAGCCATTAGCATTTACATAAATTAATTAAAATCCATTCTGTGTCGAAATAAAATATTCTTGTATGTTTCAAGAAATATTCTACTTGGAAGAACAATATTTTCAAGAGGTGAATATATTTTTTTTTTTGTCTAATGTGCTTATATCTGATATATCAGATGAAGTGAGGGGAAGCCATTCCATTTCCTCAGTCCGCAATTATACAGGCTGTTCATAAAAGACGGATACAGCTTAAAAATTTATTTACATCAAAGCTACGATAGAAATTTAATTCTTTTTTTTTTTAATTATGTGGCAACAGTTTTTTCCTGCATAATTAGAATGTCGCTACATAACAAACGTGTATAACAAATAGCATTTATAGAATGTAACAGACAATGAAAACAAGTGGTGGCATTGACAAAGAGAAGGCTGCTTGCGCAATATGATTTATGAAGACGAAATTACCAAAGCAAATGCAGTGAAATTTTAGAAAAGCGTGCAAAAGAACACCCCGCTATTAAAGAGCATTAGCCAGTGGGTGAAGAAATTTAAAGCAAAAAGAAGCGTTTTAAAAGGTAAGAGTACTGGCAGACCTTCGTCTGATAAATATGTGAAAGATATGTGCGAGACTTATGTTAAGCACCCAAACAGATGAATTTGTGTTGCCAGCCGTGAACTTACCTAGCACAACACTTCACAAAATTCTCCACCTATATCCATATAAAGTGCAGTCAGTGCCCAAACTACAATGTGACGACAAGCCATGTCGAAAAGCACTTGCCGAAAAAGTGCTTGATCGCACACTGAGGTGGAATCCATATTCCTTTCAAGACTGTTTCAGCGATGAGTCAACTTTCCAGGTTTCTGATAAAGTTAATGAGCATAACGGTGAAAACTGGAGGACCGAAAATTCCTATGTGATTATAGAACATGAGGGGGAATCCTGAACGTTAATGTTTAGTGTGATGTAATAGTAGACTTATTGGACCCATATTCGAAACATGATTTTTCACGTTCGATGGTTTGCCACCCCCATTGGTCTTTGGATGTTCCAAGCTGTTTACATACACAATTCCCAGGGTGGTGAATTGGGCACGGTGGTCCCATGAAAAGCCACCCTGTTTTGGGAGCGTTCAAGTATTATGTGCCGGGGGGGAGGGTTGTCATTTTGCTTATTTTTCTATGTTAGCCGAAGTTAATTTTTGCTTGATGAAAGGAGGGGGTGAAATGGCCAAAACATTGCTTACGTAGCATACTTGACAGCTTCCTTTTCTGACATTACCCCCACCCCCGTGTAATTTTTTTCTTTGTTTTTTTTCAAAGAATATGTGTACAAAATAAATGTAACTTCTCTCGACATGTTTAATTGCATCAATAAAGCCTTCCTCAGTGTAACACCTGACATTTTGCAGCGAACGCGAATGGTACTAGACTTTTTACATACTATCATAGCGAACAATAAAATGTACATGGAGACACTAAGTATGCAGAAAAAAAAACTTCGCCTATTGCCACATAAAGAATTAAATTTAATTCAAGAATTGTAGTTCAAGAAAATGAAATTGAAGTCGTATACAGTAAAACCTCGATTATCCATCAGACACAGGACAAGAGCTTTAACAGATAATTGAAAAGACGGTTAAGCGGAAACGGGGAAATTTACAGTACAATATAGTACATTTTTATTAAAATTATACAATTAAAAAAAAATACGTTGTGAAATTTGCTGAAGGCACAAACGAAGTTTATTTGAATCTGAAAGGGGAAACACCTTGCGAACGTGTTTGAATGAACCACTGATAAATGACGGTATCCAGCTGCTCAAGTGATAACTTTTTCATTGTCTTCCTTGTTGTTATGTCGCCATCAGAAATAAGGCTTTTGATTTTGTCGGCACCTCTCTTAATAACATTCACAGTTGTTCGGCCTACGCTATAAATTGGTGCGATGCTGACAACTTTTTCTTTCCCCTTTTGTAGACGTTTAATAATCTCCATTTTTTTTTTAGACAAAATGAGCACAACAGGCTTACGTTTTTCACTCATTGTTTTCGAACAATTGTTAGCACTAGCGTGACAATAAACATAACCCATAGACGTGCATACAAATGACTTGGCGGGCAAGGCTATACTGATGCTTACAGTCTGAGTGTGCTAGCACTAACTGGAACTTGACAACGATGGTTAAGCTAGGAAGACGGTAAATCTGGAGACAGAAAATCAAGGTTCCACGGTACTGCTTTTAAATATGAACTACAAATTCGATTTTAATTTTTTAAATCCCACCCCCCCAAAAAAAAACCCTGCCTGTATCTAGTCACTGAGGAGTTAGCGACGAATCCTTGGCCAGCTTTAGTTCTGATCATTGAGCTATATACATATTGTAATCTAACCACTGAGCCACACAAAAAGTAATCCTTGAATCTCATATTACAATTACTGAACAATCTCTGTTATAATGTAACAGTTGAGCCACATATAATGTGAACATAGAAACGCGAAACTTGGAATAATGTAAGAAAGGGCCAGCATGCGAAAGAAACGGATTCAGTTATACAAACTACTAAGTGTAAAATTGACATCGAACTTAATATTAATGTACTAAATATTAGTAATAAAATTGTAGAGTGTTTGAAAAAATCAGAGAACATTTTCCACGATATTCATGAACAGTTAAACATCATTAAGGATCATAAATCTCCATCTTCTTTCATGAGGAAGGCCCCATTAAACTTTCACTCATTATTTACACTGGTCCCGTTTTCCACTTCTCCATTTGTTAGCTTTCAAATGTTTTCTGCCGATAGGTGGTGTTGCTGCCAGACAACCACTAGTAACAAAATAGCATCTTCACGGTCACTTTGGAGTTCATTGCAATTGACTCCTGATGAAAGACAACGATAAGTGTCTGAAAGGTGTCAATATGTTCTATATCCAATACGGCAAACTAGGCACCACAACACTGTTAGAAAAAATGTCACACAAATCAACATTCAACAAAATTCTTCATTAACTTTATAAAAGTCTTATTTACTAATCAATTTCGCCCCGATCAAGTTGGTCAAACACAGTCATCAAATTCACTACGAGATCATAAAGTTGGTTGGGAATGCATGGCTTGTTCTTATCAAAGCTTGGGATCTAAGAAAGAAAAGTACATAAAGGGTTAATAAATGATACAAGCACAGCCTTATCTTTTTAAGAGGATTTTGATCACAGCTAAAATTTGTTAGATAAATAGGATATTATCATTGTCATAGTTTTGATACTGGCTTGAGTGAACTGACACATTTTAACCAAACGTAACTACCATTATAAGGAATTGATTGGCGCTAACTCAAGGTGAACATAGAATGAAATTCACCCCAGTCGATACCCGATGAAGGAGCGGGATATCTGAAACGTAATGAGTAAAATTTTTTGCCACTTGTTGGAATTTCACATTCTGATATTGTGTCGAACATTCCGATCAATGACAAATTTTACTCGTTATGGTAAACCCTGGTTTGTTTGTAGTTTTATAGCTCAAGGACTACAATGGTCATGCTCCGCCAGGATCTACTGTTTTCTGAGGAATCCGAACCTCTTATGGCCTAGGGCAAACCCCCGGACAGTGAGCAGTGAGATCTTTTATAAGATCTCTGAGTAAGCGTTCTTTGTTCCACTGTATGAACATCATTACCAAGAACATTGACAGTGTCCACTTAAAAAAAATAAACAACAAATTTTACAGACGGTCATTTTGATTAAGCGAAGTTTAGATGAGCAGGGTTCTACTGTTTAAAAATAAAGCACATTATTTACATTTTTGTAGCTTTATCTATGGGGGGGGGTGAGATACCAAATGCGAAATGAGGGGGGCCACTTTTCTGTAAAGCGTATATAGGACAGCTTTTTAAAAAATGCATACTCCGTTTTTTATTTCAGTGGAACAATCTGATTCAAGAGTCACTCAAGAGGGATCACACACGGTTTTGATACGGGTAGTAATCACGTCTCTGTACCTGGCACTGAATATCTTAGTTTAAAATGAAATAGTTATAAAAAACGTCACGAAATTTAATGGGAGTCGTTACATAGTAAAGAAAGGAATACGAAACCAAATGCTTTCTGGTGATTCTGTTACTAAAGGCGGTTGGCCGTAATAAACAATTTTGATTGCATATACAATTGTCATGATGCAGTGTACTTCTAAAAAAATTCAATATAAATATACCTCCACTTTGAGCTGGGCCAATTCTCCGATATAGTATTCTGTAACTTCTTGCACTTTTCCATATATTTCTATAACACGAGCAGGATCTCTACGTTGAGTTAAAGTAAAGTAGTTTGCGAATAACGCAGTATTGATGGTCGCAGACATCAAGATGACCTGAAACACATTTGCAGGTGGTTCAAGAATAGGCCAATATCAAACATGGTCACAGCTGTTGTAAATTGAAAGTAATAGGAATTAACAACAGACAGTAATATGCTAGTTAAAAGCACGTAAGACTCGAAACCTACTTACTTTTACATGAGCTGAATTGGTGTTAATCAATTTCCTTATGACCAGCAACACAAAATCTGTATCTTGATCACGCTCATGAACCTTATAAAAAAAAAAATTGAACACTATCAAATTACTAACAGTTTACCATAATACCATTTTGGTAATATGGCGGCACAGTACTTATCTACCATGCTGAAATTCCAGATCTGGATCTTAATGGTCTTGTGCAAAGCTTACCAATTTTCTACCACTAGCAGTACCTGGTTTTGTTGTACCTGGAGTTTTACGGCACACAAGGACAGCAAGTCATACTGCACCGTAACCTACAGTTTTATGAGGAATTTGAACCCCTTATGGCCTAGGACAGTGGTGAGCAAACCGTGGGCCGTGACCCACAGAGGGGTTGCAAGGAAGTTTTTGTGGGTCGCCAAATTCAAAGAAATTTGACAATAAAAAATATACAGCTTTTCCTCAACAAGTATCAGGCACCAGAAAATTAGTGAAATGAGATATATGCTACACACACATTGCAATATTCTACTAACGGTTGTTAACTTTATATCTATAATATATATATATAATGTAATATATATAATATAATTTTATATTTAATGTGTTTTCTTTACTCTGTTAAAAATGCTTTTATTATGCAAATGTGGTGACAGTGGACAGAGTGGGGGTCACGGCTTGAAAAAAATAACGAACCACTGGTAGTCAGATTATGGATAACAGTGTGCTAGGCAATTGCAACACCGCAGAGCCTTCTAGTAACTAAAATTTAATTCCCAAGGCAACAGGTTTGGATTCCAGGAAAAATTGTTGATCCATGAGACAAATTACCCTTGAAAAATACACTATGAAATATAAAAAGGAGGTTTACATCCTTCAAGGACTAGAGTTAGGGCTGTCGCTGGGTGCTCATAAAACTGTGCCCCAAGGACCCGCTATGTTTAAAAAATATGGGTATTTTGTAGAAATTGTGGGTCCCGAAAAAAAAAACCCCACCTTTTTTTTCATACTAAATCATGGGTCCATGGAACACATTACTTTTTTGATATTGCTGCCTTTCCTCTTCTTTTTAAAATGAAATTTCAATGCATATTTCGTTTCATACTAGATACATGCTAAAGGAGATAACAATGAATAAAATAAAACAAAACTATTTGGTTTCGAGGCAAGTAATGTAGGTGATGAACACACACTATTTTTTAAGCTGAAAGGCCATGCCATTTTTCAGTGTTTGTTTTATTTTATAGGGCAAGGACAACTGTAATTACATTGCGACCCATAATTTTCCAGAGGGAATTCAAACTTTTTTTTGTCTCGGTCAATGATGACCAACAGCTACATGTATACAAGCCAACATGTGTGATGTGCATTAAAGGCTGTACAATGTGTTTTGCTTAGCCAATATTTAGGAACATTCCATGGAAGAATAAACACGTTATTAAAAGAGAGAGTAGTTGCATTTATTTCAAATCGCTATTCCATCATCTGCAAAAGTGAGAGCAAATGCCAGGTTAGCTACATATAAGCTAGTCAAAATGCTGCTTTTAGTCAAATACCAATGGCGGTAAATTTTAGTTCCAAAATAATGAGAACAATGTTGGTGCTCACGAGAAGTAACAAGTTCACACAAATTTTCCATAATATAGATAGTTTTAAAAGGTTCTGACGATGGTCACTGGTCAATCAGTTTCTTTACCACGATTTCGCTGCCTTTCTAATAGAAACGGCCCAATCACACATGTGCAGCTTTCCAAACATGGATACAATTCGGTTTAAATCACTCAATCCAGAATAGTTAATTTACATTATGTTCAAAATAGTGTTGTACCTTATCAGAGGGGTTTTTTTTTTTTAATTTACAAACTTGAGAAAAGTTCGTAAACTGATAAAAAGAATGAAAGTTTGTGTCTGATAAAAAAAATTGTTAATCTGGCTGCAAAACACAAAACAACTACCCTCCCCTCTTTTTCTGATTCAGCGGATTAGAAACAGTCTGCTGTAAAGCAAACAATTGCAGTCAATTTTCTCTTTCGCCATCAAATAAGAAAAACAGGAGCCTCATATTTAAACAGTAAATAAGAGTATAAAATTTTACCTCATCAATAATAACATGGGTGTACTTTGAAATTCTGCGTTCGCTGATCAGTTTTTGAAGTAAAACCCCAGTAGTCACATATGCTAATCGTGTATCTGGTGATATATGATCTTCCAATCCAACCTGTAAAAGGGAAAAGAATGTAACATTGATTGGTTGTTAATTAGAAACCTATTAACCACTTTAATTGCTAGTTTGTGCATTAATTAAAACACACTTTGGAACCTTGAGTTACTCGTTTCAAAAAACTCTGAATTGAATTAATGGCAGTTTCCATGAAAGAATTTTTTGTTTAAAATCTGAACATGGACTCAGCTTTCACCCACAATGCAAGCAATGACCAAGAGCAGCACACAAACATGACTAAGCACAGAAAGAATTACATATGAAATTATGAAACACGGGTCATGGTATGAACCACATATAAAAGTGGAGCAAGGGAGTAGTGTGATCTTAAAAGTGGGCCATCTAATTGTTCACAATGCCCTCTAGACTACAAAAATCACAATTCATACATATATTGTTATCATCATGACGATATGCACATGAAATGTAACTTTTTGGGGGGCGTGATAAGCAAGTAGAGATGGCTCACTTTGTGAAGTCGCATTACATCACTGAAGTGGAGTATCAAAAACTTAATTGTATACATTTTTTCCCCACACTATACAGGAGCAAAATATTTGATCATTTTAACATCAAGAATCACCATGCTTACCACAATAAGTTTCATACATTAGAAGATTTGGAAAGCAACAACAGCCCAGCAATCCAAACCATCAATGAGGATATGTTAAGAATGTATGTCCACGTTATCGAAGAGCCTTCGATAAAGGTGGACATACATTCAAGTGCATTTGACTGTGGGTGGATGACATTTCTGGTGAATGGTGCTACATTCATATGAATGAAGGCCACCTGTAAACCAAATATGTTTCTATGTAGGGTAAAAAGAAAAATGTAATTGTGTTTGGGAGGGGGGACTCAGTGAAACACCTGCATAAAGCATATTTCATTATTTTAGAATTTATGTGACACACTACACAGAAATTAAACATGCAATGAAAACACAAATTACTATGGTTAAAATTTTATTATATTAATAGCTATTTCAGTGGCCATCTGACATCACTGTACTGCTCTGAAGATGGTGGCAGATAGTCACTGAAATAGTTATTAAGGTAATAAAAAAATTTTAACTGCCATAAATTGTGTTTATTCATGCTTTATTATTAGTTTTGTTATGTTTTTGAAAACCTGTGTACTTCTGCCTTACTTTGTATCCAACCATTGTTCCCAACTGCCATCTTCGTTCATTACAAACTCTTCTTGCAATGCTCACAGCGGCAATTTTCCGAGGCTGGGTAACGATGATGTTACAGTTCCGCCCTTTCTGAGCACAGTCATCAAGGATATATTGTGGAACTTGAGTTGTTTTGCCACAGCCAGTGGATCCTTGGATAATGAGCACCCTGTTTATATCTATTAAGCTTAAAATCTGTGAAATAAGAATAGTACAATTGATAATGAGCACACTTTGATACAAGTGCATATAAGGTACAATAAAATTGGGCTTTCGCATTTTACCTCTTTTCTATACGACGTTATAGGAAGATTTGGATTGTATTTTACTTCATCCCTATAATACTTTGCATACGATTCCTGCAGTTCTTCGGCTGAGAGATCATCACAATTCGGAATTTCTCCGCTCATGGTGCTTAACTCTTCGGGATGATCCATTTCGTTATTTGAATCACACGGTAGCTGCATTGCCTGAAAATAAAAAATATATTGATACAGGAGAGATTCCCACACACACTCATGAAGAAGAATTTTAGACCTTTGTCCAGCAATATTCCCTGGTCAATATGGCAAAAAAAAAAAAAACACCTTCTAAGTCAACTTTGGCTGCAGGAGGAAAAAGGTTTCACATTCACAGGAAACCCAGCGACTCGAAGCAGAAGTTAGGAAGGTTTTTCCTGACTTCTCTCAGACTTTGAGGGAATGATTTCAAATTCTCCGACAACTCCAGGTAAAGCTTAAAACTCAGGTATTTGATTAGGTGCCACTGACCAGCAGGGCCCTTTTCATTAGAGGCCATTTCATTTAAGTTAGTAGCCACTTTCGTATGGCCTAAAAACCTTTAAATACTGAAGCCTTAGGAGGGTTTGTTTGATCAACATTTTTCATAAAAAAATAGTAAGTAGTTTGCGGTTTCAGAATGTAACCTCCCTGCAGTCAAAACAGACAGGATTGCATTGGGAAACAATAAAGTGACGAGTATGATGGTGACTGAAGTCGTATTTTTAATCGCCATTCCACGATATTTAATCGCCTTGGGGCCAGTGGCATCCGTGAATCTTAACCTTTAATTCCAGGTTTTCCAGACGTGTGGGAACCCAGTTGATAGGTTTCATAGACATTCACTTTTTAGGGTAAAAGGAGAGCAAAAAATATGCTACACCATGGCTTAGTATTTCTGAAGGATCCAAACTTCTGCCACCTAAGAAATGAAACCCTGGAAAGTAGATCAGAAAGGAAAAAACGCCAGTGCTCAGTACTAACAGAAGTCATACACAGATTTCTTAGACTGCAGAGAAGCACATTGCCTCCATGGCACCATGCGGTGTTTCACAGACCAAATGAATTAAAAGTATTTGTGTATTTATAAGCAATCAACGTCTATTTTAAAAACTCCAAAACCAGTTAGACATTGAGTTATTAGAAATACAATAGAACTTCCATATAACGAAAAAGATGATTCCACGAAAAAAATGTTATATAGAAAATTTACTAAATGGAAACGATGTATTCATGAACTGGGGCAGTGCAGCATATGATAATTAAAATCCCATTTTTCAGTAAATGACAGTTTCTCATAAATAGCACCCAATCATTTAAAAAAAAAGTTTTTAAGTGTGTATTGTATTGCTACGGTATTAGGAAGCCCAATGTCGCTGACGTGACCACTTGATTTTCTGTTTTGGTCATTAAAAATTTCGTTATATAGAAACACTTTCACGCGTAACCACCATGGGAATTTATCAAAACTTTGCTATATAGAAAATTTCGCTAGACGGAAGTTGGTTATATGGAGGTTCTATTGTATTTATATTCCCTTGAGATTTTTGATACAAAGAAAACTGAAATCGTGCTACACTGAGGCCTACAAGTATCCCAGAAACCATTATTCTCTAAGGAACTAAACTAATAACTGGCATCCCAATAGTTGCAGTGTAACTCTGTGGTAGGAAACCATATATCCTTTTCCATGTTTTTTACTCATGATTGGAGAAAAAAAAATTCCCTAACTTTTCCATCGTTTCCCCTGACCTTTTCAACAAAATTCCCTAGCCAATCACAAAATTGTCAACTAAATTCTGGTTGTTGGGTAAGTGGCTCCATGTTCGTCAGAGATTTAGCTATTCAAAATAGAAGTTAAGAAAGTTTTCCCTGACTTTTCCAGGTTTTGACTAAAAAAATCTTGTTTTCAGCTAACTTTTCCCTTTCCTTTAGGGATAATTTCGAATCACCTGATAATTCCAGGTTACATGGAAACCCTGCTTTTTTTGGTCTACATCCGTCGAGGTTTGTTCAACAGTACATTACATGTCACCGTTGTTAAGAAAATCCATATCTTACTATTAAGTTATCATATCATATCCTAAGTTTGAATGCAAAATACTTAAATGTTCTTACATCAAAATATTAAAACTAAAATTATTACTTGTTCGGCTTGCATTTTTCTTGCTTTTTCAAGCTCTTCCTTCACATAATCGGTGCCTCGAGTTATTCTGGAAATAAAAGAGTACATACAAGTTTCACTTGTGTTTGCATGGTGCAAGGTTGGTTGGTATTATTATTATGATGCAAGAACAAGGGTTATTTTGCGGCAAACAAGGTGAGACTGTACATAGTTTTTATGGAGCAAGGCTAACGAAGGTCATGCTGCACCAGAATCCACAGGTTTCTGAGTCAAGGAATTCAAGCCTCACACTGAGATGGCAGAAAAACAGCCTGCACTGCATGATATTATTGAGAATCAAACCTGGATTAATGGCACACTAAACAAATGCATCACCACTATGCCACCGTAATGCTGCAGCCCTACATTTTCCTGAGGACTCCAAATTCTCAAAATTTATGGATATAGTGAGCAGTTAATTAGCAACGTTCTTTTTTGGCAACACTGGATGTGGAACTCGAATTAACGGCATTGAATGAACATGTTATCACTATACCACCATAGGGAACAGACTGAAGAGAATTAAATTACTAATTGGCAACACTGTATTTTATGATGCAAGAACAGCTATGATCATGCTGCACCAGGACGTACAGTTTTCTGAAAAATCTGAACCACTTTCACCTGGAGTGTGAAGTGAACCTTAAATTGCAATTTGATTTAAAAAAAAAAAGATACCTACTGGAATCGATTTCTGATAATTTACACAGTAGTCAAACATGTATCACTAAATTAAGAAACAATTTTTATCAATGCGTTTTAGGCGTAGTAATAGTAACGCCAATGTTATGGCATGGTTAGATGGTGAAATGTTTGTACAGAATTTTTTTCTTCTACGTTTGGTGGGGTACGATCTTACAACTTTCTGCTATACGAGCAAGTGCTCTTACCACCTGAGCTACAGAGGACAAATATACAATCCCCTACGAATGTATTTAAAGCATACCTTCCAGTTCGGAAAATACACTTTAAATACGTCATGGTGCTTAACTCTTTATATTTCGGGCACTCATACTCCAACGCAATCAAACCCTCTTTCATAGCCCACTCAATTACACATCTCTTACCTCTCTCTCAAACACACACAAAAAAAAAGCAGCATAAGGTCAATCATTCCGACACAATTGAAATCAATACAACGAACAAAACAGTCTACAGAAAT
>QLNU02014176.1:50637250-50655015 GCA_006491805.2 Dysdera silvatica | reverse complement strand
ACAAATCATTATCTTTAAGAAGTATCTCAAATGAAAAAGAATATCTAACACGTTTGACAATGAACATTCTTTACAACATATTTGTGCATGATTTCCTGTTCTAAATATTTGTTACTCCACAAACTGATAGAGAGGTCTGCAAACAAGTTTCAGCACCAGGAAAAGTGACTGATTAAAGGAAAAAAGTGACTTATGAAATGAAACAAGTGACTCTTAAAAAGAAGTGCAGTATTAATTTGTAACAGAAAAAAAAAAATTCTTTTTAAAGTCCCCTACCAGAAAGGCCAGGTGAGATGGAAGTGAAAATTGTTGCTGCATCATAAAGATTGCAATTATGAGCACAGAAATTAACCTTGATCTTGAATGGGGTTTGGCCAAAATATAATACGTTTTTATTAAACTACAATACTTCTTACAGAAAATACAAAATTATGGACAACAAAACAATGATCCATATTTATTTTTACATCTTTGGTTTTTTAGCAAAAATTTTTTAATTACAGATGCTTTTCTTTTATCAACGTTCTTTTGGAAACCATCTGTTTCTTGTCTTTTGATATTTTCCTTCTCTTGGACATGACAAATACCATGCAACATACTCTGAGCCAGTTTTACTTCACTAAAATTGCTGTTTTTCAAAGCCTCCTCCAACCTGTTACTCACTTCAAGAACAAGTTTACCAGCAGCTTTATGAACTTGGTCCTCCTCCTTCCTTTTCTGTTGTAGTATTTCCTCTTCTTCTATTAACTTTTTCTATTCTGTTTAAGTCTTTCTCCAGCCCTCTTCCTCCTATCCTATTGTACAGCTCTTATTACTACTACTACTTTTTTTTCTTCTTTTCATCACCATAATGTTGGTAACTTTTTGTATGCACACTGAGTAAGAACTAATGAACCTTGAAGATCAACACTAGTTCAAGCCCATTACTGTGCAGCTGCAGAGAATCTTTTATTATTATTGCATTTAAAGTACGCTTACGCATTGAAGATCTAACTTCTGTCAAACAATAATTTGAAGTTGAAAGCCTTTCGATGTCTGCATTGCCATGTGACAGGGAAGCTTTTACAACCATAGTAATGGCAGAGTACTTTTTGTAAGCTGAAACATCATTGGGAATGGAAATTTGATTCCAATACTTACCAATTCGAATTTACTTTGATCTACTCATCAACCTACAACCACCTCTCTCCACTCATCCATGGTTCCCACTCTTTTGTCCTTATGAAATTCAAGGACCTTACATTGTCAATAAGAGAAATACCTCCTTTTTTTTTCTTTTGCCAAAACTTGAAGAAAGGTTTTGGGAAACCTTCAAGGACTTTCCAAGAACCAATCACATTTTTGGCAGTTTTCAAGTACTTTCAAAGACTTAGCAAAAAAAAAATTCAACGACTTTCAAGGACCATTAGAACCATGTCATCCATCAATCTGTCATCAGTGACATCAAAAGGTAAGGCTTTGGCAATCATGATACTATCACTAACATTTTGCTGTGAAAGTATTTCATACGGGTGAAGGCACTTAAAACACTTTAATAAACTTCCGTGTTTCAAACATTTTTCAATGAAATATTTGCAGCAGGCAATGTAATGTTTTCTTATATCTATCAGGAATAACAGTTTCTTTTTCTGATTTGCATTCCTTAGAGCAGCAAAGGTAGTTTCTCCACAAGCAATGTTTTTTTGAAGGAAGAAGATTCGTTTTCTCAAAAATGCTATTATTTATTCCATCAACACCTGTTACTGGTGACTTACATATCCGGCCCAATAAAATGTTCACCAAAGTTTTTTCCCTCATGCGACTCTTCCTTAAAATGCATGAGTTTGAAGGAGATTGTGAATCGTACTCAAGGACTTTTCTAAGGATTGACCAACTTTTCCAGTTTTCAAGGCATTGAAAATCCCCCCCCCCCTTTTTTTAAAAGTAGTATTCAAGGATTTTTCAAGGTTGTATGAACCCTGTGTTTCTTTTGATATTGGGTCTATTGCTACCAAACAACATGCTTCGAAGTGAAAGGTGTACACTACCAAGGGCAGTTACAATTTCTGAGATACATCCTTTGCAGTGGCTTTGCTAATAAAGCGGGGTTTCCAGGTGTCTGCTCAAGGTTACAATTGCTGGACCAGTAGCAAACTGTGATTTGCAGCTCTTTCTTGTCAGCTGCATTCATAGTTTCATCAAAGCACATGCAATATACCCCATTCATATCGTTTATTAACTCCTGTTTGAAGTAAGGTCCTGAGGCATCCTCTAAAAGAAAACTCATTTTAGTTCGTCTCAAAGAAAACTCTTGTGGTAATGCTTCATGAAACATGGTTTTAAAAATCTTTCCAATTTCAGCACATGAGGCTGCTAGAAAATTACTTGCAACACACTTTAACACCCATATCAGTCCAGCAGTTGCAGCAGAATCTTTCACACTGTACAACCTAATCTTGAACATGCTTTAGACATTGTTTGTACTGGAAGAAGCAGAGACTGACACATTGTTTGCTGGATTCAATGTCAACTGAAGCTATTTGGTTTTTCTGTACTCAAATGATGCAGCATGTTGCAAAATAGCTTGGAAGCCTTTATTTCTGATGTTTACAAAGCAGGAACACACTTTACAAAACAGTTTGATGTCACTCTGTTTAGATCCCCATTCAGCCAGCCACTGCACGTATCGCCATAATCCTTTAAAAGCTAGTCATTTCTAAATCAACGTTTTCCCATTCAAGTGCAAACTCTTCGCGGTTCAGACTTTACTTATAGCAGCAAAAAAGATAGGGTATGCTAACGTTTGTTGTATTTAAAACAAAAATTCTAGAAAAAGAATATTACAACAGCCTGGCTTATGACAGGCTAGAAAATAAATGAGCAAGAGCATAATAAAATATTTGAGGCCAACTGCGCCCTTTGTCGCGAAGGCAGAATTTCTGCCTTCACTTGACAAAGGGAGCAGTTGGCTCCCGAAACGTCGTGTTTTTAAACCTTACGCCAGTGTCGAAATAACTGTTTGTTATGGAATCTCCTGGTGAAACTCTGTATTGTTTCGTTATACAAAATAAAGTGATCAATGTTCAAATCTTGAAATATTGTGCTTTTTGTTTAAAAGTGATATTATGTGGTATCCAGATCGTTCTTAAAGTTCCCTTAACATTTTGAAAACTTCTACCACTTTTAAAACTTACTAAAATGAATGTCGTGTAAGACCATTTTTAAGACTTAATTTGTCAAAATTTGAACGTAGACAACCCATTTATTCTGCTCAAATATTTCCTTTCAAATGTCTATCACTGGGGAACTTTCACAGAGTTTTCAAGCAGTTTAAAAAAAAAAAAGACTCATTGTATAAGGATACAATCAAGAGAAAAATAGTAAGGACTCTAAAAAAAAGTGAGAAACTTTTCTGGCTCTCTCTTTAGCAAATAAGTGACCTTTTCCAAAAAAAAAGTGAGAAAAGTGACTAGTTTGCAGGCCTGCTGATATACAAGACAATCAGCGGGAGTACATATTATGCCCGTGTCTCCATCGCCAATCGTGCCAACTTCCTTTTAGGGTAACGCCAAGCTGCAATAATGTACTGCCTTACGCACCTGGATTTTTTAGAAATGTATTAAAGAAAACTCGCGTGTTTTAGTTGGGGAATAAAGTTGGATATATATATATAAATTTCCAATTGTTCGAGGTACATTTTGTTGGATGAATATATTCTGTTCTTATTTCCTCCATGTCTTGACCACTACATGTATAACATAGGGATTTTTTTTTTTTTACCATTGCAAGCTTTGTGAATTTAACACAGGACGGAGCAAGGATTATCGGATGTTTTTGAAAGTGGGAGTGGGGACATCCCCACAAGGATAGTATTGATTCAGTAAAATTATGGAGCCAGAGAAACATCTGGAAATAATAATGACAGACATCTTTCATTATGTGAGCTTGTTTTTTTAACTATTGCAAGCTTGGCAAATTCAACAGAGTGTGATCCTTGGATGTACTGGCATTTTTAGTAAGTGTGGCGAAGAGGGACATCCCACTTCATTTGTACTGATTCATGAAAAATACAGGCTCAAAAAAAATTTATGGTAAACACATATTTAATCATAGTGGACACCCAGCATGCATTCTGGCAACGTTCCAAGTGATGCTCTAAGTACACTGTGATAAACTCACATGCAGATATAGTATGAAGAACCGGGACTGCGCAGAATTTTCGGACCAATTTTAAGAGCATAGCATTAGTTTTGGCGCCATCTGAAAGACTTTGGCGACGTGGGCATAATATACACTGTTCCCAATACAGTCAAACCTCGTTAATTCAAATTACTTTATCCACAAACTGTTTCCCAAATCCCCATTAGTTATAATAAATTGCACCGTAACATGATTTCACCAGTTTTGAATAATGCAAACTACTCTTAACACAACCAAAAATTTGATTATGGTAAGGGCCTGCATTGATGAGATTGAATTGCAAATTAAATCAATAGAATGTGTGTAGGCAACAAACCTTGGCCTACAGACTTCGACTTTTGAACACCCATCCAAACTAGCAAGGCCCATACCACCGGTAGCAGTAGGAGCTATATGTAAAGGCTCCAATTTGGCACTTAAGGAAAAGTAATCCCTAATTTGATCCATCGTCACGTTTGACTCCGACATGACTACCTAAAATGAGCGATAAAAACATGGAAATAAAACCACACAAACTTTAACACAACATGCACAAATTTTACACATTCTTTGTCTAAAAGGGACTAGTATAAATTCTAGTACTACTTCTAGTACTACGGCAACTCTGCTGGGATTCTGCAGAGTACAACAACCCTGTTATGATTCTGTCATTTTGAAAAACCAAATTTTTTTGGTAACAGAAAAATGCTTAGAAACTATAATAACTGGAAAAAAAAAATTGAGTGACAGTACAGAACACATCCCCCAGTGCTTTTTCCCCCCTTGAAAAGAGTCAAAATTCACTGTAGATGGGCTTGTGACATCATACACTCTGACGTTGCATGCATGTTGTCTACAGAGGTAGTAAGGGCATTTTGACGTACATGTTTTGTCATTCTTTTGGCTGTGTTTTGTTCGTTGTAGTGAATTGTATTGTCTGAACGATTGACGTTGGTTTTTTTTATGGAATTACAATTGAAAAAGAAATTTGATGGAGTAGGTTATAAAAGAATTAGTTTCGCCAGGATATGCGTGTGAGGTGAAATCGTGGGCCCGGCCTCATTTGAATGACGCTTTTCAGTGCGGTTAACAGAGGAAGGGGGAAAGGAAGGAAAAGGGGATAAGGAGGCAGAGAAGCAGAAATGAAGAGGCGGAGGAGGAAGAAGGAAAGAGGAAGGGGTGAAGGAAGGAAGGTGGAGAAGAGGGAAGGAAGAGGAGGAAGGAGGGAAAGTTGTGGAGTTAATTTGGCAGTGCCAGCATAAAAATAGACCAGAAGATTTGTTTCCTGCCACAAAAACTACACACATCCAACAAAGAAGAGCAATAAAGGTTAGTACCACCTTTTTTTTTTTTAACTTCGCTGAATCGAGATGTCCAACATGAGGTAAACATGACAGCAAGTCAGCGCCACTGTTGCCATGTATATTAGACACACTTAGCACTGCGCTACGGGATGTGTTGTGTACTAGAGCCAAAATTTGTTTGGATTTTTATGGCGCAAGAGCATCTGGGCTATACTGCGCCAAACACGGTAAAATCAAAGACTGTAGTAAAAGCCAGTACTTTTTAAAAATTTTAAAACGTGCGTATGGTCAGCATGGTCATTTAAAATGTCAGACAGTGATGAAGAGTTATAAGTAAGAGTGCGGGCAAGTCTATAATAGGTGCATTGAGTTAAAATGTGTAAAACACTCATGGGTTCATTGCACACTTGGCAAATTGGTGCTGGTTTTCCTTCCAACAGATGTCTATGGGTGAGATGGGAATGCCCAATGCGAAGTCTAGCAAGGAGAACCTCCTCTTTCCGATTTTTACGGTATGAGGAGGGCCAGTTACCAATTGTATGTTTAATATTATTCAATTTGTTATTGGTTTGATGATCCCATTCTTCTTGCCACCTTTGATTCACACAGGTCTTGATAATTGGTTTCAGGTCAGAGAAAGGAAGAAGCTGGCTAGAAGCAAGTGGTGAGTTCGTTGCCCTTGCAGCTGCATCAGCAGCCTCATTCCCTTTGATACCAATGTGAGCAGGGATCCAGCAGAATTTAATATTGGAATGATTGTGCAGGTGCTGCAGTTGTGAATGGATTTTGGATAAAATAGGATGAGGTGAATATTTAAAAGATTCCAGGGCTCTTAAAGAGCTCTGAGAATCGGTACAGATGATACAATGAGTTAAGCTATGAGTTGAAATATACGCAAGTGCCATGGAAATGGCATAAAGTTCTGCTGTGAAAATGGAGTATGATGGGGGGATTTTTTCTGCAATGGCACTGTTGTTAATGACAAATGCAGAACCTACATTTGTTTCAGTTTTGGACCCATCTGTAAAAATGAAATTGGAGTCTTGAAAATGATCCCGAAATTCAGAAAATAACTGCTGGTAATAAGCATTAGGTGTAGTGCTTTTGCTGTGGTTAACCAGATCGCAATGGATGTCCAGGGCCAGTATGACCCATGGTGGTGATAAATGAGTATGTGTAGGAGCAATACTCTTACAATCTATACCTAATTCTCTGATTAGTTTATCCATCCGAATACCAAATGAAGGAATGCATGTAAGGTGAGCATTAAAAAGATGAAACTAGGTTTAAAAACGACATCTTTAAGAGGGTGAGTGGGCAGTGATTTAAGTTTCGTATAATAGTTGAGAGAGAGCTGCATATACCTTGATGTTAACCACTTAGCTTACAATGTCGTGTCAGAGACGTGGTGAGGCGGCCGTGCTAAATGTAAGTAAAACGTCTCAGAGACGTTGTAGAGCTGATAGGGCTACATGTGACATTCACTCAGTTTTCTTTACTGCATTTGGAACTACAGACTTACTTTTTACGAGAAATTATAAAAGGCACGCGCGTTTATGGCACGCGCTATTGGAAATTAAATCGTAAGGCAAGGGGTTAAAGATGGTTCATTGGCTTTCACATAAAGACTTAAAGCTGGTGAGGTAAGGAATGCACCAGTACACAGTCTAAGACCCTGATGTTGTATAGGATCAACAGCTTTTAAGACAGATTGTCGAGCGGAGGCGTCAATGACAGAGCCATAATCCAGTTTGGAGCGGATGAGAGCACGATACAGACGAAGCATTGAATAACGGTCTGCTCCCCAGGATGTATGGGAGAGTACTCTGAAGATATTAAGGGCTTTATGGATTTGTTTTCAGGAGATTGTATGTGCGACTTGAAAGTAAGTTTATGGTCAAATAACACACCAAGAAATTTTGCCTTTTGAACAACTGGAATACGATGATTTCCCAAATAGAGTTCTGGTTCTGGATGTAAGCCTCTTCTTGAACAAAAATGGACACAAACTGTCTTCTTAATTGAGAAAGTAAAGCCATTTTCATTTGTCCAGTTAGTGATGTTATTGAGGGCAATTTGCAACTGCCTTTCTAGCCTGCTCATGTCACGGGATTGACAAGAGATTTGGAGATCGTCAACATAAAGTGATGTTTGGACAGTGTGTGGGACCTTTTTGATGATGTTATTGAGCCTTAGAATGAAGAGTGTAGCACTCAGGACACTGCCCTGAGGAACACCCTGTTTTTGGTTGTAAAGATCAGAAAGGACCGATCCAAGACGAACTTGGAAAGTACGATCAGTGAGAAAATTTTGAATAAAAAATGCCATGTTTCCTTTGAGGCCACATTCCTGAAGTCGCAGAGTGTAGCACGGTACCAAGTTCGATCCAAAAAAACATCAGTAAAGCATGTAGTACTCTTCCTCTACTCTGCTGTAAAAAGCAATGGCAGGTAGTCACTGTGTGCCAATTGCCAGGTTTTGAGTTCTTGGAAACACTGCACTAGTTTTAGGGGGTAACGAACCAAGTATTAGAGCCAAAAGCTTTTTGTATATAAGAATTAAGATTTTATTGATGAAAGATTTCATAACAGTTCTTGCTCAATTCTGCTTATTGCATTTTTTTTTTAAAGATTTTTCTGTACCATTAATAGCTTTTTCAAAATGGCGGAACTGCAGCATAGTTGCCGTACTTGGCAAAATCATGGCAGGGTTGGGCAGAAGTTTTCTGACTTGCCATATTCTATACCATATTCGCAGCAAAGTTAACCTGGTTTACTGACAAGGCGCAGAGCGGTATGTTCCCTGATGTTTCTGCTGCTTGAAATTTTGTTCGTATCCTTCACATAAAACATAAAATATATACATATTTGTACAAATAAAATCTTGTATTTATTAAATTTAGGAAAAAGACTCATTATAGCCAGCGCTGACGTCATTCAAGTAACTGACCACTCAGAAGACGTTAGCTTAGCGGGAAATTTGGCGCCTGGAATTTTGGCAACCACGTGCTTTTCAACTCCAAATTAGGCGATAAATAGCCGGTGCAACAGCCTAATAATGTTGAGGGCTATCTCATTTTTCGCCAATTGGCGAATGAATACTCGTTGAACGGGCGTGAATAGGTCGTCGTATGCTTGTGCACGTTAACTTTGTCGTGAGTACAGTCCCCTTTATCTCTACCAGGGCAGGGAATATTCGTCGACAGATTATTTTTGTAGACAAATTTCACTGCATAAATTTGAATTATAATTATGCATAAATGTGAATTTTCTAAAAGTCTGTATATTTGAAAAACTAAACTCACCGAACAAGATATAGATAAAAAGCACAATACACAAGAAAAGCTAACAATTTACAATTAAAATTAGAAAAAAAAAATACAAAAGTAGGTAAAATTTAATCCCCTATTTTCGCACACGTGTGGAAACAACGTTTGCGAGTAAACACTCAATTTCATTGAAATTCAGAATTCTCACCAAGACTTCCAAAACTTTCGAATTACAGCATAAATGACACTCGGACGTACAAAAGAAAACTTAAAAAACAAAAAACATACTTTAATAATTCCGCTTCAGTTCAATTAATAGCCCCAGCGTTTATTTACAAATATTATTTCTTATAGGGGACCTTTCGTCGCTGGTTGCTTTTTCCCTCCGAGTTTTACAAAAAATAGGAATAAGAGCACAGAGGCTACAAAACGTAATTTGCCGTTCGTGATTAAAAAGACGACCACGACTTCGGTGAAACCGATAGAGGGCGCTCGGGTACTCGGCGTTCCTGTTTCTCGAGGAGAACACTTGTCGTCATGTAGTACTTACGCGTAGAGAATTAAATATTCCGTATAAAAATTTCCAAAATAAGTGTCGCTTATAGTCAGATTATTTTAATTTTTATGACGAAAGAGCAAAGGTTTCTCGGCAACTAGGCTATGCTGTGCTGCCCGGTCAGAAATTGTTAGTAAAAATTCACTTGGGATAATAAGTATTAATTCAATTAAATTCAATTTCCTTCATTTATTAAGACCATATACAAAATAAAATTGCGAACAATAATACCACCAGTAAAAAAAATACAGTCTTAATGGGAAATAAAACTTATATAATGATTTATACAAATTTATTCTACTTATTTTTTACTGAATATTTAATCAAATATTTAACGTTAATTTATTTTTTTATTATGCCCATGAATAATTTTTATAATGAATTGTATATTAGTAAAAAGATTCAGGATTGACATATTTATTGGTATCTCCCCCACCCCTTTTTTTGCTTACAATTAAAGTACAAATCATTACAGAAATTTATATTGAACTACTATAAAAAAATATGTCACACTAAAGAACGTCAGATTCTTTATTTACAAACATAATTTATAGGATAATGTTCTAATATCAGATAATAAAAAAATACATATAACTATATATACAATGTCAAAAACATCAAAATTTTTGGAGTTCGTTATCTTTTTTTTATAAATATCCACATAACTTGGAAGACTAAATGTATGAATAACAAAAATTTTTACTCTTAAGATAAACACTCATCTCCTTACAGTTATGACCAATTTATTTTTAATAAAATTAATAACAGAAAAATATCTAAGAATCACCCCCAAAATGAGGTCATTATTGATCACAGTATTCATTATGATTAAATATTAGTTTTTTAATTAATGTTAATCAAAATAAATTTTCAAATAGAACACATTATAAGGTCTTTATTTCAGGGTATCTACTGAAATTCTGTTTTAAACTTTCCTGACTTTTCCAAATTTCCAGATCGTAATCGATTTCCAGTCGTTATTTACACACAACGCATTAAAATTTGCGTAATAAAAATAAGTTTCTAAGACCATAAAATCCACTAACACAAACTCCAAAGTCATTTATAGCACAATAACCATGAATTTACAAATACAAAAAACTGTATTAAAAAATGCATTTCTTTACACTAAAAACTTGCACTAATTATTTACAATAACATATCCATTCGGCCCTTTTCGAGTCCATTATAGAAGAATTTAATTATATACTCGCAAAGCTGGTGCTTCATCTTCTATTCCTGCTGCTGAATCTTTTGGCGTTAAAAATAAAATGTTCTTCTTTTCATCGCTCTTATAGCCACTTTTACAGCTAGGAACGAAACATTTTCTGCCATGTATTTTCGTTTGTTGATACCTACCGTATCATCACTTTCCATTTTGAGAAACGAATTCAAATATTGGAAGTAAAAACAGAACAACAAAATACATAATTTCCAAAATTTAACTGCAAAATAAACACTGAAATAAAGTGGAACAATTTGCCAAAAGAAGGAGCGAACAGCAAAAGAATTAGCCGTCGTCTGCTAGGGTAGGGACGGCGAGAACACGAGCGCCACCTATTCTTTTCGCCAAGTTCGAGTATGGGTGTTTCGCCGAATAATAATAGGGAACGGCACACTATGTATTCTAGCCTAGTAAGAGACAGGATATGATGCCAGAAATTCACAAGGCGTTAGGTTTCGCAACTGACCCTGAACGATTATCCAATCACAGCGTTGCAGCCTGTGACGTCTTAAAAAGGCTGTATATTTTGTTTTTTAAAAGTTCATTTGTACCACGATGGGTGAAATACAGTTTATTAAATGCTCAGGATTAAAAAATAATTTAAATATAATTAATAATAAAAATAATATAATTTATAATAAATAAAGAATTAAGTTTGTTTATTACGGTCTTATACAGTTATTAAATAAGAAAATTTCGAATCATAAATATTAAATTTAAAACACAAATGTATTATTTCACTGCTGAATGTGAAAAAGGTATGAAAGCAAATGTATTTCCTCCTCTCTCCGGCATCATGTTTTTATTATTCCTGGCCTTTCAATTGCAATTTATCGAAATGTTTGGATGAGAGTTTTTCTTTTCTCTCTCTTCCATTTCAAATTAAATATGTCTTAAAATTGTATACAGCTGAAATAAAAATTTCTTTAGTAAGCATCCGTAATTTAAAGAAAAAAAAAAGGCTATCTATTAGTCGTTTTTCTAAATATTTTTTCCATCTCCTTGGTTTGAAGGGAAAAAAGAGAGTCCCGCCCCCTTTACGACATCATAGGTTGCAACGCTGTAATTGGATAATCGTTCAGGGTCAGTTGCGAAACCTAACGTCTCGTCAGAAGTTCACATTGCAACACCCCATTGCGCATGCGTGTTGCGCTTTACTGAATGATCATGCACGTTGACCATGTATTCGCGAAGCTAGAGAACCAGCAGATGGCGCTGTTCCTCTTGTTTACTTTCGACAGAAACAGTATTCGGTCATCCGGTTTTAGTGTTTGCTCATAAGTGCCAGTATTCGTTAATTTATTTTTTAGGTTTAATGTTTTCGGTAAAATGGATTCGGAGGTTAATTTAAGTTTTCTAGAAATAATAAAATATATGGATGCGGATTGTACGTCCCTATATATTGTCGAAGGTGAAAAAATAGTGAACGCAAATCACCTTGTGATATGAGGGTATTACGGATATGGATATTTTCATCAAAGTTTTTGCACTTTGTATGCGAACTTTGTTATCGGCCTCTGATCCTCACACGATTACGGAAAGCTTCATAATTGAAGGAACAACACTGAAAATAAAAAAGTTCGTTTGTTCCTGTACGGCTGGTGAGGATGAAGCATGCAAGAATGTGGCTGCCACACTTATTTTCTGCAACATGTATGTTTTTCACGCATTAAGTATTTGCCAATTTTTAGAATTTTTTATGTGTCGAAACAAATATTTCCATATTTTAGAATTGTTGTTACGGGGCCCGCCCGAGAATTATATGAAATATAGAGCCCAGGCCGAATCGTTCACGTCTTTAGTGGGTATCTCAGGAGTATATAGTGGGTATATATCAGAATATCTGGACATTTTTTGGGGGGTAAGATATTATTAAGCTTACTAGAATCATATGAATTAATTAATAAAGTGATTGGACCAACTAGAACAACATTGACAAGTTCATCTACAATTGATCTAATTTTCATAAATGTAATTAATAGTTCAACGTCATTACTATATGATATAATAAGCGGTCATCGATTAATCCTATTAAAAATAAAAACTAATATTCAGCGATCAAAAAAAAATAATAAAGATTAGAAATTTGAATCATAACAATATTACAAAATGTTATGAAACTTTGTTAAATATTAATTGGCCTGACTTCATAAAAAATTCCGAAAATTCTCAACTAACAAAGTACGAAAAATTTGAAAAAGAATTATATAATGAAAGTTTTCCTTAGTATGTATGATAGTGAATATGGAAAAAATAAGACGATTTTCAAAGACATTCACGTGTTAATCTTTATGGGTTGTTTACAGTGGGAAGATTGTTTTGACATTTTCCAAAAACATAGGCGGGTCCCTTTTGTAATCAATACATTTATAATCCATCATGGCAGCATCCGAAAAGAAAATTGGTGCTATTGGCACTGGGGGATTAACATGCATTTACGCCAATAAGACACGATTAACAATTGTTTCTCTCTTTTGACTGGTAAGCAGGATATTTTCCATAACGTTTCTTCCAAATATAAAGACAATTATTTAGCTCTCATGGTAGCCTTTGAATGGTTTATGAATTTAAAGCAAATTATATCTTATTAACTGATGATTTAACTTTAACAAATTGACAGTGTCAACGATTATTAAATATTATATATTTTAAACACCTCTAGTGATAAAGAACAAACCTAAGTTCCTTAACGCGCGAATGAAATAACATAGGAAATAAACGAGTAATGTTTTAAACATTCGTTTAAAAAATAACAAAACAACTACTCACCATACTTGCCTGGACCCGCGAAGAAATCTTCTTTACCAAAATGTTTGGAACAACCAATCATCCGATTAGAAATCTTTTTTCCTATCCTTGAACGCCGAAGCCGTTCTTTGGGACGATCCACAATTTGTCGAACATTACGTAAATTAATTATAACTGTCTTTTCATTGTTACGTGGAAAGTTATGGGAGCTCAAAAGCGGATCTTTAGATGCTTCCAAAATGACACTGTGGAACACAGCAATTGGGGTTATATTTTGTTCTTTTTTCGCCATTCATGTTTTTTTCCAAGGCATTTCAGCTGTTCAACGAATGCAAAGTAACTGATTTATTTCGGAGTATCGGTTGCGAAGTTTGCGTCAATGACCGCCAGATGACGTATCGAAGGGCTGGCGTCGCTAATTGACTCTCTGTTGGCGCTTGGCATGTTTTTTTGAGTTGTTTTCTTATTTATTTCATTACTGTGTTGTTTTCCTTATTATCTCATTATTGTCTTGTTTTCTTAATATTTCATTACTTGTGGGTATAATTTTCCAGCTTTGCTGAAATGGTGTTTGTTCGTGAAGGGTAAGCAATACGGCGTTAAAGCTGTATTATTTTGAAGTAGACCTGGGTCGAACGACTTCATTTTTTATTTGAACGAAAATGTGTTTGTAATAGTATTTATGGTTTTTAATCTTCTGCGAAGGGGGAAAGTGAAAAAATGATTGTAATCTATCTAACTGTTTTGACCGTTATGGACCAAATTTTGTATAGTTAACATCAGGGCCTGATCACCGCAAAGGCGTCCAAAGCCCGGGCGCGACATTTGAATTTCCATAACACTTTTAGCATTATGACCGATTTAAGCGATCTGATTGGCTGAGCAGGTGATGTGCGGCCTGGTTTCCAGATCGAAATAATTGCCGTCAAAAAGAATTGGCGTTATTTTTTTTGGCGAAATTAGGGTTGTATGTGAGCCAAAAGAACCGTTAATAATTACAAAAGAAAGTGATGTCATTGTCAAAGCCTGAAGCTTCCTGCAGGTGCTCCAATATAAGAAATGTAATTGAGCAAACGTTTTTAAAAGTAATGTATTTTCTAACTATTCAAATCATTTAATGAGTTATTAAATAATGGATTCATATAGACTTAACTTGGATGCAGGGCAAACAGGGTTGGCAAATACCCGGGCATGAAAGACGCAACCCAGTTGTGTTTTTTTTCATGGTTTTTGGGGAATTGCGGTCATCGTGAAAATTGCCGAATATGCATTTTCCATAAATACAAAACAACTCGGAAATAATTTTCAATTACATACAGAAAAAAAATCTTAACGACTACCTTTTTTGGAAATGGATTTCCTTCCCCCCTCCATAGACCCAATTCTAAATTTAGCTCCATTCGGAGACCACCTCTCTGAGCGAACTCTTTATCACGGAACCGACAATAATCGTCTTAAGGAGATTTTACTGTATTTCGAAAATACTAATTTTCAATTTCAATCAAGGAAGGCAATTCCAAAAATCAAGGGAGATACAAAAACTTTTCTATATTTTAATACGGGGTTACTACTCGGCGCACTCGATATGATCTTTTTTTTTTTGTAAAGAATTCAGCGACCATTTACTTAAAAACTGAGGCAAAAGATGATTTTTCTATAAAAATATAAGCTAGCAGCACAATATTTCAAAAATATTGTTTTGTTTTAAAGATTTCTAACCATTTATTACATTTTAAATTTAAATCAAAGAAAAAAAATCAACTCATGGTAATATTAAAAATAAATTGGGCGCTATTGAAGATTGTCATCTTAAATTCGCCCGTGATTAAAATCTGATTTACGTAAAGGACGATTACGAACTCTGAAGTGGTTGATCTTTTGGTGCCTGTTACATTGGCGGCCAAAATTGCGTAGCAAACCTATAAGTGATGTCATCGTTAGCCAATCAGATTGTTTAAATCGGTCCTAATGCTAAAAGTGTTATGGAAATTCAAATCTCGCAGCCTAGGCGTTAGGTCCCAGAATTTTAAGGGCCACATAAAAAAACCAAAATATCGTTCATTTTTTACCAAATCTTTCCCCCCAAAAAAATTGCAGCACAATATTGGGAAAAAATTATGTTTTTCAACTTTTGCGCAGGCGAATACAATTTTCTTCCACCACTCACTGATAGGGGACATGGTAACTATCTCTCTTCAACAATCATGGAAGAGCTGGTGGAAATAATGTCCAGACGAGTGATGCAGGAAATTTTGAAAGAAGCGAGGGCCGCAAAATATTTTGGTCTGATAATTGATTCAACTCCCGACATATCACATATCGACCAACTATCCATTGTGTTGAGATACGTTTCTCCAAATGGTATTCCCATTGAACGATTTATCGAATTTGTACCTATTCATGGACATGGTGCTGGCAATTTATGTGATGTTATTATATCTGAGTTTGCATGATTGAATATCGATTTGAAAAATTGCCGCGGTTATGATAATGCCTGTAACGTGTCTGGACAATATTCAGGAATGCAAGCTCGAATAAAACTTATGTGTCCACTGGCTTTATATGTTCCGTGTGCTGCACACACATTAAATCTGGTTGGAACGAACACTGTTGAATGCTGTTATGAGATGATGTAATATTTTGATGTTATTTAAGGATTATGTAACTTCTTCTCTGCATCGACCTATAGGTGGAACATACTCGTGTTACGTTTTTCAAGTAAATGCCTATCAGTTAAAAATCGCTCCCAAACTAGATGGTCCGCAGATGCCGATGTTGTGAAAGCTTTGTATCAGGGATATAATAAGATTGCAAGTGATCTTTCTGCAATTTGTGCAGATAATTCAGAAACGCGATCCACACAACATGAAGCATAGTGTTTGCTTCACAAATTAGAAACTTCCATTTTTACAGTAGTATGGAATGACATTTTGCAAAAAATTAATAAGGTAAGTAAAATTCTGCAAACCAGTGTTAATGATTTATCTTCTATTATTTCCCTGTATAACTCGATGCTGGAATTTATTCAGAATGTTAGAGAGAATTTTGATACACATGAAACTAAAGCACATGATCTTGTTGGTAATATTGTTTATACAAGTTCCCGTAAAAGGTGTAGTATGAAGTGTAGAATGCTAGATGAGTCAGCTGCCGATGAGGTATTTTTAACTGATAAAGAGAACTTTTTGTTTCTGTCGCACTATGTTATGTGTGATGCCCTTATACAACAGTTACATAGCAGAAAAGAAGCTTATGAGAATGTGAATAAAACATTTTTTTTTTTGTGTAAGTCAAAAAACGATGAGAATATGCATGGTGAAGCCAAGGTATTTCAGAGTGCCTATCATGATAATATCGATGAAGAATTTCCGGATGAATTCATGCAGTTCAAAGTTCTTTTATCAGATACCCCAGATCCCAGGCAACAACTTCAAACATTAAAGAAGGTGAACATCTGCCACATGTTTCCAAATGTGTATACAGCTCTTAGAATTTTGCTAAGCATGCCAATATCAAACGCATGTAGCGAGTGTTCTTTTTCTGTTCTGAAAAGGATCAAAAATCGCTTGAGATCGACATTATTTCAAGAAAAACTCGTTGGGTTGTCAATTTTGTCTATTGAAAAGGATATGACTTCAGCACTTGATTTTGGAGATGTGATTGTAAATTTTGCTTTAAAAAAGTGCAGAAAAAAAGCTATGTAATTTAACAGTAAATAAACAATTTTTTTGTAGTAATGCATGCTTTTATTTGCGCATTGGTACCGTTTACTTTTATTTTTTTTCACGTTTAAATTGAGAATCATTAAAACCTAATTTTTAATTCTTCAAAATTAAACCTTTATTATTTATATGCCTTACCTTTTTGCATTTTTAAATTTAGCAGGATGTAATTTTCTGTTAATAGAAAAGGTTATCAGTAGGGATGGCGACAAAGTGACAATTGTCGCCAACTTTTAACCAATCGTCACCAAAATCGTAAACATGGAGGACAATTTTGTCGTCTGTTTTGTGTAGAATTAAAAGGACACAAGTTTATTCAAAGACAAATTAAAATAAAATCGATGTAACTGAGGAAGAAGTGTCTTGAATAATTTAACTAATAACCTTAAACTTTATGCAAAAGCAAATCAGCATGCACAAGTGCCAATTTAATTTTGATGGTTACTATAATTATTTTTCTTATTAAAATTGAGTATATACTGTTTTCAACATTCGACAATAAAAAATGGGAATAATTTAGTGTATGTTGTGCTGTTTTCGCATAAAGGCATGCATATATGGAATAATAATCAGTAGAAGTATAAATATGGCAATTTTAACTTGTGTCTACCGGGTTTGTTTTTCAATTCCTTCTATTAGCTCACACTCTCCCTATATATATATATATTATATCTTGTTCAAATTTTCAATCGTTAATAAAATACTTTCTATCCATCCAATCAAGTTCAAATAAATTTTTTTAAACTTGTAGTGGATGACACTTGATGTTAATACAGTTTTTTCA
>QLNU02014176.1:50617228-50634423 GCA_006491805.2 Dysdera silvatica | reverse complement strand
TGCATGATTGAATATCGATTTGAAAAATTGCCGCGGTTATGATAATGCCTGTAACGTGTCTGGACAATATTCAGGAATGCAAGCTCGAATAAAACTTATGTGTCCACTGGCTTTATATGTTCCGTGTGCTGCACACACATTAAATCTGGTTGGAACGAACACTGTTGAATGCTGTTATGAGATGATGTAATATTTTGATGTTATTTAAGGATTATGTAACTTCTTCTCTGCATCGACCTATAGGTGGAACATACTCGTGTTACGTTTTTCAAGTAAATGCCTATCAGTTAAAAATCGCTCCCAAACTAGATGGTCCGCAGATGCCGATGTTGTGAAAGCTTTGTATCAGGGATATAATAAGATTGCAAGTGATCTTTCTGCAATTTGTGCAGATAATTCAGAAACGCGATCCACACAACATGAAGCATAGTGTTTGCTTCACAAATTAGAAACTTCCATTTTTACAGTAGTATGGAATGACATTTTGCAAAAAATTAATAAGGTAAGTAAAATTCTGCAAACCAGTGTTAATGATTTATCTTCTATTATTTCCCTGTATAACTCGATGCTGGAATTTATTCAGAATGTTAGAGAGAATTTTGATACACATGAAACTAAAGCACATGATCTTGTTGGTAATATTGTTTACACAAGTTCCCGTAAAAGGTGTAGTACGAAGAATAGGATGCTAGATGAGTCAGCTGCAGATGAGATATTTTTAACTGATAAAGAGGAGTTTTTGTTTCTGTCGCACTATGTGATATGTGATGCCCTTATGCAACAATTGCATAGCAGAAAGGAAGTTTATGAGAATGTGAATAAAACATTTGCTTTTTTGTATAAGTCAAAAAACGACGAGAATATTCATGGTGAAGCTAAGGTATTTCAGAGTGCCTATCATGATGACATCGATGAAGAATTTCCGGATGAATTGGCAGTTCAAAGTTCCTTTATCAGATACCTCAGATCCCAGGCAACAACTTCAAACATTAAAGAAGATGAACATCTGCCACACGTTTCCAAATTTGGATACAGCTCTTAGAATTTTGCTAAGCATGCCGATATCAAACGCATCTAGTGAGCGTTCTTTTTCTGTTCTGAAAACGATCAAAAATCGATTAAGATCGGCATTATCTCAAGAAAAACTCGTTGGGTTGTCAATTTTGTCTATTGAAAAGAATATGACTTCAACACTTGATTTTGGAGATGTGATTGCAAATTTTGCTTTAACAAAATGCAGAAAAAAAGCTATGTAATTTAACAGTAAATAAACAATTTTTTTGTAGTAATGCATGCTTTTATTTGCGCATTGGTACCGTTTACTTTTATTTTTTTTCACGTTTAAATTGAGAATCATTAAAACCTAATTTTTAATTCTTCAAAATTAAACTTTTATTATTTATATGCCTTGCTTTTGCCCGGATTTTTTAAATTAAACAGGATGTAAATTCCTGTCAATGAAAAAAGTTATCAGTAGGGATGGCGACAAAGTGAAAATTGTCGCCAACTCCTAACCAATCGTCGCCAAAATCATAAACATGGACGATAAATTTGTCTCCTGTTCTATGTAGAATTGAAAGGGCACAAGTTTATTCAAAGACAAATTAAAATAAAATCGATGTAACTGAGGAAGAAGTGTCTTGAATAATTTAACTAATAACGTTAAACTTTATGCAAAAGCAAATCAGCATGCACAAGTGCCAATTTAATTTTGATGGTTACTATAATTATTTTTCTTATTAAAATTGAGTATATACTGTTTTCAACATTCGACAATAAAAAATGGGAATAATTTAGTGTATGTTGTGCTGTTTTCGCATAAAGGCATGCATATATGGAATAATAATCAGTAGAAGTATAAATATGGCAATTTTAACTTGTGTCTACCGGGTTTGTTTTTTTAACCACCAGTTGCTAACCAAGATGGTCCTTTTAGACCACCAAATTTCCTTCGCTGGTGATATCATTAGTTGTTAGTGTGTCGTTAAGCAAAAGTAGGCCTACTTTTTTGGTTATGCAATCATATCTGAAAATAGCTATAATGCTGATAATCAGACAACTTATGATATTATAAATTTGAATAAATTACTAATAGCACAACTTTATCCAAAGTTAGTAGTAATACAGGCCAAATACCAACCGAATATTTGTCCCATTCCTAGTGTCTACTAAAGATGGCTTACTTTTTAAAGGTTGCTATAAAAAATACAGAAAATTTTATTTTTGAAGTCTTTTCTCATCAGCGTATGTGTGATGGTTGAACGTGGTTTTGCTTATTTTTGCTACCTTTGGACAAAATTCAACAAAATTTATTATCACAATATATCCCAGCATCAGAACCCTTTGAATAGGGAAAATTTTACCTTAATATGGCTAGATTTAGCTATTTTGTAGCTTGTTCTGGCAACAGTATTGTATCAAAACGATACAAAATTTCACCAGGAGATTGTTAAACAACAGCTATTTCAAAACTGGCATAAGGCATAACAAATGCACAATCAACAAATTGTACACATACAATACTGTTTGACAACAGTTATTTCGACACCGGCATAAGGTTTAAAACACGATGTTTCAAGAGCCAACTGCTTCCTTTGTCAAGTGAAGGCAGAATTTCTGCCTTCATTTGACAAAGGGAGCAGTTGGCTCTCGAAACATCGTGTTTTATACCTTATGCCGGTGTCGAAATAACTGTTGTCAAACAGTATTGTATGTGAACAATTTGTTGATTGTGTATTTGTTATTATTTACCTATCCAACTTATAATGGGGCCAATTATGCAATGTCGCTCTGAACTGGGCTCGGCTCACTACTGAGGACATTTAAAACATTTGTGAGGTCAGGGTCCTCAAACATGTGCCTGGTCCAGGGCCTCGCAAAAGCATGATCGGGCCCTGGTTAATACTCTAGTGCGTTGTGGTGGTCGTAAGCTAGAACTTTACTAGACGCTAGCGGCAGACCGCACGCGCCCGTGCTGAGCAACAGATCAATCCTTCTACGCACATTCCGTACTAATTATATTACAAATATCGCCATTTTCCGGGGTTTTAATCCAAGTATTGTGGATCGAACTGTTAGAAAACTTTCTGTCAAAAAAACGGACTTTCGCCTCTCTCCAATCATAAAGCCTTTTTTACAGCCTATTTCTTTACCATACATCCCTAACGTTAGTACAAAAATTTCCTCCACCATTTCTAGGTTCAATTTTAAAATTACTTTCTCCCCAATCAATAAAATTGGTATTTCTAAATTAAAAGACGTCATTCCGGACCACAATTTATGGGAGAATTTATGAAATCCCTTGTTCTTGCTTTAAATTTTATATGGGTCAAACCCGTCGCGCGCTTAGTTTCAGGATCAAAGAACACAAAGCGTACGTCAAAAGCCAAGAATTTACTAAATCCTCAATAGCTGAACGTTGTTGGTCTTATGACCATAAATTCAATTTTGATCATGCAAAAATAATCTTTAAATCCCCTACTCCGGCTGATTTAAATTTTTTCGAAACTTTCATTATTCACCAAAACAAAGTTAATTTGCTCAATGACATGGCTATTACCACAAAATTACATCCGGCATGGACTAATTTCCTCCACGTTCAGTTTTCTCAAATTCTGTCTAGTTTTCTCAATTATAGGTCAATATTTTTGTTTGGTTGTTTACCTTTTCTGTAAATGTTTATTTTTTACAATAAGTTTAAGCTTTAAGTGTTTATTTTTTAATAATAATTTTATTAAACTCATTTGGTTTTAGTCAATTGTACGTGACTTTAGATAATGCGACAGGATTTGAAAACTTAGTGTATTATTATTAAACTCAACAGTTCCAGTATTATGTAACCTTCTTCGAAGAGGGCTAAAAGCCTTCGAAAAAACGTTTTAAAGCTATATTAAAGCATATAGTTCAAAAAACTGTGCCCATTGTGTTATTTTACCAGGATTTGTGACATACTCACATAGTAAGCCGCTCTGCTTCCAATTTGGAAAACATTGACAATTTACAATTTAGTAATTTGATAAAGATTAGATGATGTATCGAAGAGGGTTATCGAATTTGATAAATGAAAATGTCATTATAGACTCGCGGCAAAGCTAATCTGGTACACTAACCAGATGCAGAGCAGTATGATTTCGCCAGTGCAATATAGTTCGCCCTTTCTTACGTTAACAGAGTTAATAAAAGCTACATTTTGTACATAAAACATTAAAATAATGCTCAAATACATAAAACATAGGCATATTTGTGTAATTAAAATCTGGTATTTATTAAATTTAGAAAAAAGACTCATTATAGCAAGCGCTGACGTCATTCAAGTAACTGACCACTCAGAGGACTTCGTTTGCTTGGCGAGAAATTTGGCTCCTGTACTTTTGGCAACCGCGTTTTTCTGCATTCCAAATTAGGCGATAAATAGCCTAATAATATTGAGGGCTATCTCATTTTTCGCCAATCTGCGAAAGAATACTCGTTGCTCGGTCGTGAATAGGTCGCCGTAATCTTAAGAGTGTACCAGGATAGATTTGCTGCGAGTATGGCTGCGTTTATACCAAGAATAATAAACATAGCTAAATTTAGCAATTAAGGTGGTTGTTGCACGGATTTCGAACCAAGTAAACTTTTATTCAAAGAGGAATGACAAACCAATGTTTAAAGAAATTGATAACACTAAAACTCATTACGAAATAAACAATAATTTAATTTTTTTTTTATTATTATCTTTCTGTCCTACATTACAATAAAATATGTACTGAATTCGAATGACCATAGAGGCGAAAAAAATATGTTTTGGGATAAAAAAAAAAACGGAAAGTTTTGAAGAGAAAAAAAAATCAATGTAAGGACCTTCGAACATTGCATACGTGCTTCAAACAAATTCTTTGCGAAAACACAGAAAAGTTACGAATTTTCTTATAACCTTTATTTTCAATTGTTGAAATTGTCAGGTCTTGAAGTTTAACATTGTTGTAACCAGGTCGTGGCCACCATAGGCGTACGCAGAATGTTCGTAAGGGGGAGGTATAGGACCAATGGGGGCTACAGAGCTACAACTCACATATTCCTATGTTAAATATACAAAATTTCATTGCAATGGGGGTTACAACCCCCATCAACACCCCCCTGCGTACGCCAATGGTGGCCACTTCATTAACGAAAACTAGAAACGAATAAACTATTCCTTGGGCAAAGATGACCTTTTCAATGTAAACAAACTATACAGTAAAACCTCCCTACAACGATATCCGATATAACGATAAACCCCTCTACAACGATAATTTTTCTCGGTCCGTATAATAGTGTGGCGGAGAAGTTTTACTGAGTAATGAACCCTCCCTATAACAATGACTCCCTCTACAAAGATAATATTTCTCGGTCCGTATAATATTGTTATAGAGGGGTTTTACTGTATATATATATAGGATGAAACAATATAAACATAAATTTATAATTGCAGCTTTCTAGTGATTGCTGAAATTTTTTAATTAATCCAATGTTTAATTCCATAAATAAAATGCTTTAATTCGATTAACAAAAAATAAATTTTTGTTGTTTTACATTCACAAACAAATTATTAGTAGACGATAGTCAGAAATACTCTTTAAAAAAAAAGAAGACGATGAAGTAATATTGGTTTTTGTGATACAAGGACCCAGTCACAAACACCCTTTTTTTTTTCCTTCTGTTTTTCTATTTCTTTTTTTTTTTTTTTTTTGGAGGGAGGCAGGTTGATGAAGCCTAGATTCACACTAGGAATTTCCACAGGCCAAAATCTACAAATAGATTAAAAAAAAAAAAGTTTGGGGTTGGAAAAGATGGGCCACTATCTCCTCTCCACCCCGTATTGCATAAACGAAGTTCACTCACCAGACTCAACGATGTACCGGATGTTTTAATATTTTATTAATTTGTTCAGTATTTAGATGGTTCACATACCATTTTTGTAAAGGAATTTTAAATAGAATTTAGTGCTTTTGGTGTTTTTTCATTTTGTAGCAACAGAAACTTGGCTTCGTTTCAGTTTTCAGCTTTGGCAGAGCCGTGCTTAGTGGGGGGTACAAGCTGGGCGGCCGCCCAGGGCTGCTAACACACTAAGCCCGGCCCTGAACTTTGGGATATGGGCATCCTATAGCCCTTGATTTTTTGCTATTCCAGGAAGTTCCAGTTATCTTTGAGGTATCCAAGAAAAGAAATTTTGCTTCATTCATCGGAAAGGGTAATCATAACAATATTCGCATATTTACATTTGTTATTCATTAAATATAACCATACAGTGCATCCATATTCCTCTTATGCGAAGTATACTTATTAAAATGCATTTACACATAGCAATTTTATTGAACGATATTACAGTCGAACAGAACTTTTGGGCAACATTTCTTCATTGGAACTTTCCTATAAACAGCCTGTTGAAGCTTTTCAATGTATTTCTTCGCTTCGTTGAGCAATTGCACCTGTTAAAAATGAAATAAAAGTTATATTAGACAGTGCTGTAGAAAATGGGGAACTCAGGGGTTTAAGGCCTCCCACGATATAAAAAAATCAAATTTTCTCTAAGGCCATATTGCATAATCTTCTTTAAAGCCATTTGCCGTCGTCATGGGTTTTGAACTGATATGTTACTGACACTAGGTGTTATTAATTAAAAGCTTTGTACGCAAACAAAAACCAACTTATTTTTAGCAAAGTTTCAATTTACCCCTGCTGTGAAGCCTTTTTATCTCACCACCATTATTTAGTGCATATTATTACCGTATGCGTGCGTACAGAAGCAGTATGTGCACAAAAAATTATATGCTCACAAAAGTAGTGGTGGTTGGTCAGTTGCACCGTAGACAGAGCCGAATTGAGGACAATACCATCGGTGCCATCGCACTGGGCGCCAAGCCAAGTAGGGCGCCAAAATGGTCTAACGCTCCCGAAGTGCAAAAACATTTTATAAAAATTTATCATATTACATTTTTAAAACTTGGAGTGTTTTAAACCTTATTTGATTTTTTAATAAATGCATCATCCTTCTATTATTATCCCTTGTTTAATCATTGTATAAATTATTAGTTATTCATTGTATAATTATTGTATAATAATACGTTTAATTAAGTTGATGTATAAGAAAGTGAAAAAGCTTTTTCCCAACAAAACTATAATGTGACACTCGAAATAATACATTAGGAAAGTAAAAATTACATTAAAATGGGTGAACTTATATGACTGTACAGGGAACAATCTAGATTATTGAAACACGTGTAAGGCTTTAATTTGATTATTAGAACAATTTAATAATTAGCTCATCAGAAAAGTATTTGTTGTTTAGTTACATGTTATTTGTTGTAAGGAAATTTTAATTGTTATTCTGGCTTTCTTCTACCTTGTAATAATATTCAGTAGCTTATTTAAAAAAAAAAAAAAGAAAGAAAGAAAGAACTGCGCCATAAAGGGAACTACTTTGAAAACAATTAATATTTAGCAGGGGTGGGGGGCGCCAAATTTTAGCTTCGCATTGGGCGCCATATAAGCTAGATCCGTCTCTGCAGTAGAACAGGGGTGGTCACAATTATTTTGGATGGAAGGCAAAGGCGTAGAATTATATGCCCCCCCCCCAATAATTTTCAATTTTGCATACATGGTAATGTATAAACATCCATAATATGTGCTTGCGCCCCGCCCCCCCTAATAATTTTGAAAACTCTGCGTCTATGATAGAAGGCCATTTCCAAAACTTTCCGAACGATTTCGCGGGCCGGAAAATTTTAACGATGACTTGAGATTAAACCCTAGAAGTCTGACTAATTCAAAATTATTAAATTCGGTCTAAAAACCATGAAATCCCTTGCTAAACACAGTAGGATCCATATATAACGAGGAGATAGGACCAACGAAAATGCTAGCTATATACTATCCTCGCTAAATCCATTTTAGAATTTAAAATTCCAAATTTCGGGAATAGTATGATACGTATAGGTAAGAAATGTGTATGTAATATACATAAAATAATATATGGCCTTGAATTCACTTTAAATTTTTGATGAGTAACGCATTATATAACGCAGTGGCGAATTTGGGAAATTTACGTCTCCAAGCACAGAGTGTACAGCCGCCCCTTTCCTCCCTCATGAAGAAAAGGAGGACTACTTTAAAAAAATACTCCCATTACACTTTTATATATATAAGGGTGTTTTTTCACATAATTATTCAAACTTATACTTTAATATAATAATTTCACATGATAACAAATAGTTTATTCTTGGGTCCTCAGCTGCCCCCCACCCCTCCATCAATCAAGTGCCATACCATAGGCCTGTAACTACAATAGAAATCCTCCACCGATACAAACCGCTTAAGTTTCAGTGCGTGAAAGAATGAAGCATTGAGGGAAGAAGTAGCATACGCGCTAAAGTATAAAAATTGCATTAAGACGTTGGACCCAATACGTATTGGTCTGTGGAAATTCATACGTTTACTTTCAGGTCTATAGCGGAAGTTAGCTAAAGATGTTTCGTGCAAAGCTAAAATCAATTGCTTGTACGAACATGAAAGCTGCTCTGAATATGGGATGCCTTTCTTCTACTAGTTCTTAGTGTCGCGAAAGAAAGCTTCATCAAATTTTTGTGCCATAAGCAAACTCGTGCTTTCTTTCTACGTCACTCATAAAGATCGCACTGCTCACTGTAGTCCGGGGTTTGGTTCCCCAGGCCTTAAGAGGTTCGGATTCCTCGGAAAACTGTAGGTCCCGGCGCAGCATGACCACTGTAGTCTTTGAGCCGTAAAACCAAAAAACAAACAAAACTTTCTACGTCAAGCAGATTGACCATTTTTCCTCGTTAGATGCAGGGAGCGCGAAAGTCTTGTTCGCTAAAAGCAATTGAATTCAGGCCCGTAGCTAAACGCTTGTTACGGGGGAAGGGGATCTGAAATTTACAGGGGCCTCAAAAGTCTAAGAAGGGGCTTAAAATTCGTAAATGTTTTGATATATTTCATTAATATATTTACTGATACCAAATATATAAGGAGAGTAATATATTTAACGTTAATGAATAAATTTCTTAACATAAATTTTGCATCGAAAGCTTATAAATACTAGTATATATCTATAATTTCCCCAATCCTTATTATAAAGTATATGAAGACTCAAACGTATATAAAAAAAATTACATACACAAGATCTACAGTAGAAAGCTATTTTGAATACATTTTTATCGTCAAAGAACAATTTCCATTATCATGTACAATTTCGTACAAAACAAAAAATTTAAAATAAAAGTCTACAATATTTTATTTTGAGAAAAAATATTTTCCTGGATAGGGGGCTAAGCCCCTACAGCCCCATCCTGTCTACGGCTCTGATTAAATGTATTGCATTTTTCTTGCTCAATTCGGAAATTGGCCATATCCGAGCTTGTTATACGTGGGTTCTACTGTACTTAAAAATTTTAATTTTTCTTTTCAGTGTAACAGCTGACACACGCTGTTATGAACGTCCAATTTATATAGTTGCAAACGTTTCTACAAACTATTATGTCGCCCTCGAAAGTTATTCCACGAAATTAATGCGAATTCTCATAAAAAATAATATGTGAATTCTCATAAAAGTAACATGCGAATTCCCACAAAAACAATATGTGAATTCTCATAAAATAATATATGAATTCTCATAGAAGCAACACGTGAATTCTCATTTACGATTTTTTGACGTTGAGATTTTATCCGTGCAAGTTTGTGAAATCGAGAATGTACTGTAAAATATAAAGTACTTAGTACTGTCTAGGAAAGTTCTTCGCGTACGAGAACACCGAGCATAACGCGAAAAATAAAATTTTACTTTCCGTTTTTTATGCAAAATTCATTTAATTTTTTTTTCTTTTTTTTTAATAAAAAAAATCATTGATAAATAAAATGAAGATTGTTCGTCTGTCCAAGCTGAATTTAGAGATTCGTTTATCTCTGCTACAAAACAAGATCGTAATTTGCAATTGAAAAAAAAATTACACTTATACATTGTGTGGGGCCCGATACAGCCACTTAGATAACATCGAAATCAGGCTGGCCCTGCACGCACATTATTATCAGAAAGTTCATAAGGGGGCTTATAGATAACTAGGGGCAAGGGCGGACACAGGCTTTCATTTTGGGGGGAGTCAAGGACAGAATTTGCCATGGTCTTGGAATAACACCCTTCATTTATCATGAAAGTTGGAATTTTTTACAGTGAAAAAATATATTTTTCGGGGTTGTGGCCCCTGTGACCCCTCCCCTCCCCTATGTCCGCGCTTGACTAAGGGGAATTGCAGAAAACATCTCTATATATTCATATGTACTCTTATATACAGGGTGTCCCAACACCAGGGTTATAAACATCTAGGAGGGGTAGGGTACACCTAGACGAACAATATTTGTCATAGAACCTAGGGTCGCAAACCACTCACAGCGCTAGTTCTAAAACCGTCCAGCATGCACAAATATTTACAACCAGTGCGTGAAAAGCGCCAGATAAAACTCAGGTCAGCTGCTCAAGTGCATAGATGATTAGGACATCGCATTTTGCGCTTCTCATGCACTGGTTGTCACTATTTGTGCATGCTGGACGGTTTTAGAACTGGCGCTGTGAGTGGTTTGCGACCCTAGGTTCTATGACAAATATTGTTCGTCTAGGTATACCCTACCCCTTCTAGATGTTTGCAACCCTGGTGCTGAGACACCCTGTATATAAAATTGCATGGCAATGGGAGGCTATGACCTCCCCCGCTTAGCCTAGTGATGAATATACACACACATATACAACACAATTAAAGCATGTCAGGTCACCTACTAAACACAGACCCTTTCTTGGTTGGCGTCGCCATACGTTCGGCTTCTTTGTGTCCGTAATTCGTCACATGTCATGCGACGAAGAGAAAAATTGCTTCGTCGTTACTTTCTTTAGTCGCAGTCTTTGATTTTACCATGTTTGGCGCAGTATAGCCCAGATGCTCTTGCGCCATAAAAAAGCCAAACAAACAAACAAACTTACACTTTGCACTGTGCAATGTTTTGATATTTTTCACACGTAGCGTGATATCTGTTGGAACGTATACTAAAAAAATATTCGAGATATTTTCGATATTCGTTTTTTTTTTGCAAAGTAAGCAATAAAATAATCTGCAATAAATGATTTTTTTTTTTTAAGCCAAGAAAGATTGTAAAGCTGTTTTCACGGTAAGATTGTAAAATTATTTTCCAAAACTTTTTTTTACGTATTTTTAATAATTCTTTTAATGCAGTTATTAATTTTAAATACCTCAAAGCAATAGATTTGATAAATGTAATAACGTACTATATATTTTTTTTTAATTTAAAATTTGGAAAGCATTGCAGGAAAATCTGGAAATCAGTGAATGGAATATTACATGTACGACTACCAGTAGATCAAGCAAAAAACTGCTTACTAACAAAGATATTTTGCATTTTCGAATTCAGGATAGAAGATATATTAATTTTCAGCAATAAAAAAAATGTTTTTTTTTTTTTTTGGATCGGAAATTTGAAAAAAATCCGACCAAGAAGGGGTAAATTCATATTATTGTTGATGTAAAAAAATATTACACCAGCATAAAAACACTAATTTTAAAATACGCCTCACTCAAAATCACTCAAAATTGGCGCAGTATAGCCCAGATGCTCTTGCGCCATAAAAAAGCCAAACAAACAAACAATTTCAGCGAGATATGATCAAAATAGGTTTAGCAAATACATGAATTAAAAGAACAAAAATACAGCCTACGGCTTTTAAAATGGCTTTTTAACAAAATGAGAATATTTTGTTCGCATTTGTAAAACTTTTGAAAGTAAATGCATAGCAGGTTCGGGCAAATCAAATTTTTAAACGGCTAGGATGGGGGGGGGGGGGCGAGCACCCTCTTCCCCCCATATGGGCGCATATACCCCCCCTTATTTACTTTCTGCGTACGCCTATGCGTCCCATCAGTTTAATTAACTTCTCCACAACATCCCTTTCCTGATTAGAAAGTTATTTACTCATTTAAGTACTTTATAATCGAATTATGTATTTATAATAAAGTAAGACCCACATAAAAGGAGCCCGCATTTAGTGAGTTTTCGGATGTAATAAGAAAAATGTTGATTTTGTTTGGTACCGTGATTAAATGCAATACAATTTAATCGTTTAACGAACAACACTTTCACGGAACCTGGATTTAACGAGTAAGGACAAGTGCAATACAATTTAATCGTTTAACGAACGAGATTTTCACGGAACCCGGATTTAACGAGTAAGGATAGCGGTATTTTTAGAACAAAATTTTGAAAATTCTTGAAAAAAAAAAGAAGTTTAGAATATATAACGAGTTTGCAATAAGAGATTTTCTGGGACAATAGATTGCATTGTTGACTATGTATTTAATGTGCTAAATGTTTTACGACGAAATTTTGATTAACATAGAAACAACAAAACGAGGAAAACAACGACAGACTTTTTTTTGAGTATCTGCAAATAAAGTTCATTTTGGGAATGGTTATTAATGTACTGTCTGTTCATGTAAAGTAGTCCGATGGAACAGTTAGAAATAACGGGAACTGATGTCGCAAACGGCCTAGCCGATTACAGCAGAGGGGAGGACGTCATTTCAGAACTGGTTTTTGGCGCAGACAAACGTTCGCTAAAAAACAGTTCTGAAATGACACCCCCCTCTGCTGTAATCGGCTAGGCCGTTTGTGACGTCAGCTCCCGTTATTTCTAACGGCACCATCGGACTACTTTTCGTAAACAGGCAGATTGCTTTTTTTTTTTAGCTTATTATACCGAAATGCAAGTAATAATATAATCTATTGTTTGTTAAGCTTTGAAGGGACTTGTAGGTTTTAAAGCATTAAAAGCAGTGGCAAAATACAATAGTTTTGAAAACAGTTTTTAAAATAACTATTCATGTGCTTCTAATAAAATTTTGACATCTTATAGATTAAATATATATCTCACTAATAGCACAGTCTGTGTAGAAATGAAGTATATTTTAATTTTTTAAAAATTAAAATTTTAAATGATTTTTTATATTTTTTCAGTATTAAGAGTTTACGCCGCTCATGATATATCGATTGAAAAATCGTACAGTACAGAAAATATGGTTTTAAAACATGCATAAGAATTGTAGCTATAGATTAAGTGTGCCATTTTTAAAAATTATGAATATATTTATGAAATATGAATTTTTAAATTATGGAATTAGTAAAATATGAATATTTACGTCTTTTTTTTATCAGTTTTATAGGTATAACTTTTTTGTTTTAATAAGTGTATTAATTCCTTTCCACCCATTTTGTACATAATGATTACACAAATTAATCTGGCAAAATTTATGTTGATATCATTAATAGAAAGCATGTTATCATGAGTGACGTATCTGAATTTTATGTTTTGAGATATTTGCATTTTAAGTTTAAATTTATGAATTAAAAACAATATACTGTTTTACAAACCATTAAAATTGGTCGACAGCTTACACTACATATTTTTGTTGCACGTCATTTTTAAAGTTTTTAGAAAATTGTTGTTTTATTTTACAAGAATCTTTTGTCGCCATACTTGCTTGCTTTTCTGTACTTCACGAATATTAATGCCTTTTTTCTTCGTCGATTTTACAGGTATAAATTTTTTGTTTTAATTAGTGCATTAATTCTTTTCTACTCATTTTGTACATAATGATTATATAAATTAAACTGGCAAAATTCATGTTGATACAAGTAATAGAAAACCTGATATCATGCGCGCAATATTTCATTCTTATGCTTAAAGATATTCATGCTTGAAGTTAAGTTTACAAATTGAAAACCCGATTGTTTACCTTGTTTCCACAGTCGTTTTTATGGGTGTATCATTCCGATCAAATTATTGCTACAAAAAATCAATCCTTTTTACAAAAACTAAAGCATATATATATACAGATTTTGGATATTGAGGGCAGGGCATTTAAATTAATTGTACCTTTAACTCCTAAAGTTATTAAAACAGCGTTTATTATTTCCCCAATATCTCGGTTTCTAGTTGAGCTAGCACTTAGTTATTAGTCTTAAAATACGCAGAAATGTTCACACTTGCAAATAAATCATGTATCATTTTTTCCAAGGTTTAAAACCTCCAAGTCCCTTTGTAAGTTAGCAAAATTAAAGCTGAATGTATGCACATATGTTACCTATACACACGTTATTTAAAAAAAAAAAAAATGAGAATTTTAAATTTCAAAACAGATTTAGCGTGGGACTGAATAGAGTGAGTACACCAGTTAGTTCCGAGCTCCTTGTTATATATGGGTCCCATCGTAGTTTTCTTTTTTTAATAGATTGATTGATTTTTGAGCAAAGGAGGGATTGGGAAGGGTGGCCGCCGAAGACGGCACTGTAATCCCAGACAGGACGCCCAAACAGCGCAACTAACCACCGAGTCGGTTTGGAGGGGAAAAAGTGGGGTATTCGAGAGTCGACCATACATAACACACAGATGTACGCTCGCATAGGTGTCGTCATTTAAAGTAAACCGAAATCAGTTGCAAGCATGGCCACCACGGACAGCGGGGTCCAACCCCGGACCGGCCAACCCCGACAAGGCTGGGCTTACGGTGTTAGCGGCCCTGGAAAACGCTTTGACAAAACGAAACTACAATACATTTTTGGCGGCCCTGGGCGGCCTCCCAGCTCGCACCCCCAAAGCACGTCTCTGAACCCTGGAAGGAAGGTGTGACGCACTGCTAGAAAAGCGGAGTAGAGACGGATGGATCCCAAGTGATCCAAAAGCTCAAACAGACCTAGTAGGACCGGAGGCACACCCAGAGCTTGCCAAGAACCCAACAGGAACTGGCCAATCCTGGAAAAGAAGAACGTGCAGCGCCGCCAGGAGAGCGAAGCAATGACGGGCGGAACCGGATGGATCCAAGAGGTCGGTGGTTGGATCCAAGAGACCTGGTGGTTGGGCGTGGCCCATCTTTTTAGTGGAACATACTACTCATATGCAATTTTCACCTATACGTACGCGGATATCTTTAATTCTTACATACTTATCATATACCGTCAATAATATTTTAGTTAGTATACCTTCGATACTGTCCTTAATGTCGCTACGGACGGCACAACTTTTTGTAAGCGTTGACACTCGAGGTCTGTCACATAATCCAGGGCCAAGGAGATCGCTTGACATTTCTGCTGACGTTGAGTGCTTCTAGAAAATTTAACCAGAACACAATTGTTTTGCTGACGAAAGTCATTCATGGGCTTACGCTGCTTGGATCTTCTCCTTATACGGGTATGCCTAGAATATGAAAATCCTAGGGAGAAAAAGAAAAGGCTTTATGGATTTAACTGACTCCCGTTTTTGTTAAATATTTTAAAGAATTTGAAAATAATATAAACGTTCTATGTGAAACGACATTTAACTCCCTTAACCACTTTATTTTTCCAAAGAAAATTTGAAATTTTTAGAACGTGTTTGGAGTGCCACATGGTGAGTGACTAGAGTGTTACCTGAAGATGGAGTAGGTCTGTGGGTTCTAACCAGAGAGGCATATGGTGTTCTTTATAATTTTCACGTAATGCATGGAGCATATAATGAGAAGTGAAAGGTATCTACCACAAAGAGTAAAACAGAACAAACCAGCAAGAGAGAGAGAAAAATGGGAAGACTGAAGTTCTAACGATAGAAGCGATGAATACGGCTGGCTTTCGTTTGACACTTACCGATGTCTAGACAGGAAATAATATAAGTGTCGACGTTAACCTTGGATAGATAAATAGTGAAGAAGAAAAAGAATATAATAGGTCTCCAAAACTCTCATGTAAATTGAGTAAGATGGAGAATTTTACATACGTTTTCACCTATTAACACGTATATCATAAAGTATTATTCATTCACTATAGGATGGAGGTCCCTCTGTCATCACACATACAGGAGGCATGGCGAATGGAACACAGGAGATTAAGCTCCCCACATTGGCCAGACGTGTTGGTAAACTGGACCTACAGTTTAATAAGGAATCCCAACCTCGGTCCCACGACCAACACGAGATTTCAGCCTATGGTGTGGGACTCATTAAATACTTCATCTTTTCATTTGGCGACTTTTTTTACTCTCTGCTGTACGTTAAAAAGTCGCCTATGGTGGGACTCATTATATGCCTCACCCTTCCATTTGGCGACTTTTTTACTGTCTGCTGTACGTTCTGTCATCAAACAGGAGCCGGTATTTCCTGGAGAGAACGGTTGATACCTATAAGTTACCTATTAATACTTAATATATAACCTATTAACCCCTCGACTCCCAGGACTCATTTCGCCGGTGTAAGGCTATATACCTGGCTGTGCGGAGGAAAACGTACAAAAACTATTTACGATATTATCGTAATATATATAATACATTATACAGTATATCATACTTATACATAAAACTCATGAATTTATTTTAAAGATTTGTAATAGTCATCAAAATGACTTCCATTGTATGGTTCTGGTAAACCTTCACAATCAGAGCACATTAGCCGAGTATCTTTCCCAACGTGTTTAGTTGTACAAATACGGCATCGCTTTCGGAAACGTTTCTTTTGATCTGTGTTTGGAATCTGAACAAGTTGATGGAGGTTTTTAGTTTCGTCTCCTTTACTACTATCACCAGAAAACATTTCTTCATAACTCTCATTGTCCTTTATTAGTATTTCTTCGGAACACTTTATAATAAAATCTTCGAACCTAACATATTGACCATAAGAATGTCTATGAATGGCAAGACCATTCAAAAGCATTCTAGGAGTCATGTGAATACCAAACTTTTTAAACCACGTGTACGATTTGCGAGTTGGTAGCTATGGTTGCAGTAATTGATCGACATGGTCAAAGGGTCTCATCAGGGAGTTGTACTTTTCAATATGCAATGGTTTATATAGAAACTCTTGGTTTTGACCATAAGAATGGCGTACTTATTTACACAGTCGAGTGAACGACGTACGGGAGGCACGTCCTGGTCGCTGATTACTGAAATGAGAGGACGTACGCAGCGTACGTCTTGGGAATCAAGAGGTTAACAGTAGCCTATATCACTAAAATGCTGGCAGTATTCCTGAAAATCTACAAGATGTCATCTATTCATGATTACCAAACTTGGATTACCTGTCTCCCACCTTACTGGTACTCTGTGAAAGGCCCCGCCTGTCATGCGGCATATGTCAATTGCC
>QLNU02014176.1:50600917-50617128 GCA_006491805.2 Dysdera silvatica | reverse complement strand
CAATTAGATAAGTATCAAAATTTAGATTATTATTTTGATTACGATTATAGTCAATTGTCATTTTTTCGATTACGGCTATGATTACGATTACAGATCATAATCACCATTACATGCACGCAATCAGAAATAATCAGTTCGATTACGATTATAATCATAGCGATTATGATTACCTAAAGATTTCAAAAAATGATTACGATTATGATTAAATGAAATTTAAAAGTGTGATTATGATTATATTGCAGATTACAGCTACTTCAAAACATTCGATTACAATTACAGATGTGAGTACGCGAAAATGTAATCGATTGCAATCGATTATAATCACTCAATTACGATTATTCGGAGTCTACCAGGAACCGCCAATTTTCCGAGGAATCCGAATCTGCAATATTCGCACGATAGGCGAACGTGTTACCACCGGCGGGCCCAGTGGCGTAGGCAGAAAGTTCATAAGGGGGGGTTATAGGCTTAATGGGAAGGGTTACAGAGCTACAACTCATATATTCCTATGTTAAATATACAAAATTTCATTGCAATGGGGGCGAGTACAACCTCAAAACCTCCCCCTGGCTACGCTTCTGGCCGGGCCTACTATGCACCAATCAAGTAAAAATATATACTGATTAAGTATTAATAATGGAATTCATTATGTAAAAATCTCGCTGACAATCTAACAAATGTTAGTTTGTTACAATTTCTAACAAACGTCACTTTGTTGCAGCTTCTAATCAATTTCTAATATTGGCATAGCAAAAGTGGGGGGGGGGGCGTTGAAACCCCCATTGGATATCAAGACATTTTTCTCGTCAATTCCGCATTTCACATGGTATTCTTTAAAGCTACTTGAGGCCCCCATTAATTTTCTAATTGCTACGTCAATGGTTTCTAACAAACATCGATTTGTTAGTTTCTAACAAACAAAAGTTGATAACTACACCTCTGAAGCAATCAACACGTGAGGTAAGGAAAAGATGAAAACGTAACATATATGAGATATTCACGTGTAGAATGCTTTCTTCATATATATACAATAGAACCTGTCTAAATTGACCACCTTTGGGAATGGGCTGCAATGGTTACCATAGACAAGTGACTACAGACTTTGGAATAGGAACGACTAAGTTCCTACCAGTTCTCTCTCATAAAAAGTAGTCACTTTCACAGGTGGTCACTTTATCAAGGTGATCACTTTCACAAGTTCCACTGTAATAAATATTTGCATACACGAAATCGGATGTTAGCCCATGCAGTAATGTTTTTCTTTTTTTACGTATCACCGAATTTGGAAACTATGAAACAAATTTAAATTGACGGATGATGGAATTAAATGGCAGCATTTATTACCCCTTGAAATAGAACTAAGTTACATAGTTTCGTATGCCTGTACTTACAGCAAATTACGTGATTTACAGCAATCATGAATTCGAATGTGGAATCAATACAAACTCCGTAATTCGCAATTGATTGTGAATATAAACTACAGTATGCATTACCATTTGTAAGATGTACATGGTTCTATATATTTTAATCTGAATCGATATCATATATAAAGTTGTAAATTTCAACTCACAATAAAGATGAACAAGATCAATGTATTGCAGTCAATACAATCATAAATAGAATGTTTAAAAGTTTTATTTTCAGTTTGCATTTATTTGCAAGGAATATACATCCCCAGCTACTATAAAATAAAAATTAAATGCAATTAAAACCAAACGGTAAGTAACGTAAAATCTCCAAATAAACGGCATTTTACACATATATAAACCAGCCATTAGACACGGAAGTATTAAGTATGTCCATGGACTTTAGGGGATTGACTTTTAATTTGGCAGGGAGGTTGGCATAAGTGTTTGGTAGGAGATTGTCAATGATAGGTGAGGTATCCCATAAAAATACGTATGCCATTGAACTTTGCCATCGCCGAACATTGGCTTACCAAATCACAAAATAAAAGGTTATTTGTACTTTCATGGCGCTTGGACTGGTCCAAGACACTCCGGGCTAAACGGAGGGACCCTGGTTCGAATCCAGGATGGGGAAAGCGTCTCTTTTTCTCCAAAATTACATAAAGCTCTAGTTTGAGCTATAATCTATACGTGGGTGGCAGAAATTATTGTATAATTACCCACAATTCGTAGCAGCTGAGATCGTCCATGATACGCAATCGCACCCCAGACTATAACGCTGGGGGTTCGTCCATTATGACGTTGGATAATGCACTCCGGAAGGTGGCGTTCACCGGTATAGCGTCTAACACGGATGCGGCCATCACTGTACCCCAAATTAAAGCGGGATTCATCAGAAAACACCACTTGTTGCCAATCAGCACGCCAGTCTCTATGTCCATGAGCCCATTGTAGCCGCAGGCGCCGATGGTTTTGCGTCAGGAGGATCCTGTATAAAGGAACTCTTGCACGCAGTCCACGGTGCAGTAGACGCCGACGAATTGATGAAGCACACAATGATACACCTGTAGCAGTGCACCAACGTTCTGCCAACTGTCCAGATGAAGCAAAACGGTCCGTCACCGCCATGCGGACCAGGTGTCTATCATCCCGTGCTGACGTCACCTTTCGGCGTCCACTCCCGGATTTCCGAGTTGTCTGGTTCTCTTGAACCCACTGCTTCCACACTCGCATCACTGTGCTGCTGTTACGCCCCATACGAGCTGCTATTGCACGATAAGAAAACCCTCCTTCACGAAGGCCGATCATTCGTCCCCGTTCAAACTCCGTAACTTGCTGAAATGTCGCCCTCTTTCGTCGTAGAGGCATAGTGACGTCTCATGTAACGTTTACCACTAGCAGATAACCATACACGCCCCGCTACAGCCCTCTATTTATACGGATCCATCAGCAGTTCAGAGGGCGCTGCTCAGCCCACGCATGCGCGATGACTCTGAAATTCTAATCATTTGAATAGCATACCCTAATTTGCATTTCCTGAAAGTTTCAGCTCAATCAAGTGATTCCTTCATGGTGTTGCAATTTTTACAAACATGAGTTTATTTTATGAGAGGGACGGAAATAATCCGGAATGAGGCAATTACGGATACTGTATATAATTATTTAATACTATATATAACTATTTAATACTATATATATAAATATTTAATACCATATATATAAATATTTAATACTATTACATATAACTATTCAACACTATACGTAACTATTTAATACTATGTAGAACTATTTCATCAAGTGTGTAGAGCATTTAGTAAGCACGAAAAGCAAATATTAGCCATTGTATATAAAAAAAACCGGCTATTTGATATTATTCCTTCAAACTTTATGAAAATAAATGCCAAACCTTTTAAACTAATACCCGAGGTTCTTTTTTTCGTAATTTTCTGCTTGCATGTTCTGTTTCTTCGCATTTTTTCTTATTTTCTGAAGCGAATCTTACATGATTGATCATATTGTCATATCGATGTACGGGTTGTATCAGTCATAATTCCCCTATTACATTTCTATTTTTCATATATATATATGGCGCTATAGGCATGTAACTCTTTCCTTCATATATCCCCCCAGTAACCCCCTCCTCTCTTATGGACTTTCTGCTCACGCTAATATAATATCGTTACTTATTTTTTTTTTCAGTGTTATATATCATTCGGAATGACATTCTAAATTATCTTTATGGTTGAAAACCCAGGCCGTAGCTATATATTTTCCACAGGGTGGGGTACTCTAAAAGAGCGAGCTCAGAAAGCTACGGGGAGCTTAAAATTCCTTAATGTATATTAGATATATCTTAGATATACCTTAGATTCATGATGTACTTTATTAATGTAGCTAATAATACTAAAGATATAAGCGAAATAATATATTTAGCGTTAGTGAATAAATTTCTTCGTATAAATTTGTATTAAAAATTTATAGATGTATACTAAAATTTATAATCTTCCTTACTTTTATTATAGAACAGATAAAGACTCAAATTTCTGTTTAAAAAAAAATGTACAAAAGATTTATCGTAGAAATCTATTTTGAACAGATTCTTAACTTCAAAGAAAAAGTTCCATTGTCGTGTACAATTTTATATCAAACAAAACATTTTTTACAAATTTTCTACAATAATTCAATTTGTGGAAAAATATTTTCTACGCGAGATTCGGCAGAAACTCTCTAGCCCCATCCGGGCTACGGCCGTCTTGAAAAGCAACGAATCCGGGCTACGGCCGTCTTGAAAAGCAATGAAAGAGTAATGAAGTAAGACTTTTGGACGTAATGACAGCATTACTGATTGTGAAAGATTCGCTTTAGGAAATAAAATACAAAAAAGCAAAATATAAAATTTACGATGAAACAAATTTGAAAGGTTGAGAAATGATGAAGGAGTAATGCAACCAGACTTTCGGAGATAGTGCCATTGCTATGAATCGCGTATGGTCCATTCAGGACTATTCTGTGGGGGTAAAGGACCAGGGACCTCATGAAGGCCCAGGGTTTTCTTCAAGGATCAGGGACCTCGTAAAGGACCAGTGATTGACATGAGCTTTAAACCACTAAGTTAGCACATAGGTATGTTTGCTGGGCATATCTAAATCTCACCCAGTGGGATTAAAGGGTGACCAATGGACAAGTGAATGCGTTTCTTTTGGTTTACGTCCCAGAACTGTAAAGTGGGAGATCCTAGATAGAACGGATGACTTAACGTGACCTCTGAATTACACGACGCTTGTATAAAACCATGTTTACCAGGAATCGAACACAGTCCAGCGGGTTCAATGGCTATAACCATTGAGTCACTGGGCAGTCTTGAAAGTGAAATTTTGAACCAACAGGGCAACAAATTAGATTTCTCTTGAGAATGGAATTCCACGGGAATTCGTTCAAGTTGCAGTATAAAAGTCAAACTAAAGATATATCTGAATGCCATCTGCCTTGTATTTTACTTAATTCTAATTGCACTCTGCAAAAAAAATTAAATGAAAGTATAAATAATGAAAGAACGGACCCACTTACTTCTTTTCAATGATTTTTTATGCGTGGCATCACGGTTTTTCATATTCCAAACGATATTGTTAAGTAGCCTCAGTGTTCGTTTGTTTAGGTTCTAAGCAAACCAGTTTAATGATTCTCAATATTAATAAAAAATGGTTTGCGAAGAGACGGAAACTCGTCTGTCAACAAACGAAAGAATTTCGAGTTTCGGTTTAGAATTATTGCGCAGTTCGTCCAATTCGTAAAAATGGGCGGAGTGACAAAAATACAGGCGGGCAGTCTGCGCCAAAGGCTTGTATGCCTGGTGAGAAACTGGCTCGTGGCACTTCCCACTTCTGTGGCCATGCTATGATATAGCATTCAATGCCGTCCCAAATAGAATAATTAATATTAAACCGTTCCGCTAATTGGTGGCGCTGATTACGTACCCGTCAGGTGGTGCTCGCTACTCTGTCCTTTTTTGGAGTTCGACATTAATGGTGCTTATTGAATAATGGCATGCGGGAATATCCAAGGGCGTATTTACAAAACGACCTATCACAGATCACTGATATTTAACCAGGTAATCCACCTTTGCTAAATGGCAACGTAGACGGGTCTTCAATGTTCGGATTAATCGTTTTTCAATGTTCGGATTAATCGTTTTTCAATATTCGGATTAATCGTTTTTCAATGTTCGGATTAATGGGTTTCTGATGTTCGGATTACTCGGTTTTCAATGTTCGGATTAATGGGTTTTCGATGTTCGGATTAATCGGTTTTCAATCTTCGGTGTTCGAATTAATCGTTTTTCAGTGTTCGGATTAACCGGCTTTCAATGTTCGGATTAATCGAGTAGGGTCTCGGTCCTGTCAAGATCGATTAAGGGGTATCGTAATTGCAGTAGACAATTAATTCCCAATTAATTTAAATAAAGGGGGCGAGCCCTATTTCGGATAAGCAAACCTTCGGATAATCCGGAAATTTAATTTACAGTGTAAAGGTGAAAAAAAAAAAAAACTTATCTGCAGAGGTCAAGGAATTTCATCTAGTTGAAACAATACTTATTTAATGCTTTAGTAGTTACGGGAATAAAGACTCCAGAAAGGTGGATAATTATAATATAACGTCAAAAGAATTTAATATGCCTTTTTGGCGAAGCCTCTGAGAATTACGAGTGAACATTTCGACGGTAAACAGAAGAATGATTATTATTTTAGAATTCGAAACGCAGTTACAAACCGTTGCCAAATACAAAAAATGAAATTAAAATTATGCAATATATGTTGCCAGATACAGAAAGTGAAATTATGTACACTTGGAAAACGTCCTATAAAAGGAAACAATTTGACATTTTGCCAATTTTAGAAACTGTAATTATTAAGTTTCTTGCTATTCTAAGTGGCAACACACAAGGAAGCCTGCAGAGTGAATACATAGCCTTTCTATTGTGGTTACCCATATATATCCATAAATATGCTGTGGCTACGACGTCATGAGTTTTTTCTTGTGAGGTGATTTACTCACCCTTTCCCCTTTCCCACCAGGACCACATGCCTTGGATTTAACTACTGGGCGCCAACTCACCGCGAACGAACTATAGCATATATTCAATTTTCTAAAACCTAAACACAGTGGTGTAGGAAAAGAGTGCTTACGGGATCAAAATCCCGTATTGGCTATCAACACATTGTTTTCTCTAAAATCGCATCACATCTGGGATTACAGTGCCACCTTCAGTGGCCACCCTTCCCAATCCCCAATCTAATCTAATTTAATCTAATCTAATCTAAAGCCAGCATCACATGATCGTCTTTAAAGCTGCTTGAAGGGCCCCCTCCCTAATTTTTGAATTGCTATGACTGCTAAACACTGACATTTCAGTTTGAAAATGAATTTACAGAAAACATGCTTAAGCCTACGAATTTATATGTCAGCTGCCGGTATACGGCGTCGGTATACAAGGAAACCTTGTCAGAACTGCGTAGACGCGATCACTGGCGCACACAAAGGAGGTGTTAGTGGTGTCATAACTCCCATTGCAATACATTTTTCAAATATATGCATATATGCGAAAAATGCATACCCCATTCAGCCTATAAACCAGCCTTATAAGCTTTCTGTGTACGCCTATGAGTAAGGATAAAGGAAAATTATAAAATTTAGTATGTCTCTGTAAGTTTTCAATGCAAAATTTACATTAAGAAATGTATTCATTAATGGTAAATATATTATTCTGCGTAGATATTTCGTATTATTAACTACGTTAATATTTATTTATTAATATACAAGTATTTTTAATATTTATTTAATGCATAAAACATTAAGGAGTTTTAAAGCCCTCTGTGGCATTCCGGGCTCCTGTAACTCTACCTGTAGAAAGCGTTTATGTTTGTTTGTTTGTTTGGCTTTTTTATGGCGCAAGAGCATCTGGGCTATACTGCGCCAATAAAAGCGTTTAGCTACAACCTTAAATCTACTGAAGATGTTTGTACTTCTACATCACTCCTACACTTCTACACGATAATTTATTTGAGATGAGAGCCGTAGCTTAACGTGTCTTCGAAATCTCAGCTTAACGTGTAAGATATTATTACCCTCCGCAGGGATAACACAATTGCCAAATATGGTCAACACAAGAAAGCCTCCGGGGCGAGATTTTTGTGAGTTTTCGTGGGGGAATTTATTATACAATAATTTTTGCCACCCACGTTTTAATTACAGCTCAAACTAGAGCTTTTTTGTTTTTAAAGAAAAAGAAAAAAGTTCCTGTCCTCATTCGTCTAGCGGTCCAAGACACTCCGGGCTAAACGGAGGGACCCTGGTTCGAATCCAGGATGGGGAAAGCGTCTCTTTTTCTCCAAAATTACATAAGCTCTAGTTTGAGCTGTAATTAAAACGTGGGTGGCAAAAATTATTGTATAATAAATTCCCCCACGAAAACTCACAAAAATCTCGCCCCGGAGGCTTTCTTGTGTTGACCATATTTGGCAATTGTGTTATCCCTGCGGAGGGTAATAATACCTTAACACCTTTACATACGGAGAAAGAGAGCGTTGTTTCCTGTCCTCATTCGTCTAGCGGTCCAAGACACTCCGGGCTAAACGGAGGGACCCTGGTTCGAATCCAGGATGGGGAAAGCGTCTCTTTTTCTCCAAAACGAATAAAGCTCTAGTTTGAGCTATAATATACGTGGGTGGCAGAAATTATTGTATAACTCAGCTTAACATGTCTTCAGAATCTCATTTACACAGCCAACCTAACTTACCCAAGTATGTGAGCTTCACAGCGCTTCCTTTTGCAAGCTTTTTGAGCTTTGTGAGATGCACTGAAGACTTCTGTCACAGAGAGATTGATTAAGTATGGTGGAATTGTTCGAGCGAGTGAATAAATCTCTTATATTGCTCCGAGAATCTACGTATTCGCTTCTTACGTGAAAGGCGTTCAACCACGTAGCAATACGGAAACAAAATTAGATTAAAATATTTTCAAAAGGAGAGCAAAGTTAATATATTCTCTCGATCTGAATGAACAATTCGAGATAATCATTTTAAGATTAAATTAGATTTAGCGTGAACCTCATATCACTCGAATTCATTAACTTTATATACGCACTTCACCCACGCACCATTACATAATATACTCGCTTATGCACAGAATTGCCAACATTAACGACCTTAGAAAATAGATGATTGTGAGGTCAATTGCTGTAACTTTAACGATATTTCTTAGGAGACGTCCATGAAGGTTTTCTGTCCACCCAAACAATCGTACAATGCTACACCATTCACAGCACGATTTCCTTCCTTCGATAAATTTGACCGTACCTATCGCCATCTAATTTGTAACTTATTACGATAGACATCACTTATAAGAAATATTACTCACATTGAAGTCTGTACAACAAAATGTCGATTATTAGAAACGTGCATTATGGGAAGCGCTGATCTGTCAGGAAGAAATCATCGTTGTCTTAAAAATAAACTAATATTTTATAAAATTGTAATTAATTCAATTAATTAGGCATAATTTTAATAAGAAATCAGTGTAACGAGTATCAGAAAAACGCTGTCTTTATTTTGACTTAACTAACTTTGCTAAGGATTTAAAAAAAAAAATAAAAAAAAAATGGCGCATATCCGCCATTTTGTTGCCATTGTATCACGTGATCGTGGTTGCAAATTGTATTTATTGGCGACATTCTAAAAGATGCGCCAATGTTTACAATAGTCGGATAATCGCGGATTGTTCATTATTTTTATGCCAAAATAGCGATCATTGCGCCAATGCGGAAAACCTTTATCGCCAAGGTAAATGAAACCGGAAGTGTACAAGAAAATGGCGGCTGATGCGTCGGCCTATAATTTTAGGGGCTTTAGTTCGAACAAGAGGTTGTGATTCGGAGGTTAAATTAAACTAACAGTTCTATCTCAGATGGCCTAAACGTCTTGGGACGTAGCGTTCTTAATGATACTCAACAGCGTTTTACGTTATTAGCATAATAAACAACACCTCGTTTTTGTTTATGTCGTACTTCAAGCAAGACTGATTACATTGTCAAGTCGTCAAAACGGGGCGGTTTGACGCGACATTCTAGCTGCGATCTGTTTATTGCTGCTACAAATCAACGCCACGCCATGTATCTGTTTATTGTTTGTTTTATAGAGCAAGGACAACTAAGGTCATGTTGTCTATAATTTTTCGAAGACTCCGGATATCTGTTGCACAGCGAACCGAACCCTGGACAACATTTTAGGGGTGTTGTGCCAAAGTAATGCTGCACTTCGATTCCATGTGTAAAACCATACCCACTAATTTGTGAACGTTTATTTTGCTTATCCAATCATTAATGCAACTTAAAAAGATCTTTTGTTATATTATTGTTTGAAAACAAAAAAAAATTTTTTTTAATTTTGACAGTCATATTTGCAATTGTCTCATATTTTAATTCGCTTTTTAATCACTTCGAGTGAATTTTGAAACTTGGTTCGTGTGCCACATGTGGAACGCGTGTTATTAAAAATTGTTTCGCGTGCCACATGTGGCACGTCTGCCCTACGCTACATTGGGCGGAGAATTCGGCACCCTTTCTACGGTATCATAGGAATCGAACTCAGGTTAACGACACAATAGGAGAATGCGTTACCTCTTTGCCACCATAAGGCTCATGTCTGTTCGTTAAAGATGAGTCGGGTTCAGCCCGAGCTGGGGTCTCGGCCCGAAACGGGCTCGGGCTTGGGCTCATCAGACGGATACAACTGAAGACGAAACATTTTCAATATCAAAATTCTTCAAGAAATACAATTATGTGATTCGTTTTCGAGGATTGTAGAAACGCGCGTGTGTATGAAAATTCAAAAGAAATTGAATAGTGCAGTTCATCGAATTATTTTTTTTTTTAAATTTAAACCATACGTTCAGGGGTTAAAGTTATATTTGAAGTTTTGGGCTCGGGAGGGTTCTTGCCTCGAAAAATAAGACCGAACCCATTTCTACTGGTTGTAGGAGTAATGCTTAGTTACGGCTCGGAAAAAGCCATTGAGTTTTCTCTAAGGCAGTGATTCCCAAACGGAACCTTTTCCTTATCTCACGCCTAGCCAGGGAACCTAAAGGGGCCTTATTTATCACTATTTGGGCATAAATATAAAATAAGCAATAAAACAATATAAAACAATAGATAATGCTTTCTTATGTTTAGGGGATATCAGTGACGATTAGTTACCAAGAGTACAGTAGCTAAATAGTAGTAGATTGTAGCATATAGGTGAAGATTAGTTACCGATAGGCTAGTAGCTAGATATTAGTAGACAGTAGCTACCTAGGTAGTAGCTAGATAGTAGCTACCTAATAGGAGGAAAATTATAGAATTTTCGTCGATGTTTTCCAAACTGCTTGTGGAACCTGTGGAGGATCTCCGCAGAACTCCCGACTGCCGCGGAATGCATTTTAAAAAACACTGCTCCAAGAGGTGCGAATTCTAGAGTTTGTTCAGGTACAGATTATAACGACTGCAGATTACATTATAATTGCTGTACTCAACTACTTTTTCATGTGTACCACTGATGTTATTGGAATGTGTCACTCTCAGAAATAACGCAATTATCGGAAATGAATCAAAAATAAAGGATTAACCAAAGTTGAAAGTCAAAAACAGCATCAGTAAATCATATTTTATAAGGGTCATTTGGAGGAAGGCGTAGACATCACGTAAATTGAAAAGTATCGATGAAGGTTAACGGATGGGCAAGTGAAACTATCATCTGGCGCTTCATGGAATGATGAACCTTGGCACGTAGATGAAGATATCTCCAGCAAGCACAATTTCAGTCATCTGGAGAAGAAATTCTTCTTGCAGATTAGAACTGGAGCCAAGGAGAAAACCGCAAATCAGAACCACGGTTCGTGCGGCCACGTAGTTCTCTTGGATGATAAATGAAATGGGTGAGGCCACTTCTTACTCTTTAATAATTCTTTTCCTCTCTGTCTGACATAACCTTTTAAGACGGGGTGTGTACTTTCACCAAATTGATGGTTGTCCGCAAGTCTTTGGAGCAGTTTAATAAATATTGATGTTGGATGGGCCAACTCCTAACTTGCCTAAAAGCCAGATGCATTACAAGTGAAAGAAAGAGGGCCAAATTAATACCTATTGATTGATTTCGAAGGCGTCAGGGAATGTTCAGTAATTCCCTCTCTCTTCGGTCTTAAATAACCGGTGTGTGATCCATTTAAGATTGTGACAAGGCTGTCGAAATGGGCGAAAATGTTGCAGCAAAACACTCTAATTGGAATGGATTTTGAAGTCTTGGAGAACTTGTTTCCGAAGTATTTAGGTGATAAATTATGACGCTTCAAAGACCCGAAACAGGTCGAGGTTTGGTCCGACCTTCGAATCTCTTGTCCCACAAAATTGCTGCGAGTGTCTCAATTTTAAGGCCACATACGCTCATTCGAGCGATGAAAAATCGATAATTATTAAGTAACATCTTATTAAGAGCAGACATTGCTGAAATTTTCAGTACCACCATTTCTCACATTAATATTTTGTATAAACCGTTTTTTTAATAAACAAATGGCACATAATACACAAAAAATGCTATTAGTTACTTACGTTGCTAATCATTTTTGTATATTGAAGCATTATGCTGAGATTAAAATGTGCGCCGTTTTACCCTAAAATTTTTGCGTTAATTAGTGTGCAGAAATAAGAAAAAATTATAACATAATTTTAAAATATTCGGAAAAGATATTTAAAATTAAACCAAAATGATCTTAAAGGATTATACTTGTATCTTACAGTATACTTGTATCATTCGAAATTTAAATGTGTATGTAAAATATACGTTAATAAAGAAGGTTTGCATTGTTTTTTCAGCTGGCGAACAGTTTTGATAAAAAAGTAAAGAGAGTTCCTTTATTTCAACAAAGAGCGGATCCAGGATGTTATTACGGTGGGGGGGGGAGCTCTCATCGGGAAATTTTTTAGATTTTGGACTGTTAAATAGTTTAGGTAAATGTTTTTATATTACTAGCCTTCCTTTATACTCACCAAAATATTTCATTTACGACAATGAATTAAAGCTGGGCTTTTCTTTAACTAACCTGTTAACCGGGGAATAAAATTTTGTGAAACTCGTTTCACACTGGGGACTTTTTTTTTGTGGGGGAGACATTTTGGTAGTCTTCCGGGCATGACGAAAAATGTCGTCATACCCAGTTAACAGGTTAAGGAGATACTTTTTGTTAAATATGCGTAATCTTCCGGGCATGACGAAAAATGTCGTCATACCTTAATTAACAAACTAGACGGTTCAGGGTAGGTTATAGTCAAGTATGACAGAAGGATAACTTAGTAAAGGAGACATATACAATAACCAAAAACGATAATTTACAATGTAATTAATAGAACAAGTTTAAATTTAAACTATAAAAACATTGTAATTATTTTACTTTTTTATAACAAGCAACTTTTTAAAAAACTTGAAGTTTATAGTGCAAAGTCGAGCCATCTTGGTTTCTTTGAAAATTTGTCAATCACTTTATTTACATCAATATGAATGTCTCTGTGGGTGTGTATTAAAAGTCTCTCTTCTGTCATCCGCGTTCGAAGCCAAGTTTGAAGGCGCTTCAACGATAAAAAACTACGTTTTGCTGAAGCAACACTTACTGTAAACGTAGTTTGAAAGACGAGTAGCTTGAAGATTCGTGAAAAAAACGTCTGGATCGCATTTCTTCAAGAATTGGAGACTTTGTAAGACTTTTTCATATTTTATGCGTTGTTACAACAACGCATAAAATATTTTCGTAGTCTTAATTTTTTTCCTATTAAACCCCGATGGGGCCGATCGCCCTCTTCGGCCCTTGCTGGATCCGCCCTTGATTTTAACTTCCCTTGTTCAAAGCCTTCTACACGGCTCGGTATGATTACGCGAATGTCCCATAATTGAATTGACAGACAAATCGTATCATGAAGACGTGGGAAGAAAGATTCCCCGAAAAGGAGTTAATTTAAAAGGCAGCGTGCCATTTGCAGACTGAACAACTAAAACCACTCCAAGACGAATTTTGGCGAGAATTTGTAAATTTCTAAGTAATAATACCGTAGAAGGACGGAACTCAAAATTATATAAGATCAGAGGCAAGAAATAATCCAACTTTCATTTTGTAGTACAAATTCTAAAAATCGAAACTGTAAGAATATATAAAAGAATCTGAAAGGATAGCATTTTTTTAAAAATGGAAGAATTAGGAGAACCGCTCACAAAAAAGAAGAAAATGTATGTAAAAATCGATGGAAGTATTGAAAATACTATTTTATAAAAAAAAAAATTAAAGGAGTGTTTAAAAGCCTCGAGTTTTGTTACAAAATTTGAATAACTTACAAACAAATACAGATGGGAACCAGAGGATCTATTTTTGAATTATTCGATACGATATTGTGTGAATAATTTATATAATTTTGCATGGTTTTACCTAATAAAATCAACACGATAAATTAAAAAATAAAGTTGCTATGTGTTTACAAATAATAATAATAATTTACGACTTTCTTATAACATTCTAATTTTTTTACAGAGTGCAAGTTCTTAAACTAATTCCATATTCCCATTTAGAAAATGAAGTTCGGGAAAAAAAAAAGTTTATTGTAAATGATCGCAATTTGGGGGAGATGTAAAAATATCGCCTAACACTAACATCTATAGAAGAAAAAAGATCGCCAAATTCGCCAGTCGAAAAATGAGAGAATTCACCAAATTCACCAATGTTCGCATCTGACACAATGACACTTTCCAATCTAAGAGGAGAGTTACAGGCTTATTAAGCGGGAGAGTTACAAGCTCATGAGGGGAGAGTTATAGTGCTACAAACCCATGTATTGATATATATATATACAGAATTTCATCGCAACGTGGGGTTATGGCTATTTTCTTTAGTACGATTTCTCATATGGCCTTTATAATAGAAAAAACGAATTCACATACGCATGTTCATATTTCAAAACATGGATGTAATTCTCCCACAAAATTCACGCTATCCTGGATATATTGTGTCATCAGTTTAGGTTGTGTTTAAAATGTGCTTCACCTTATCAGAAAAAAATATGAAAATTTGTGCATAACGAGAAATTCACGACCAAAGCTAATAATAATAAATATTTTCATTTCGTTAATCTTGCTGCGGGACGCACAAAACAACCTTACAGGCAACCATTTGCTACCACGGTTCTAATGAACTGCCAAAGAACAAGTTGGTGTATAGAGAGAGAATATCGAAACTACCATTTAAAGAATAATTTTGAAGATAACTGAATTCTGTTTATTACCCAATTAGTACAGATTATTAATTTATTTAATTATAGATTGTCTATTTTCCTCGTGTCTCGTAGACAAATGGCTATGTGCCAGTAAAATGAAGTTGGGCCGACAACCTATCAAAATCAATTGCCGTCTACTCTTTGCTCTCGAAGAACAGACGAAAAACCACTTATTAGGGAACAGTTCCTTGAGGTCAAGTCCTTGTAATCAACGACACCGAAAAGCACCTAATTAACTTCTACGTACTCTGTCAAATCGGGGCTCCGGCTCCCGTTCAAGTAACGTCTGCGCAAATGATAATAAATGACGCTCAGGTTTTTTTTCTTCCGTGCATTACTTCTCTTATGCATTCCACACACGTGACTTACTAGTACTTTTACTAGGTAATTTTAATTGATTAATTAGAGCTGTAAATTATCTGTTTACACGTGTTATTTTTTTGAATGGACGGCCTGAAGCGCCATAGCATAGTTGGCGTTTGCCTAGTAGCTTTTCCATTGCAATTACACTTCACGCGTATAAGCGTTGCTTAGAATCATATTTATCACCGTACGAAAAGGCACTCATTCTGACTTCATTTCATTACGCTTTCCTGATCGTATACATGAAATCATACCAGCGAATTAATACCAGCATGAAATCATACATACGAATTAATACCAGCCCACATAGCAAAGATCGTCCTTGAAACATCCCGAGGAACTTCTGGACATCCTTAGGACGTCCGCAGGACGATCTTTGTTATCTGAGAGATCGCTTATAAACGAAACTTAGACTTGTACGCATCGGTTGCTTTGGCTCTACACTGTGGAATCTTCTTCCTAAAGGGCCGTTTACACACAACGTTTTACCGTGGATGTTGTCTGATAGCAAATTCTATCATATAGAGCAGTGGTTCCCAACCCTTTTCAAGCCGCGACCCACTTTTATAGTAATCAAAAGATCCGCAACCCCCTCTGTCTGCCACCGCAACATTTGCATAATAAAAGCATTTTTAAGAGAGTAAAGAAAACACATTAAATACAAAATTATATTATATTAATTATATATATACAGTGAAAATCGGTTATAACGACCTTCAAGGGACCGTGCAAATTCGGTCGTTATAAACGATATCTTTTTAAAATCATAATATAGTAATACACTTTAGGATTTTATAAATAATTTTAATGATAAATAGCAATAAACTTTTGGTTTAAAAAATTAAATAAAAATATATTTAATTATAATGAATTCAATGACGGTATATATTAAACTATATTCTTAACCACACTAAATGCATATTTTTTAGTTTCCTAAATTGAAAAAAAATGTAGAAAATACTATGCAAAATATATAATATAAAAAACAACTGTATTAAAAAATATTTATTATATTATACTAATGATTTCCGAACAGTGCCGGTTTAAAATTTTATGATCCCCAGGCTGAGAAAATAGAATTGATCCCTGAAGAATGCTAC
>QLNU02014176.1:50556425-50589104 GCA_006491805.2 Dysdera silvatica | reverse complement strand
TTTTCCTACATCATTGACTCTGTAACCAATAGTATGTGGCGTTTATCCCCTTCTCCCCCCCATCAATACCGAGCCCAGATGATACTTCAAATTTCAGTGTTTAAAAGGGATACTCGGCTATGTGTGAGTTGTTAAAATATGAACAACCAGTGTGCTGAATTGCACAACCGGTTCTTTGAGAGCTCAATTTCTGTATTTACTATACAGTGAACAAAGCGCAACTGGTTCTCATTTTCAAAAATATTTTAACAACCTGTTTACTCGAACTGGCTCCAGTATCATATGAACTTGTGTTTTCAACATGTTATGACCTCTGGTTCTTGCATTTAAGATGCTCCGATGGCGGAAAAGACCTTCCTTCATCTATTGTGGATAACCCCAACGCGGAATGTTTTGCAATGTTCTGCAACAAGCCTTCAGCTGATCAAAAATGTTCTGCAGGAGATATATGTATATATATACATTTTTACAGAGTGTCTATGCGTCTGGAAAACAAGAAAAACCTGGAAAAGCCAGGAAAATTTGAAATTCATTGTTATAATAAATAGCTTATTAAAATACCTTTGAATTGTATTTTAACATGAATACACTAAAAATTTTGGAAACCACTTTGATTACCAAAATTACCTATCATTTTGAAACCCAAACTAATAAAACTATAAAATTATTGCTTCCATTTCTCTAGAAAAAATACTTGTTATATAGTTCCAAAACAAAAGAGAGTTTTAGCTAAATTATCATGTAAGCATTGGATCACGCACCTCTTTTCCTTATATATATTTGACATACTTTGAATCGAATAGGACATGAAGCATCAGCTTTGCTATTATATAATTAAACTTTTATAATGAACTCAAAAAGGGCCCAATGAAAATGCTGTTGTAAATAATTAATGCAAGTTTTTAGTGTAAAGAAATACATTTTTTTAATACATTTTTTTTATTTGTGAATTCACTGCAATTGAGTTATAAATGGCTTCAGGATTTGAGTTAGTACATTTCATGGTCTTGAAACTTGTTTTTGTTATACGAATTTTAGTACATTGTGTGTTGTTTATTGTAGTTAACGACTGGAAGTCGATTGAGATTTTGTCTGGAAAACATGGTTAAAGTCAAGGAAGTTTGAAACGGAATTTGGATTAACACCTTGTTTTTCCATTCTATAAAATGTAAATTCCTTTTTTAATAGAAATGCAGAAAACACTTGTCCGACTGATATTTTTTCATTTCTTTATTTTAAGACAAAAAAAAAAAAGATTTCCCCAGCATTGTTCTGCAGTGAAGAAGCTGTTTGTATTGCAACGTGAGTTGTGCTAAAAAGTACAACACACGTCGCTTGTATTGCGACATGCATTGTACTTTTTATAGCACATTCTGCTTTCAGGATGGATAGATAAATTTTTGGTGAGAAATAGCAATTGCAACACCAAAAATTTAAAACTAAAAATGAAAACTTGAAACCGTTTAAAGAAGCCTTAATCTAGAGGTGACTATGTTCCGGGATTTTCGTAATTTCCAGGAATTTCAACTTGTCTTTTTCGGGATTTCTTTTTAAAAAATTACAAAAATTTTGTTTCGTTTCTATAATTTTTTATATTCCTTTGGAAATCATTGTCTTTACCAAAAATATTATGTAAAGTTTCAGGGAATTTGGTTTGGACTTACAATCACCCTTCTTAATCACACTTTAAGAAATAAGTGTAGGTTGCTAATAACTCAAGAATGTATGACAAAATTACGTACATATATGTTTTACTACCCGGTTAACTTTCTTAGATATTGTAACAGAAATCTTAATTAATCATTTTTTTTCCTTTTTAAGAGTAATTGAAATTCTGAAACTATTTTTAGGTATTAAGTTGCTCAGAAGATGGTGTTGTGATAAGATGGGATTACGCTGATGGAAAATCGCTTATGGTAACTTTTTTTTGTCGTTTCTTTCACAACAATGCTTGAATATTCTGTAACCAATGTGCAGCAGATGTCTTGCTGCATAGCTTGTCACCTAGTTGTGAAATTACACTTACCACCAGTTTGTAGTGGCAACACTATTTTTCTAGTTTTTAATGAAGCTTCTAAATAGAATTTGGCAGTTTATGTTTTCTATTATGTACAGTAGAATCCTGCCTAACCGAAATGGGAGGTTGCAAATGTTAACGTTGAAAATGTTTTTACGGAACCTTCTATTAATCAGTTAGGATCAATTAGGAAAAAAGTCACGTTTTCATTGTTTTTTAATATAGGTAGGAGGCTGTTGTTGCCACTTTATTATAGTCAATTGTACTTAATTCTTTACTTTTTAATTTTGGTTGTCATGGTAACCCGAAAGGCACGAAATGCCAGAGGGTGCTTTTTCTCTTTTGTTTATTAACATTCATTCATTCAAGTTTTGACCCTTACTCACATCATTTTTCTATTCTGCTTATTCGACTTGGGCACGGTTGCCGCCGGAGCCGGGCCAGTTATCCCAGACAGGACTATTCCGCTTAAATTCAAATGTTATTCTTTATTCACCAATGAAAAAATCTTCAATATTATTAAATACATTTTCAATGTTCTAATATTCAATAACGTTGAAGATTTTCATTGTTTTTTTTTTTAACTTTTCAAAATAGATGCCCTTTTAATATTTTTGCCAAAAATGATCGCATTCGTTTTCTAGTATACTCTGATCTTAAAAAACTAACACAAATAGTATTCAAGAACATGATAATATAAACAAAATGTACAAGAATAGCATTGGGTGGTGTTAGTCATTTTTTTTTTTTCATCCATTATGTCAACTACAATCATGTGACAGTAAATATTTTGGGGACAGACAGGCTTTAATGGCATGTTTTGACAGGTATATTACATATGCATAGGTCAGTTAAGGTTCAATTGTATGTCACAGCTGACACATAGATTAACAGTCTTAAGCATCGTTTGTGTAAATTTGTCTCTCCAAACTAAAATGCCCCGTCAGTGGTTAGATGTTAAAAGATTTAATAGCTGCTACTGAAATAGTTAGCGTAGGGCATTTGGTCCCGGTGGAGGGAAGGGTTGAGCAAATCACCCCACAAGAGAAAACTTGTGAAGTCGTAACCACAGTGTGTTTCTGGGTAAATATTGTGGGTTTTTTTTACACCTTTGCACTGAAAATTGAATTTCCGGGTCATCCAAAATAGGGTCCATCTTCTTTATTTTGGTTAATTAAGTGTTCTACTACATATAGAATTCTTGAATTAAATGCAGGGATGTTAATTCTGCACCCATTGTGCCGAACTATTCCAATCTGCTCCCCAACATACATTTTTGCTGAAATTTGTCTGATCGTGCACCTATCACCCATTTTTTTATTCATTCGTACATATTAAACCAATAAAAAATTCAGTAGATTCAAATAATTTTTCAGGAAATTTCAGTAGATTTGGCAATTTTCTCCACAAAATTCAGATTCTGAAAAAATTTCAAAATTTTAGCAGGTTTGGCAATTTTTTCTTTTCTTTTTTTTTTGTTTTGATACTTTGACTTTTAGGAATAGATGAACATGAATTATAAACAACTGTAGTAAAATCATCAGAAAAGTTGTTTTTGCTTGTACTGTGTTTTGCAGAATAATAAAAAGAAAAAATAAATTTAAATCCGTTTTGCATTAAATCAGCTTTAAACCATTCATTTATTTAAAGTAATAGTTTGAACTTATTTTAAAAAATAAATTAAAAAATTCAGTTTCAAGCATTGATTTTAAAAAGGTTGTAATGGAGGTTTGGAATTTTTATCATATGATTTCTTTAAAAAAAATTGCACGATTAAAATCATTGACATCCTAATGTGAATTATACTTTTTCTTCATTATTTGTATAGGTGTATGAATTGAATATGAAGACAATCATTTCATCCTTTTTTGCTGCAACAGTTTGTGATTGGTTCGTTACATCTAAATATGGAAGTGCGTACAATATATTTTGTTTTTTCCTCTGCTGCAGGAACAGTGAAACTCATAATATATATATGCAGTGAAACCTTTCTCAGGCGGAAACTCAGGGGACCGGAAAAAATTCCGTAGTATGCAGGTTTCCGCCTTATGGAGGTTACATGCAAAACAAATACATACATAGTTAAATTCAGTGGTAAGAGATGACTGCATATGCTTTTTTTTTTCTTTGTCTTATCTTGCGAACTTTAAGACTATATTTTCCTTTTGATAAAAATATTTATTTTATCACTGCATTTTATTTTTATTAATTTTAATTTTTGCACTATTTTGTGGTTTTAGTAGTTACGATCAATATGGTGCAAAATTTCATGCTAACTATACATGCTTATACCATACAAAAAGTCTATTATGTAAGCTTAAATTGTAACGATAAAGTACCTCCCTTGTAAAGATAATGATTCCCTTGTATAAAGATAATCTCCCTTGCGGTGGGTTTATCCATGAATTGATAAAGTCGATGTGAGTGACTTTTCGTTCTGGTTAATAATGAACGTTTTTATTTAAGAAGTGGGTGGCACTGTCATACGCAAGGGGGGGGTGGTCGCGATTATGATTGTAACCCCCATTGCGATGAAATTGTTTATAGTATACATGTAAATACAATGGAGTTGTAGCTCTGTAACCCCTCCCCCCCCCATTGTAAGCCTGTAACCCTCCCCTTATGAACTTTCTAGGTATTCCTATGGCAGGTGGATGGTGTGCAAAATGGTGGTCGGACAAGCGTAGGCAGAAAGTTCATAAGGGGGTTATAGGCTTAATGAGGTGGGGTTACAGAGCTACAACTCATATATTCCTATGTTAAATATACAAAATTTCATTGAGATGGGGGGTTACAACCCCCAAAACCGCCCCCTGGCTACGCCTATGCGGACAAGGGCATTCTATATCTGTAAAATGTCTTTTGTTCGTTATCCTCCACTTTGCTATTTGTATTGTATTACAACCCTCTTTCCTTTTTCTGCTGAGAAAACTTTCTTTCTGCTAGTGATTTTCCGCTTCGTGCAGGTTGTTCTTTTTGACAAGACTAAATACTGCTTTCCGTTTCCGCGTTAGACAGTTTCGGTTTTAGCTAATGTTAACTACCATTGACTTTTGAAGGGACCGCAAAAAAATTCCGTGTTGAGCAAGTTTCCGTCATACAAGTTCTGCCTTAGACAGTTTTTATTTTATATATATATCATCATCATCATCATATTCAACCATTATCTATCCACTGCTGGATGAAGGTCTCTCCAAATGCTTTCCACACAAGTCTATCCTGAGCAATTCGCTTCCACGTCACCCCAACCTGTTTTCTTATTTCATCCACCCATCTAGTTTGAGGACGTTTTCTAGGTCTTCGGTGGTCTCTTGGAATCCAGTTCAGAATTTCTGTTGTCCATCGTTGATCAGTTCTTCTTGCAATATGCCCAGCCCATCGCCATTTCAGCCCTTTTACTTTAACAATGATGTCCTCTACTCTAGTTTGCTCTCTCACCCAAGTGTTTCTTTTTCGATCTCTCCTAGTTATTCCAAGCATGCACCTCTCCATGCTCCTTTGCGTTGTCTGTAACTTTCGTATTGCTCCAACTGTTAGACTCCATGTCTCTGATCCATAAGAGAGGACTGGCAATACACACTGGTTGAAGACCTTTCTTTTTAGACACAAAGGCAATTTCCCCTTCAGGATAAAACTGTTTCTTCCAAATGCACTCCAGCCAAGTTTAATACGTCTGTTGAGTTCTTTCATAATGTTGCCATCCATTGAAATCAGCTGGCCAAGGTAAATATATGAATCAGCAATTTCTAGCTCAATGTTGTCAACTTGTATTTTTGTTTCCTCTACGAAATTATTGAACATGATCTTAGTTTTTTGTAGGTTCATCTTGAGTCCAACTTCTTTACTTCTAGTTGAGAGCTCCTGTACCATGTCTTGGAGTTCTAATGGGTTCGTTGAAAAAATAACAATGTCATCAGCAAACCGCAAATGATTTAAATATTCACCATTTATTTTTATTCCCTTGTTATTCCAATTTATCTGCTGAAAAATCATCTGTAAAGCTGAAGTAAAAAGTTTTGGAGAAATGGTATCTCCCTGCCTCACACCTTTACCAATTTTGATAGTTTTGGTATCTTTATGTAACCGAAATTTTGCACTTGCATTTTTATACACACGTTTCACCATGTCAATGTACACATCCTCAATGTCTGTTGATCTTAAAGAGTTGATGACTGCTGATGTTTTAATAGAGTCAAAGGCCTTCTCATAGTCAATAAATGCCACACACAATGGAAGTTCATATTCATGTGTTCTTTCAATTAATTCTCTTAATACTTGAATATGGTCCACTGTACTGAATCCACTTCGAAATCCAGCTTGTTCTCTTGGTTGAGCTGCATCTAATTTTTTCTGCAGGCGATGTGTTAGCACTTTTGTGAAGATTTTATAAATAGCAGGTAACAAGCTAATTGGTCGGTAATTTTTCAAATCCTCTTTATCACCTTTTTTATGCAAAAGAATTACTGTTGCAGAATCCCATTGGTTTGGTATGTTACCGCTGTTAAGACATTTGGTAAAGAATTTTGCAAGTATGTCTTCTACATATTCTCCAGCTTCTTTTAGGATATCTAATGTAATACCATCATCACCAGGGGCTCTTCCTTTCTTCATACTTTTTATTGCAAATGAAACTTCTTCTTTTAAGATTTTAGGAGCTGTTCCTTCGACTATTTCAATGTCTTCGTTTAATCCACTGTTACTTTCGTATAGATTTTTGTAGAATTCTTCAACTCTTCTAAGTATTTCTTCCCTATTTCTTGTTACGGTGCCATCCTCTCCTTTTAATGCAATGATGTGTTTCTTCCCAACAGATAAACTTCCTTTAACAACCCTAAGGCTCTTGTTATTTTCAATGGCTTTCCTTACTAGCTCACAGTTGAATTTTCTTATGTCTTCTTTCATGCTTTTGCGCAGAGTTTTACAAAGTTCTATGTACTCAATCCTGGAACTGGTATTTTGATTGTCCACCTTCATATCTCTTCGCCTTTTCATGAGCTGTTTCGTCTTCTCAGATAATTTGCTATTGTGCTTTTTACAGGTTACACCACCAATTTCCCCAGCAGTTTCAACTATTGTCTTAACAATGTTTTCATTTGCTTCTGAGATATCACTTTCATCAATAAGTCCTTCCAGTGCAGAAAAGCGATTTTTTAATTCCAACTTGAATGCCTCGGTATTTTCTTTTAATTTCTTTAAATCCACCCTCTTACTTACTTGTTTCCTAATGAGCTTCTGTCGTTCTAATTTAGTATTTAAGTGCACTTTACATCTCACCATTCGATGATCACTTCCAGTATTAAATCTGTTCAGTACACTGCAATCTTCAATAATTGATTTCTTGTTTGCCAGGATATAGTCAATTTCACTAGTTCCCCCATTTGGGTGTTTCCATGTCCATTTTCTTTGCGGTTTCTTCTTAAAAAATGAATTCATGATGCTAAGATTTTCAGCTTCTGCAAATTCGATGAGTTGATCGCCACGTTCATTCCTTTCCCCATATCCGTATTTACCAACCGATGTCTCTCCTTGTTCCTGTTGTCCAATTCTTGCATTGAAATCCCCCATGATGAGCTTGATATGTTGTTTCCCTTTGGTGTGTAACTCTTTGATTTCTTCATAAAATTCTTCAACCTCTTCGTCGGTATGGCTTGATGTTGGTGCATATACCTGTACTATCTGAAGTTGGTATCGCTGGGTTAGTTGAACAACGAGCCTCGCTGCTCGATCTGACGTGCTTTCGACTTCAAGAAGGTAGTCTTTAATTCTTTTGTTGATTAAGAAGCCAACACCACTTGTTCTTCCAGTTTCCGTTCCTCTATAATAAAACAAATGTCCACTTTTAAGTTCCACCAACTCTTCACCTTTTCTTCTAACTTCACTGAGTCCTACAATGTCCCATTTGATCTTGTCAAGTTCTTCTTCCAATTCCTGAAGTTTTGCTTCAGAAGCAAGGGATCGTCCATTATACGTTGCCAAGGTCAATAACAAACGGCAGCCTGGGCCATTCCAGTGATTCTTAGCACCCCCTGCTTTCATGCCACACTGACCGCTGCCTTGATCAGGATATATATATATATATATATATATGATCAAGGATCTCACTCATCCTATATTTTTGGAACATGTCCTATATTTTTAGGTACTGTCCAACATTTTCATTTTTTTTTTAGTTATTGGTATAAAAGTTAACTGTATCATAGGTTATCTTTATTCCAAGTTTCGATCCTCAATATGGAGTATACAGTTTCGGTTTTCAGCTCTCTTCTCTCGCAAACATTTAAACGGCCATTTTATTGTCTACTGGAGGATGTAATTGTAAATTTTTTTTCAACTTCCTAAGGTACTAAATAAATTAATACATTCACTCCTTCTCTGCTATTGTTGTGAGAAACATAACATTGCTTTATATAAAATAAATAACATTGCTCGTTAGTGCAATGGCTGATTTCTCTTCTATCAATGACCAATTTTCTTTCAGATTGGACTGTTGACTTTTAAGATTATCTTAAATACTAACTGTAGTACTTTTTAATATTTTCAGATTAAGGTGTGAATTTGATGTATGAAGTAAAATTGATGTATAAGTATAAACATGCCTCGTTATACACGGTTTCCAGAGAACTGGCTGAGTGAAAAGAATGGAAATAAACATTTAATTGAATTGTAGTCAAAGCATGCTGATTCATATGCAAAAAAGACCTTTAGTGTTAGAAATTCAGGAATACAACGAGTACTACAATCAAATAGGTCAAAGCACAAGATTATGGGGACAGCTGCTTTGTCCAAAGATCGAACACAAAATTCACAGTGTCGGTTTCATCATCTGGGCAGAAGTCTTCAAATTTTGTATCTAGTGCTGAAACTTTGAAACACTGGAATGTGAATGATGCTGATAGAGTATCTAATGCAGAATGTTTATGGACAATGAAAATTGTTGAAGCTGGTTACCCATTCAATTCTTGTAAAAATTAGAAAAATGTGTTTTGTAAAATGTTTCTAGACAGCAAAATTTCTAAGCCATTTACGCTAGGACAAACTGAGGTTTCATATGAAATTGCACACGGACTTGGACCATATTTTCATAATCAGTTGATTAGCTCTGGTAAGAAAAGTGACTCTTATTTTACCATATCATTTGATGAGGCAAGAAGTAAAGCTGGAAAGAAACAGTTAGATATTCACATTCAATACTAGAACAATGATCAGGAGAAGGTTGTATATCACTTCTTGTGTTGCTTTGAGCTTGGTCATGCAACTGCTGATATACTTAAGGAAAAGATACTGTTATCCCTATCAAAAGATCACTTGCCTCTTAATAGATGATTACTTGCGATTGGTTCAGATGGGCCTCCAGTGAATGTGAAACGTCTGAAGGATATTCATTCTATTTTCAAAAGCGAGGGTTTGCCAGGTTTAATTAATATTGGTATATGCAATTTGCAAATCTTGCATAATTCTTTTAGGAATGGCATAACTCAGTGCTTAAGTCATTGGGAGATCGAAGACTTTTTGGATGCCGTACATAAGTATCCAGCCAGAAGTGAGGATTTTCACAATATTCAGAATAACCTTGAAATGGAGTAGAAACACATGTTGAGTTTTGTTAACAATAGCTGGTTTTCTATGGTCCCTGTTATTTCAGTAATAACAAAGCAATGGTTTGCCTTAGGGGAGTATTTCCTTGAGTACATCCTCAAAAACAGCAAGAATTAGGGCAAGTCTAAACTTTATCTAAGTATTAGATCTCACCTGAAGGATCCAACAACTTTAGCCCACGTGCTTTTCCGGAAGTCAGTGGATGAGACTTTTGATAAATTTCTTCTTTTAATGCAACGAGAAGAACCCTTGATACATATTCTATATGATGAAGTCTGCTTTGTTATTCCAAGCCTTGGTTCAAGAATTGTTAAACTAGAACTGTTGAGAAATATGTTTGGAAGGAACTTAAAGAACTTTGATTTCAATAACCTGGAAAATATTCTTCCAACAACTGAAATTGATGTTGGAATTCTTGCCAGGAATGAAGCTTTAAGACTGAAGGAAAAAGAATTAAAACTATTTTTCCATGAGGCGAAACATTTTAATATGACGATCATTGAATATTTACTTGATAAAGTTCTTCTGAGCAACAAATTACTGGAAAATATCGTGTTCCTTCGTCCATTATTTAAGATGGAACCAATGTCTTTGAAGTACGTAGCAAGAGTGGTTAAAGAAATTTCACTTGTTTTCCCGGAGAATAATATACATAAGCTTTCTGACGAGTGGAAATTATACATGATTGAACAAGTGAATGAATATACCCTGATGACTGAAACAAGGGGAAAATAGAATTGATTATGTAGATGATCTGTTTGAAGAATCAGAGATTCAAGATGATGAGGAACCTGCAAACGAAAGTTCCACCTCTGTAATAAGAATAGATGTTTATTGATGTGATGTCCCAAAGAAGAAGAAGAAGGGGGAAATACCTTCTACTTTCTCGTTTAGTCAAAGCGGCACTGGCACTTTCCCATGGGAAGGAGAGAAGGGTTTCGCTTAACAGACTCTTTCTTAACTCAAATCGTCCACTGTTAAATGAATTAGCAGTGGACAATTTGGAATTATTAACAGTTTGGTTTGTTTGTTGCCCTTTAATTCACTGGCACAGGTTCACATTTGAACTTACGCCTATCATTTGGTATAATAACGTGTGTATTGTGTAGTGAGAATTGAATATCTGCCATACTACATATGTCAAACTGACGTAGACGGCAGATGGGGTTGGGAGTAGTTGGTTTTAAACCTGTCTCATAAAAGATTTTTTTCACAAGAAAAATCAGAAGATTTAGAAATTTACCCCCCCACCTCTCTCTTTTTTGTTCGCTACTGATATGTCCTATATTTTTTTAAGTTGTGACTATGACCCCTGTATGATTATTTAAATGTAATCAATTGTTTTATGTTAAATGTTGATTTTTTTACAGATCATTATCGTCTTTATTCAATTAAAGTAAAATCTGAAACGGTTAATTTCAAAACTACTTTATTGAAGTCTGTTGATCCCATTGAAAACTCTGTTGCTATTGGTCCTTTGGTAAGACTTCATTATCATTCACCATAACTGGCTTTTGTGCCATAAAATATGAATTCCTTGTAATTTTTTAATTTTAAAATTTTTTTTCACAAGACATCAATAATTAATTTTATTGTACACATGTCTGATATGTGCTTTTTAAATTTTTTTGTAGGGCACTTACGTTGCTGGAATACATGACAATGTTCTGCATGTTCGAGATCTCCAAACTAACATCTTCAAAAAGTAATAAATTTATAAATTGTAAACCTGATTTTTATGTACTACAGTCGAACCTGGTTATAGTAAGTTCAGTTGTAATAAGAAGAAATGTAAAACATTTGTTTTGTCACATTTAAAATATACAGGATGAAAACCTGTTCTAGTGAGCAACAGTCTAGTCAGTTTCTCCTGTAATTTGCTTAGGTTGAGTCTAAGAATAGATTTCTCTCTTTTTTTTACAAAATAAAGGGAAGAAGTTTTATTTCTTCCCCTATCTGATGCTATGAGATCTGATATTCTCACTGAGATACAAACCGTGAACAATTCTGAGCCAGAACAGGGTAGTAATGATCCCCCCCCAGTTTGTATAATGACATTGGAGTGTGTCGAAAGCGTGTGAAATTTTGTTAAATATATGATATATATGTAAATGATGATTTATGATAGCCTTTCTATGTGTCACATTTTGCTCTCTTATTTTAATATTAACACGGTTTTAACAAGAACTCAAATGTAATAAGAAAAAGTGCTGGTCAGCTCATGCTCATTATAAACGTCTTTGACTATATAACAGGTAGGAAATTAGCAAGCAGCTCATTGCATTGCAGAAAACAAATTTAAAATTAGTTTATTATGGACCTGATTCGGCATATAGCATAGAAACCGATAACCGGTTGTTTGTGTAAACTGGCTTAAACTCACTTTTAATTCAATTTTTATAAGGAAAAGGATGAAATGGTTCTCACAATTACAATGTTTAAAAACATAAGCAGTGTGTGTCAAATATATTTTAAAACAATCATTCAATGTTCAATAAGATTTGAACTTATTACCGAGAAGTATACGAACTTTTAGTACAAAAAGTGCTTTCTCATATCAGTGATACTTTTGTTACTGTTGCATAAACTGTAAAAATATTAATGTAGTTAATTTACACACACAATGGAGTCCTTTACTCGTATATAAATGTTGCCTTACATATGGTTAAAAATAATTAAAATACATTTTTATGTCCAATGATAATTTTTATATAGATTTAAGCATGTGAGCGAAGCTAACGGATGTGCGTGCTTATGTAATTAATTGGTAGGTGCCTGCTATTGAGTTAAAATCTCCATTCAATATTCTAAAAACTGGAGCTAAGACTTAAATTTAAGGACCATATCCTGCTTCAATGCATTGAATTAAGTTAAAATTAGATACTTTTGGTTTCACTGAAACATTTTGAATGTTGAGTAGTATCACTGGAAATTCATTCAACCAAACGTTTAAAAATAAATATCAAATCTTCCTCATTGTTCTCGTATTCAGGGTAAGCAGCAGCATGACATTGGCACTTCCGTTGCTTCCTATCTAGAACATTGCTAGATGTCAAATCATGGTCAGCCATAGCCTTAAGGGCCTTCACTTCTATCACTAGCCCTGGTCGTCCTATTTCTCTCTCTTGCTGGTTTGCTTTTTTTTTTTTTTCGTACTTTTTATGGTAGATGGTACACTTCTCTCAGAACGTGTCTCCAATGTCCAAATCTTTTTTCTCGAATCGTCTTTATAACACTTGCTGTTTTCATTGCTTTTCGTATGCCTGTGTTGTGCTTTGTGTCACCCTGGGACATTCGCAACACAATTATTTCTGTCACATGGCACATTTTCTCCTCCCTTAGTTTTAATGCCCAACACACATCCATATGTTATAAAAAAAGTAGCAGCTGAAATACAGAAAGGTCCTATACAATTGAACCTGCTTATAACGAAGTTGAAAGGAGCCTTGGAACTATTTCATATACATGAACTTCGATATTTCCACACTAGCTCTTGTTATTACAAAGTTCAAGGGACACTCAATATAAGTGGGTTCAATTTCATATAAACATCGTGTTTATTTCTTAAGTAAAAACAGTGTTTTTCTACTTTTTTTTTTATCAAAATTATATATAGCTGAATTGATTGCTGTCTTGTAAACTGCCAACTTATCTATGTAACGTGTAACAATGAGGATTATCTCTTCTTGCTGCCAAGAATGGTTCTCGTTATTCTAATAACCGCTATTCTACCTGGTTTTTTTTTCCTTTCTTTTTCTTTAATTATTTTAAGAAATCCTTTATGCACTATTTTTGTTTCTAGGCATGTAATAGGAGCAAAGAAGTTCTTATGCATTGCTGCTCACCCAACCGAAATTGTGTTAGCTACAGGCGATAATTTGGGATGCATTCTAGTATGGTAAGTTCAGATTTCTCATTTGAAAGCTTAGCTATTTTTAATAGCTCAATGTTAGCTCAACGTAATAGTAGTAACAGGGTGTCTATAGATCTGGAAAAGTCAGTCAAGTTTTTTCTAACTGAAAAAGTCACTGAAATTTGAAATGCAAGGAACTAAGTCAGGGAAATTTGAAATTCATTGTTATAATAAATAGCTTATTAACCTTTATCATACGAATAAACATGGCACACCAAGTTTAAGATTATGCAATGTCAACTTCATCAGAACATTGAAAATGTTATTGCTGCCATCCCTCAGGCAGCACTACTTCGACGTCAATGGTAGTCATTTCCAGCAGTTTCTGTAAAGGGCAGTTTCCCTGCTCATTAAGGAAGGTAAATTTAATGTCCGAATTAAAAAACATTTCTTGGCCAGTTTTATTTTGGCCACTATATATATATATGTGTGTCTCACAGTCGTCCACTGCCAAGAATACCAGCTCCCGAGAGCACCGCTTCTAAGCAGCCCTCCAGGTAGCGGTCGCTCAGTAGGGAGGTGACATAAGTCCCGCCTTAGTGTAGGACTTCAGCTGTGGTGACTGAATTCGGAACCTTCGTTAAATTGTTAAAATATAGATCCAGCTTTCCAATATGTCTGGCCAACGTGGTGAACCTAAGGCCGATTTGTATTTCTTTCACCATACTATGTGTATGCATGTATGATAACAGAGAGACCTCCATTCTGCAGCAGATTGAAAATGGATGATGATTGTGATATATATACACACTGAAGAGCGAAAACAATATGACCATCTTCACCGTATGTGAATGAGCTCGTCTGGAAGGCACATGAACAGGTTAGAAGGATATTTAACAGCTGCCGGTGATTCTGAAGCATAGCTCTTTTGATTGCATTTGTGAGTGGTGAGTAAGGTTGCTCATCTGTATAGCTGATATAAGCGAGTTTGATAGAGGGCAGATTGTAATGGTCTGACGGCTCGCAACAAGTATCTCTGAAACAGCATGACTCATTGGGTGTTTGCAAACTACCGTTGTTAAGACATATGTAAAGTGGATGAATGATGGCAAAACCAGTAGTAGATAGCAAGGCATTAGATGTCCACACATCATCAATGAAACTGGAAGTCGGAGGCTGTCCCACTTGGTGAAGCAAAATCAGCAACAACCAGTGGCTCAACTGACAGCTGATTACAATTCAAGTAGAAGTGTTTCAGGGCACACAGGTTAATGTACTCGGTTTCATATGGAACTCTGCAGTAGATGGCCTTCTCATGTGCCTCTGTTCACCAATCATCGTCACCGTTGATGTCTACAGTATTCTCGGGAACATCATGACTGGATCATGGGACAATGGAACAGAATTGCCTGGTTGGATGAATCATGTTTTCAGCTCCATCACATCGATGGCCACATCAGAGTATGCCGTCTTCCAGGCAAACAGTTCCTAGACACATGTAATGTACAGTGGGTCATAAGCAGGCTGGTGTTGGTGATAGTATGGTTTGAGGGACTTTCTTATGGGCATCTGTGGGAGCCGTTGGTTGTTATAGAACACACCATGGAAGTTGTTGCCCAACTCAAATACGGTCCAGTTGCACCCTTATATGGCATCTGTCTTCTTCACTGGGGATGTCTTACAGTAGGACAATGCTTTCTGTCACAAGGCCGAAATTGTGCTACAATGGTTCGAAGATAATGTGAATGAATTTCAGTTGATGTCATGGGTGCCCAACTCACTGAATCCCAATCCTATAGAGCGCATTTGGGATGCCATGCAATGGCAGCTCAGAGTTAAAAAAATCCACCGCCCCAGAATATCTAGGCATCGCGTGACCTCTGCTTCTGTAACGTATGTCTTCGACCACCTACCAAACACTTGTGGCATCCATGCTGAGGTGGGTTGCAGCTGTTTTACATGTGTGTATGTGTATATATATATAAATCTTCCTTTTCTGTACCTATTATGAACTAATGAGCTCCAGTATGAACCATAAAAAAAGTGGGGATTTAGATTTGATCTTAATATATATATGATTTTTCCTTGCACATTCTTGGTAGAAACAGGCTTTGGGATGGGCAAAGAACAATGTTCCCAAGCCTCTCACATTACTTCTTAATGTGCCATGCTTAGAAACTTCCTGACAACGTGAGACGTGATTAGAATTGTGGCTTTTTGTATTTCAATGTAGGTGTTTGGGTCAATGTTGAGTATCTCCAAATTCGTCGCAAGCGTTTTTGGTACTATCCCTGTTGCTGAGATGACTAACGGGATGATGAGGATCTTTTCCATACCCCATATATCTCGTACTTCATGTCTGAGATCTTGGTACTTGGTGATTTTCGTTGTGTAGGTTGTCTGTATGTTATTGGTGTTGGGTACTGCTATGTCGATTAGGTACGTGGTCTTATTCGATTTATCGACGAGGGTTATGTCTTGTCTGTTATGATTGCTCTATCCCAGTAAAGCTTGTGTGTTTCGTTCTCATGCACGGTCTCTGGCTCATATTTGTAGTACGGGCATTTTTCTGTCAGAAAGCCAGCATTCGCTGCCAATTTCTGGTGGACTATTTTCGCTACTTGATCGTGTCTATGTTTGTAGTCTGACTGCGCAAGGATCTTGCATCCTGCCATCACGTGTTGGATTGTCTCCGATGCCGCATGACAGTGTCTGCATTTGTCGCTTTCTATATCTTTTCTCTGGATGAATTTCTGATTGTTCTGATATATATTATGTGTGTATGTATAAATATTATTATATGGTGTTATGAAATGTATGTTATTTCACAGGACTGATATTCATTTGAATCGCCCAAATCGCTCCATCTATCACTGGCATTCTTTACCATTGGCTGATCTCATATTTTCAGTTGAAGGTATATATTATTATTGTATTTCTAAATTAGTTGTTTAACTATTTGTTTAATTACTTGTTGTCTAACATCTTAACATATGGTAATTACATTTAGTAAAGTCTGTTTTTTTTTTACTTACAATAGTGTTTCCTCTAAAGTGAAATAAAAGGGTGTAATGTCTTCTGAACCTTAAAGCACCCTGCCCTTCAATTCGACCACCCTTGTGCCCATATGTCCCACCCAGCCCTCGGAAAATAACGCACCATCCTTCCCCGATGATAATTCAAATTCCCACGTTAGAATCCAAAACGCGTGACGAAATTTGTTGATTTATAAAAATTTTGTACTTCATTATTTCATTTTCGTAATAACACTGATGGTTTTGGCAAAATGAAATTGCTGACGAATATTTGTAAACAAAGCACTGTTCCCAGGTTTGCAGACTTTTAACCATTTACTACTCCCATAAACGGTTCCCTGTATTTTTCCAATTAATTTTTTTTAAATCAATTTGTCTACATTTAAGCTCAACTAAGCATGTTTTACATCCCTATTTTATGAATCTTGCTTGTCATATAGTATAGGATATTGTTTAACTAAATTATAGCTATATTAATTTAATTATTATTTTGGGATTTTTTAATCTTGCCATCTGGCAATAGTTCTGTTAGATCACAATCATGCACACTTTCCCCTCGCATATACTCTGGGAACTTTAAAAAAAAAAAACTCCAAAAAATGGTTACCTTCAAACGAAAACTAAAAAAAATTATTAAAGAAAGCAGCAATAGCAACTAAATCAATTAAGAGATTGTTTAAAGGAGTTAGTAGCGGTACAGCTGAAGTAGCCGCAGATGTTCATCACGAGTACCTATGTATTTAGAGCACCAAAAAAAAAATGGCGTTTTGTCAGGTCATGATTCCTGCCCTAATTTTTTTCTAGATGAAACACTACTTACAAGATTTATACAGAGCTATTGCGATATATATCTTGGCTTATGTTTCTCTACTATTCAGTTTTGAAAGCTGGTGGTGAAGCGTTTTTTATTTGACTATTTCCCTTTGCTGCAATCGATCATCCAACTTGCCCAAATTCAAACGTAAAAGGAAACGTATCAAATCTACAAATGTCAACAAATGATTGTGACTCTGGCATTTTTATCATCTTTAAACTGTTTTATTTTTAGTGCATTATGGAAGTTTTTAGCCTTTAATTTAAAATAATGTTTGAATAGATGCACTACAATGCTTTAAATATTTTGCAGGAAGCCATATCTACAGCGGAGGAGGGGAATCTGTGCTCGTCAAATGGAACTTGAATTCTGGAACCAAACAAACCTTACCTCGCTTAGGATTGCCTATTTGTCTTCTCGCTGTTTCACCTGATAATTCCTATATCGCCACTTCTCACATTGATAATGGTAACACCAGAAGCTTTTTTTTCCTCTTTTAATCAAAAGCCACACCATGATGCAGCGGCAATATGTTTGTTCACAGTGATGAAAATCCAAATTTGAATTCTTTTAGGACTGAACTCCTGCCTTTTTTTTTTTTTTTGCTACCAAACTGTATTCCTGAGCTTGAGTTTCTTGATAACTAAGGTTTAAATTTGGTGATAGTCTGTCCTACTGTCATAGAACACAATCGTCGAGCAAAGTTGTTATCAGCATCATTGGAATTAAATTGGTCATTCCGTTTAATAACAACTAAATGGAATTATAACCATACACTGATATATAAATTAATAATGACATTTAATAATAATGTAAGTACAAGGATCATGTAAAAAGACTTCTACTGTGTATGAACATAAAATTCAGCTTAACGATTCTTTTCTTCGATTCTTATGCTTCTGCACATGCTGATCACAACGAAATAAAAAATTAAACTAGTGTTATACCATTTTAAATTTCCAAAATTTGTGTCATTCTTGCGTGAGTACAAGTATTTTTTACGGTTCTTACGTAATATAGCAGCCTGCGAAATTTTTTGGTGACTTTAAGATTACGCCAAGATCGCCAAAATACTGATTGCAAGCTTTTCATTGATTCAGGCAGCACACATCGAATGTGTTCTGAACGGGAACGAGTCGCAAAGCGATGAGCAGGGGTCGGGGGGTCTCCCTCAGTTAAGTCCCTGTGACAACGGGTAAGTACTAATTTATTCATAATATATTGAAAACATAAAACAAAATTAAAAATTTATTCACATCATGTAATTACCCATGTAAACCATGCATAATCTCATCGCTACGATGCAATCACACTTTTATCTACTAATTCAATCTCTAACAATAGTTATTTATTATATCGCACCCTTGCGACGAAAGTGTTACAACTCAAAAAATCATGATCTTCAGAAAATGCAAAAAACTGTTTCTGGTTGAATTGAGGGATGTTGTGTTCATCTAATGACATGTGCCAACTAGCAGAAACCCAAATAACTTATGACCTAACATTTTGCATGGCAAAATGCAGCACTGTTTTCTACATCTGGTTGTAATTTTCACCGAATTTTGAGTTGTAACACTTTCGTCGTAAAGGTGCGATATATAAGTACTCCATCAATCTGCATCGTAATTTCCATTTTGGAAATTCCATGTTTACTTTCATGTCATTTTTTAATTCTGTTTATTGTAGTTTCATTGTTGTATATTAGAAATATTGCATGGTATGCCTGAATTTGTATAAATATAAACAAATAAATACTATATTCACAAATATAAATAACCTTAGCAAAAATGCAATACAATGCTAATATAAGAATACATCGCGAGTTTTTGGTGATAATTACCCTCTATCTTGGCGATATATTTCAGAGGCCGCTATAATATGTATCTTTTTTACTTATGTGCATGTAGAGCCTGCATTTTTTTATGTCTAAATTTCGAATTTCTTCTCAGTACTTCAAAAAATGGTTTCGCTAGATCCTCGTAAATGTTAGAAGTTTCTTTTAGACCAGCCTGTACGTTGGCTTTTGCTTGGAGCGAAAGATAAACAATATTAACGCAATATTATTATATAGCAAATTACATTTCAGTATCTTGTCATGTCCTACGTCCAAACTCGGTAAACTGTGATTGTTCATCGTATTGTCATTTACTCATCTTTACATTGTCTGTCCTATTCTTAAGTAATCCTCAGGGTGTAACTGAACAGGTCCAAGGATGCAAAACGAAAAAATAGTCAGAGTTGCAAAATGCTATTTTTGCAAAAATTTTAAAAGGAAATTTCCGATTCGCAAAATTCTTTAGTCATGTCTTTATGAATAGCTCGAACTCCTTTTTTTCGATAAAAATTCTATTTGAATCTTGAATGAATTGTAAAACCATTTGTTGGTAATTCTTATTTTTCATGTAGTGTGAGTGATGTGCAAAATTCAAAAATTTTTTGTTTACCCCTCAGGCATTCAAATTATTAGCTCGCAGAACAAAGTCGTTCAACTTATTCAGGGATTAACTCAAGGGCATTGCGCAGTCATTAAGCGTGAGGAAATCCTCCCCACGGGAATGCTATATAGTAATCGATTCAATGCCATAATCATGAATGGAAGACCTGGACATTTGCAGTTCTACAACATTTATGACGACCGCCAGCTGTTTAATGTAAGTATAATTGATATGCTCATAACTCAACGACAGGTTGTATCTTTAGATGGTACAGGTGAACTCTGTTATGTGTTCACATGGAATGCACTCCTGCTTATAGCATGCTGCAAACATAGCTTCATTTCTTCTGATTGTAATTCGATGCAAACATAGATATAATTTTTTTTCCTTCCAAATTTTTGTTTATAAAACTTCATCAATGTGAAAATTCAAACATAAATATCTGTACAATAATAAAAAAAACTAAAAATGACAAGAAAACATATATAATCTTTACTACTTGTTTTAAGCACTTTGTTGTATAACAAGACATGATTAAAACAATACAATATCTTATATTAATTTTTCATGTAATATTACTTATTGGGAATTTTCTGTTTTTTGGCGAATCTTTCAATTACAATTTATAGTCTGCAAAAAATAAATAAATGGTGAAAGTAGGTTAATATAATTGGCCCACGTATGAAATTTGAATGATGAAAAATGGCTTGCATTTTTGCTAACACAACTCTGCTTTTACAGTGATGTAATTTTTAACACCAAACGTAATGTTATGCTTAGTGGTTAAGAACTAACATTATGAGGTGTTATACCAAGGGTCGAAGTGATCTTTTTAAATCAGGTGCACAAATGCACCCAAGTCTTACGACTTAGGTGCATTAAATACTAGTTAAGTGTACAAGTAACGAACGGAATAGAAAGTAAACAACATTAAAAATTCAGGGCAGATGTAAGTGTAGCAACTATATTTAAGCATGTAAGCTACAACAAAATGCAACTTTTCAAAATAATTTAACATTCGTATGTAATAAAAAAATTCGAAGCGCATGCAGATACATTGAGAAAATTATATAAAATTAGTCCATAGGTCACTATTCTTGAAAAAAAAAAGTAAGTAGCCATAGTTTTGAATAGTTAGGTGCACTGCGTGCACCCAAATTAAAAATTTATGTGCACAGTGCACCTGCTACTTTTGAACCCTGTGTTATACAGTACTTTTAGATGGTGATTCTCTACCTTTAAATAGTAATGCATTGTCATAACAATCTTCTTTAAATAGTAATACAATTTTAGATAATAATACTGATATTACTACTACTTAATAAATAAGTAATAAAAGTAAAGTTCTAAATTGTTATGATTATAAAGATCTATTAAACATTTCTGTGGTCTCGCTGGTGCAACAATGTATATGCCTAGTAGATGGGACAGTAGGGAAAACGGTGGAAGATCATGAGATCGTATGCAAGTGCTAACTTGTGGCTACAAGCAGGTAAGCGGCATGGGCTGAGGAGTCTGGCTCCTCAAAAGGAACAGGTGCAAGCACAGTTGCGGTGGAGGAAGGAACACTGAAAGAGTAGCAACCACCTCACGCTGATAATTATTAATCAGCATTGCTTCAAAAATGTGTGGTGGCAAGATGTAGTATAGAGCACCTGTAACACATATTGATTGTGTATATTTACAGGCAGTAGTTGTGGATGTTTGTAGATAGTTTTAACCCGTTAAGGCTTTTTGCCAGCGAAAATGGCTGAAGAGTTGCTGTCCTTTCAGGTTTTTAAGCGGCCATACAGCCGGGTTGTCCCTCGGGGATTGGGAGAGTATCACTTCCCAATTTTTACATACTTCATCCTGATCATACAGCCGCTTAAAAACCTGAAAGACAACAATTCTTCAGCCATTTCGGCTGCCAAAAAACCATAAAGGGTTAAATAGATAGTACTTATGAATAGTTGTTACAATTATAGAAATATAAAAAATGTCTATAGAGTTATGGTTATATAACAATTCTTGAGATAGATGATAGATATATAGAGCTCATGTAGATAGTATAGTAAACAGTAGTTGCATATAACTGAAGTTTCCATATGGTCAGCTTTGTGTACTCCAGCAATAACATTCGTAGCCTCATATAAAAACTCGATATAGTTTGCAAGAAGGTTAACCTACCAGTAGCCTAAAGGTCAAACTTCAAGTTGTCTGCTTCATGAACCTGAGTGTAAGATTTGGCTTGGATATTTGAAATTATAATCTAGTTTGGAGATTATCAATAGTGCCTTTTTTTCTTCTTTTGAACAAATGTTTTTTGTATGTGCTTAATTTCGATTGATTTTTCTGTCATAAGAATTTTGTTTTTTTTAAATTTGTAGCTTGATATTGTTGGCCAAAATTACGTCAGCCAGGAAAGAGACAGCATTGTTTTTAATACTGACATTGAGAGGGCTGCTGTGGATTGCCAAGGATTATGGCTGGCTACCGTCGAATGTCGAGATGATGGCGAAACGAGCCCCGAAATTCGTTTAAAATTTTGGAAATTTGAAGACACATCTCAAAAGTAAATTATCAATTACTTTTGATTTATATGTTATATACCGATGCCTTCCTTTACTGAAATACAGTGTTCGTACATCATACAGAGATGATACAACATAATGATATAATAATAATAATAATGAATGATATGCAAAATGTGATGTTGTGATCGTATGTGAATTTTTGTTTTGTTAGGTTTGTATTAAACACGAATATATTCCTGCCACATCATAAGAAAATAAACGGCATAAAATTCAGGCCAAAAACGAACAGTGAAGGCGATTCTGAACCTGTGTACTCTCCGTTATGCGTAACTACAAGTAATGATGGAAGATTCAAGATTTGGGCCCTTACCGAGAGTAATAAAGCAGGTTAGTTCATTTTTAATTTTGATGTGTAGTCCTCTATTTAAATGAGACCTTACAAAAATTATTATGCGTATAATTAGGGTGAGTAGAAGATCTCACACACACACACAAAGACCATGGAAGGGGTGTAAAAAATTTGACCAAATCTGAACTATTCGAGAACCGTGGTAGTTCCTGAAAGGCTTATATTTGGGCAGATTTTGAACGAGGATGGCCCATGAGATTATTCATTAAAGCTGGGAAACTGATTTAATAATTTTGTTTTCAATACATTTCATTCTTATAAGAGGGGTGTTCGATTAACTATAAGCTGGTTAAGTTAGGCCGACTGTACCATGAAGATTCAACAAGCTTTTTGAGATCCCTAAAAAATAATTGTATCAAAAAGAATTATTTTGAAAATTCACAATATTTAGGAGTGGATCAAATTTTGACCTCATGGAGGCACCATATGACCTGTCTCTGCATTGCGAAAACTTTAATAATTTGTGCATTTTCTTTTTTAATGTCTTTTAGGTGACAAATTGAATTGGTCTTGTGAATTGATGGGGTATTATAAAGAACTGCCTGCTGGGGATGCCTGTTTTTCTGAAGATGGTTCCCTTCTAGCCGTTGCTTTCAATCATATTGCTACACTGTGGTCTCCTGAAACTAATGTCTTAAAAGCTACGTTATGTAAAAATGAATCAACAGATTTAATTAAGTAAGCTGGATTTTTTAGCTACGAACTTTAATTTATATTTTTCGTTATGTGTATTGCTCAGAGATCATGTGAAACTATTAGACCCACATTGTCTCATTTTGTAAATTCATTGTTTCGCATGAAATTAAACCGATTAATGTGGTGATCACACTCAAGAATTGTTAGCCTATCACCTTAGAGATTACGTCCGAGCAATGACAGTCTTTTTTTTTTACCTTATAAAATACGTTTTAAAGGCTGTATCTATATTCTTAGGCATATGCTGTTTGGGCGAGGCAAAAGTTCTCATCTCCTTGTCAGTCATACAGTTAAGAAGCTAACTGTGTGGAACGTATTAACTTTATCAGGTAAGTTGTTCTCACTCGCTGAAATTTTGGTTGATTAAGATGAAATATACTTGAAATGTATTTAAATTTTTATTATTATTATTTTCTTTTTTTTGAAGTAAATTGCAAACCCCAATTTTACATGTCTCCGTATTTCATTTAACTTTTTATTTTCATTGATAGCTCTTTGGCATGTTAACTGTGAAGTTCAGTTTCTCGTTGACGATCCATTTTCAGAAGTCATGGCTTCCTTTTCGAAAGACAGCCATTGTGAGTATTGAATCATGTATTCTCATATTTAATGGTGATAAACGAACATGAAGAAACAACCATAATCGATATGGCCCTTGGCCATTTTTTCCCCCCAAAAAATTTCTTGCACCACTGCCCGCTTTTAAATATTCTGGTCAATGTATAGATCTCATTAGCAAATTAAAAATAATAATAAACAATGAAATAATATATTTACTATACTCCCTTGAAAAGCGTACCCATCTGCAAAGAGTTAAAAATTTGATGCAGGTAATGAAATTTCTGAAAATGACATGTTTACGAATACTCAAGTAATTTAGGAAATCGCTATCATTCTAGATGCTTTAGCTGTTCTAATAATAATGTAACAAATAAAAGATTGCAATCGAGAGACACAGTGATCACTGGAGTCTAATATTTTTAACTAGAGTTGGTAACCTTAATTTAAGACAAGGTATTGTTCGAGTTTTGCTCATGGAAATTCGCTGATGGTAAAGAAATGTTTAAAGTAGTTCATGAGTGACTAAAGTTTGAAAAATACTGATTTAATGTTCCAGAATTTCAATGATTGCATTGATAGGTTTGGAGATACTGAACTGCATTTGAATTTTAATGATCTTTGATACATTGAGCTGTATGTGCTCTGCTCTATCTCTGATACTTCTTGATTCTTATCTTACAGTTCTAAGATGTTACACTTAAATATTTAATGTATTTTTGCTGCTCTGCATATCTTTTACACTATATTCTAATGTTGTTATGTGGTTGTTTTTTTAGTATATATTTTCAAGCCTACGAATCCTAAACCAATCGCTGTTTTAAACAATGTCACATCCTCTCCAGTTGTTGCAGCAGTTTTCGTACCTCGAGAAGGGTCTCGTTTGCGACAAGGAACTGCATCTTGTTGTTGGCAGCAGTCTACGAAACTCTATTTCTTAAATCAAAATCAGGTACGAAAATTTTCAAGAAAGTGGTCCTTAAAGTCAGAATCCTGTTATAAATAGATGAAAATGTAAAATTCAGCAGCACATTTTACTTTTTGTGTTATAGCACGCGAAAAATAAGGCTATGCCACACTATGTTTTTCAAGGAATTCGAACATCCTGTTGCCTACGAAACCAAAACTGTGAGTATGGTAGGCATGTGTTCTGTGGTACCACTGGACTTGAACCCAGGTGCAGCATACAATAGATGAATCCGCTACCTCTATGATATCATAAGGATGAACATGTTACTGTTTCCTGTTCGGAGAATATTGAGATTTGTGGGTACATGTTGCATTGTTCCCACTGTCCTTGAATTTTTTTTTTTTTTTTTTTGCCAAATTGGGGCCCTTGAAAAGCATAAAAACTGAAAAAAAAAAGTGGTTTGTCCTTGAATTTTTCTCAAAACCCTTTTTTTTCTTTCAAGTTTTGAAAAAAAAAATGTTTTCTATTTCTGAAACAAAGCCAGTGGTGCTTCGAACATGCTCCCTTCCTCCCCCTCCCACTGAGTACCGCTGATACAAGGGATGTAGAAAGGGTAACTTTTGCTAGCAGTGTGCCAAGTTGAAAAGGAGCAACATAATCAAACACTCTAATTTCAATATTATGTTTATAATGTCTTGCATTTTTAATTATGTATATCGTGATTCACGTTAAATCCTTGAAAACAGTTATTTGGTCCTTGAAAAGTCCATAAAATGTCCTCAAAGTTCATCAGGACTAAAGAGTGGGAACCATGCATTGGCGTCATTTTCTTTATCCTTGTTTAAAATGCACTTCATTTCTGTTTTACAGGAGATGCTAACAGTAACAGATGAGGTATCGTCGAAGAATGAAAAAGCAAATCACGAGCAGGTAACCTATCTTTTCTTGAATTTCAGCAAAAAGGAAAAAAAAAAATATATATATATATCATCATATTCAACCATTATCTATCCACTGCTGGATGAAGGTCTCTCCAAATGCTTTCCACACAAGTCTATCCTGGGCCATTCGTTTCCACGTCACCCCAACCTCTTTTCTTATTTCATCCACCCATCTAGTTTGAGGACGTTTTCTAGGTCTTCGGTGGTCTCTTGGAATCCAGTTCAGAATTTCTGTTGTCCATCGTTGATCAGTTCTTCTTGCAATATGCCCAGCCCATCGCCATTTCAGTCCTTTTACTTTAACAATGATGTCCTCTACTCTAGTTTGCTCTCTCACCCAAGTGTTTCTTTTTCGATCTCTCCTAGTTATTCCAAGCATGCACCTCTCCATGCTCCTTTGCGTTGTCTGTAACTTTCGTATTGCTCCAACTGTTAGACTCCATGTCTCTGATCCATAAGAGAGGACTGGCAATACACACTGGTTGAAGACTTTTCTTTTTAGACATAAAGGCAATTTCCCCTTCAGGATAAAACTGTTTCTTCCAAATGCACTCCAGCCAAGTTTAATACGTCTGTTGAGTTCTTTCATAATGTTGCCATCCATTGAAATCAGCTGGCCAAGGTAAATATATGAATCAGCAATTTCTAGCTCAGTGTTGTCAACTTGTATTTTTGTTTCCTCTATTTGATATATATATATATATATATATATATATATTGGTGGTGATTGGGTGGGACAGTGTTTTAATTTTTTTTTTTTTTTATAGATCAAATTACATCAAAATTTGCCTGTTACACCCTTTGGATTACTCCAAGCTGAACATGTGTCGTCTGGTGTCAAGCCATTGAAATCAGAAAAACACCCTATCTACAGTTTTAGTAAAGATGAAAATGTAGAGGTGTGTATTTTACGTAATCTTAATTTTGAAATTGAGTTTTTATCTGAGGGGTTTTTTTACCATTGAAAAGCCTTAATTTTTATTTATCGTAGGTTGGCGAATTCCCATGTCCTAGTAATGTGAATCCAGTAGCACTGTGCACAGCTCTGCTTTCGTCATTGTTAACTCCACGTGTCAAGTATGTTTTATTTATTGTTACCATAACTATGTTTAGGAATGCACATGTTAGGTTAATGCACTCTCACATTCTTTTTTTCTTATATATATAAGAAAAATATATTGAATTAATATATTGAAATATATATATATATAAGAACTGTTTTCACACAATAATGTTGAGGCACTTCATTAAAGAATATATTTATTCCAACTTTAACCTATGATAATCATTTAAATTTTTACATATACATGCACCAGCACTTTCATTAACCTTTGGAAATTTCAAATAACCTCGGACGTGTTCCATCATTCAAAGTACCACAGCCTATATTTATATATCATCACTTGAAGAGCAACAAATCCTATCTCATTTTTTAGAACTTTACAGGACATAAAAAACAACAACACAGTTTTCACTCATTTTAATGGAAAAAAAGTGTCTACTTTTTCAAAAACTTTTAACAAATTGTGCACAGCCTATGTCCTAACTAAGAAATAGGGATGGCTGGAGGGAAAATACAAATCCAGTGATGTCGTAACACCTTTTCGCCAAAAAATGAGATAGGTCTTCTAATGTCTAACTTTTTTTTTTTAAATACACGGCACCTTTGCTCTTTCCAAGTGATTATCACGCATTAAGCATGTGGTATGTACTGGCCTCTTTGTGGGGATTTTGCTTTTATTTTGTACTATGACTCATACTTCACAATTTCTAATTATATATAGGGTGGTTATAATTAAACTTGACCTATTTAGAGCACCCTGGAGCTTTAACCGTTCAGTGGATTGACACCAAATTTTTTGTATATAGACTATTTAAAGGATGCGGAAAAGGAATTTAAACAAAATAAATAACTTATAAAGCTAAGCGATATTCAATCAACTAGCTATTCTCAAAGTTCTTTAATTTTATATAAAAATAATTATATTTTATTATTTTGCACATTAGAGTATTTGAAGCAGACGATTTCTCAAACTCGGAGAACACAGACTTTATGACTAAAAATTTGGCCACTCCAGAATCAAGAATAGAAGTTGAAGAACCAATGGACATCAGTGAACTGATATTACCGAGAACTGTTGATTTTGAATACTTATTAGAGGATGTAATTATATAAGTTGTTCGTTCATGTAGAAATGTATATTTTTAAATATAAAATCTTTTATACATACTATGTGTCATTCATATTTGCTTGTGAAATATGCTACAAAGAACAAGACTTCATAGTCAACCATTATCTATGGCAGGATTTCTCAATTAGGGTTTCATAGTTGAAAAAAAATATCATATGTTAAAATATTTTGTGCTCTATAAATATAACAATTTTTATATAAAGTTCTCTATGGCTTGTACATTACATAATGGTTCCTTTCTGAGGAATAAAGAAGCTGATCTATTGTGAAAATTTCTCAAACATTTGCATGCTTGTCTGTCCTAGACCAGCATCCTTATATACTCATGTTTGTAAAAATTGCAACACCATGAAGGAATCATGTGATTGAGCTGAAACTTTCAGGAAATGCAAATTAGGGTATGCTATTCAAATGATTAGAATTTCAGAGTCATCGCGCATGCGTGGGCTGAGCAGCGCCCTCTGAACTGCTGATGGATCCGTAAAAATAGAGGGCTGTAGCGGGGCGTGTATGGTTATCTGCTAGTGGTAAACGTTACGTGAGACGTCACTATTCCTCTACGACGAAAAAGAGCTACATTTCAGCAAGTTACGGAGTTTGAACGGGGACGAATGATCAGCCTTCGTGAGAGGATGATTTTCTTATCGTGCAATAGCAGCTCGTATGGGGCGTAACAGCAGCACAGTGATGCGAGTGTGGAAGCAGTGGGTTCAAGAGAACCAGACAACTCGGAAATCCGGGAGTGGACGCCGAAAGGTGACGTCAGCACGGGATGATAGACACCTGGTCCGCATGGCGGTGACGGACCGTTTTGCTTCATCTGGACAGTTGGTGCACTGCTACAGGTGTATCATTGTGTGCTTCATCAATTCGTCGGCGTCTACTGCACCGTGGACTGCGTGCAAGAGTTCCTTTATACAGGATCCTCCTGACGCAAAACTACCGGCGCCTGCGGCTACAATGGGCTCATGGACATAGAGACTGGCAACAAGTGGTGTTTTCTGATGAATCCCGCTTTAATTTGGGGTACAGTGATGGCCGCATCTGTGTTAGACGCTATACCGGTGAACGCCACCTTCCGGAGTGCGTTATCCAACGTCATAGTGGACGAACCCCCAGCGTTATGATCTGGGGGTGTGATTGCGTATCATGGACGATCTCAGCTGCTACGAATTGTGGGTAATCTTAACAGCAACCGGTACATCAATGAAGTTCTGGAGCCCGAAGTTGTTCCCTTCCTTCAAGGCATTCCCGGAGCTGTATTTCAACAGGACAATGCCCGCCCACATATTGCCAGGAATGTTCAAGACTTCTTTTCATCACAACAGATACAGCTTCTTCCTTGGCCTGCCTATTCGCCGGATATGTCGCCGATTGAACATGTGTGGGATTTCGTTAGTCGGTGTCTCGCTCGTGATCCTCGCCCCATAGCTACTACAGATGAACTTTGGGGTCGCATACAAGCAATCTGGAATGCTCTTCCTCAGGCACACATTCAACATCTGTTTGATTCCATGCCACGTCGTATAGCATCACTTATTGCAGCGCGTGGTGGCTTCACCAAATACTGATTTTCGACATGTAATATTGTTTTTTGCTTTGTAATTTTAATCGTTTATTTGTATCAACACAGGTCGTTTGTACATTAAATTTCATTCAATTCGGACGAGTCCTTCATGGTGTTGCAATTTTTACAAACATGAGTTTATGTTCAGATATCTTTCATCTGAGGATACTGCCTTAGTATTTCATGATCTCCCCCTCTCTTGCAGAGGTGGACAAAATTATTTACTAAAATTTATTTTCTCATTGTAATTCCTTTTAAAGGATATTCTTTTGAATTATTCATGAAATAAGAATCATTATTCCAATTCAATGTTTTTTTTAGTGACTAAGTTACCATTCCCCATATATCTCCGGTCTTTTAGCATCCAGCTGAGGATTTTGATATCATTAATTCCTCCTTGCAATATGCCCTGCCATTGCTATTTTGAATATTGAAATAGTCTTAAGGAGAAGAATCCATAAAAATGGTCACGAAACTTAACTTTTGCATTATGCTGTAAGTTGAATATCTGTTTCATTTATGTGTATTAATTGGACGTTGTAAATTAGTGGATTCTAAGCTGTAAATTAAATAATTCCAAATTGTAAATTATTTCATTATTTTTGAGTGGTGATGCTATGATTTGTAAGCTTTGTTTTTCTCAAATGTAGAATTGTATGTTTGTACTTTTTTTCATGGCAGTAGGCGAGAGTAAAATGAAAGAATTTATATTTAAATTTTCCCTCCCAGTTCTTTGAATATAGTTACAGACAGATTTCACTGTATATCCAAACAATATCTGAAATTATAAAATTCCTGTATTTTAAGAATTAACAGGAATGTGCATGAAAATTTGTAGTCTGCATTTTTTTTTTATTTACGTCCAAAAGTTTAATTCTGGTTGTCTGTAACAGGATTTACAGCTTAATGTGACATCTGGATCACAGTGATTTTATGGCACAAGGACAACAAAAGTTCTCAATGTGACATCTGAATCTGGGTTTTTATGGTACAAATACAGCAAAGGTTCTCAATGATATCTGAATCACAGTGTATTTATGGCACAAGGACAGCAAAGGTTCTCAGTTATATTTGGACTGCAGTGCTATTATGGCACAAGGAGAGCGAAGGCTCTCAATGTGACACTTGGATCGCAGTGTTTTTGTGGCACAAGGGTAGTAAAGGTTCTACTATGCTTGGACGTACAGTTTTCTGAGGAAACTGAAACCTAGATTACGGTGGGACAGCACACATTCTACAATTGAACCGAGGTTAATTGTACACTAGATGACTGCATTACTATTATGCCACTGTAGAGCAGCGTATAGTTAAACCTCCCTAAGGCGACCACCTTCGGTTCTGTTAAAAGGTGGTCACTCAGAGAGGTGGCATCTGAATGGAGGTAAATTTAGCATTGAGTTTATGGGAGTCAGGAAATCCGTTTCCAGAAAAGTAGTCATTAAGTAAGGTTTTACTGTATTTACACTTTTTCTGAAAGATATGGATTCCTTAAGGCCTATGGAACCAGCCCCCAGACTACAATGTTGCTAGTACATAGGTAGCTAAAATCCACTGGGCAGCTTATATCAGTGTCTAGCTAAATTCTATTTCAAACTTTACTTTTTCCACACCAAAATGTAATCGATTGCCATTCATTAATTACAATAAACTACACATGACTATGAATTGAAATTTACATGAAAGTTTCAAGACCATAAAATCCAGTAACACAGACCTGTTGATAACTCAATTGTGAACTCCCCAGTATAAAAATTGTATTAAAAAATGCATTTCTTTATACTAAAAACTTGAATTAATTAAATAGTTAATATTTTCATTCGGCCCTTTTTGAGTTTATTATAAACTACTTTTAATTATATAATTACAAAAATGCTTCATCTTTAATTTAAAAAGTACAATTTTATTCAATTTTAAAAGTCATTCTTAAAGTGTATGCGTGATTAAGGGAGAGAAGATTGGTATGATTAAAATCCCTTACAGGTTAAATTAGCCTAAAAATACTTTTTTCCTTCAAGTTTTATATTTGGCAAACATCCTCTTCCGAAAATTAAATTGGCTTAATAATTTGGGTAAATTTATGCAAAAAAAAAAAAGAAAGATGGTTTTTCGAGGAAGTTCAGTCAAAAGTTTGCAGCATGAAACATGCAGTTCATGAAAATATGTTGCTATACTATTATAACAATGAATTTAAAAACTCCCTGACTTTTGCACTTCAAACTTTTCTAGTCAGAAAACTCTTTTCTTTTTCAGGTTCCATATCACAGACACATCTGTTTAATACTATGATTTTATTAGCTTTTGTAAGTTCTATCACACAGAGAAAATCAAGTTTTTAGCTCTAATGTCATTATACCATAACAAGTCTTAAAAGTATAATAAGCTCATACTCCGTTGATTTCTCTTGCCATACCCCACTTTCCAATAAATAATATACACAATGAACAATATAGAAAACTATTTAATCACAATAGCATACATTGGACAATCCACATTTCAGCATATAAAAAATATATTTTCTTTGTTAGCTGCTGAATTATGCTAGGAAGGAACTTTCATCAAGAGTTGACACAATATCATTAAAGTCATCTGAAAATAAAAATATTCAGATTTAAAAAGACATGAAAATAATACAATCTGCACTACTGGCCATTAAAATTGCTACATCAAGAAGGAAAATAAATAGCAGAATCATATTTATTGTACACATATAGTATAATGGGAGGAAGACATGATTAAAGATACAAGTAATTTTGAGGTACAGAGCATGCAGAAATCAACACCCAAAGAAACAACCTCTGGCAGCAATAATAATTTAGCTCGGCATCGAATCAAGCAGGGTTTGGATGGCATGGGTACAGCAGTTCAGCTGTATGCGAAAATTCATCTATAAACGGGCCAGCAAATGTGCTTACGTAATACCCGAACAACCCCTTTACACCCTTCTACCAAAATCGAAAATGTAAGTTGAATACTAACTAGGTTTTTAACAAACTTCAAATTCGGACACTAAAATCATTTAAAAAAAACCAAAAAAAAACAACAACAAACCATTCTTTGATGATGTAGTTTACTTTGGGCTATCCGGTACCCCATTGTTACACGACATTCTTATAAGACGTGCAAATATAACTTCTAGTTTA
>QLNU02014176.1:50536852-50548882 GCA_006491805.2 Dysdera silvatica | reverse complement strand
ATTTAGATGAAAAAGAAGTCAAATGACGCTGTGTAGGTGTATTTTCCCCACGAACAAAAATGTTAGGGGTTCGAGGAACCCATAACAAAATTATTGAGGGTTCAAAAAATGTCTCGATCTTACGAAGTCGCCGCCACTGCTAATGGAAAATTTCTTTCCCAGTTATTACAGTTTTAAAATATGGCCATAGTACAGAACATGTACCCTAGTGCTTTTTAGCGGAAAGTGTTTCCAAAGCGCATAGCAACAGTGACATTATGACTTACCCGGCATGTTGTTTACGTCATTTTAACAACATGGATGTCTCGATTTAGCATAGTTCAGAAAAAAAGAGCTACTTACCTTTATTGCTCATCTTAGATGTGTTGTGATTTTATTGCATTTATAAACGAGGGAAACAAATTTTCTGGTACATTTGGGTACCAGCCTCACCCTAAAAATTCCGTGAAGTAGGCATGGAACAGTTCCTCATTCAGGACTATGTTTTCCCCTACTTCCTTCTTTCCTCCCCCCCTCCTTTAACCCATTCTCCCTCCCTCCCTTTACCACCAATAAATCACTACCTACATCCCCTTCCTGGCCTCCTCCCCCCCATTCACCCCCACTACAACCTCACCTACATAGGGGCCTCCAAGACCCTTTCCTTCCCCACCTAACCCCCCTCCCAGCCTCCTCCTAGCCAATTTCCACCTCTCTCACCTCCATGCTATCTGGGATCACACTGGAAAGCGTCATTCAAACGAGGCCTAGCCTATGATCTCTTCTCACATTTATATCCGGATGAAGAAAATCCTTTCATAACCCACTCCAGCACGCTTTATCCTTCAACCAAATTCAACACAAAAATATTAACCGCCCACACATATAATTTCCTGCAAACAAACAAAGCCAAAACAACGACGTAAACATGTGAAAATGCCCTTGCAGGTCCATATGCCCATATGTGCAACATCACAAGCCTATTTCCAACTACCTTTGACTCTTTTCAAGAAGGAAAAAAGCACTAGGGTACATGTTCTGTACTGTCACCAAAATCCTTTGCATGGTAACTATTTAAAACTACGTACATATATAGATATGAAAATAGGCATTGCATATCAAATTCGGGCCAAACTACACGTGTATCTCCTGTGCGATTCGTCGCCAAGCCATGGCAATCCTGCCGCGGCAACCTCCTTCCCGGATTACGTCATTACATGCTCGCTTCCCGGCCGCCATGTTTTTTTAAGGAGTAATTACCTGTTATACTGTTTACTGCTTATTATACTCTTTTCAGATTTTTTTAACAAAAAAAAAAAACTCACTTTTATCTTTAAGCTTCTGATTTTTTTTTATGGCTTTTGGAATCATTTTCTCTTTGTGAAGCAGCCTCCACATATAGACTACTCTGGAGTACAAGTCAAACAGCTATTCAGCGCCGACATTGCGATGCTCCACGTTCCCTTCATACCTCCTTCCCTTCCTCCCCATACCTTCTGCGAAGTACGAATCCAACAGATTTTCATCACTGATTCTGCGATACTCCACATACCCATCATCTCCCCCATACCTCCTCAAGCCTTTTCCTCCTATACACTCTTTATCCCAAACATACTATCAACTCCAATCCGTTTCAAAAATAAAAACATTTAAACATTCGCACATCCTATCGCTACGACTCACAAACCATCACCGGCACAAACGGACGCTACGACACTACAATACAACTTCCACACGCATTTTTAACGCTTCCTAAAACTTTCCCTCTGTTTTAAGAGTATAGCATCAGTTTTGGAGACGAGTTGGCGACAAAACAGGGGATACATCTGTTGTTTTACCCAAATTCGTAATTAAGTAACAGTAAATTAATGAAGCAGCGATATTTTTTGTGGCTGGGCAATCAATAACGACGACGCTAATAGAGAGCTTACAGTTTCTTTAAACCTCCCTAACTACTTTGCTGTTGCTTAATTATTAACTGTCAATTTACGATTAAAACGTATGGTACGTTGAAATTAATAATTTCCAAAAAATCAAATGAAACTCCGACAGATAATTACAAAATAGATTTTAACTTTTCTATACCATTACAGATACTTACATCATCAGTAACGCCGAACAAATTAGTTTCCTCTGAAAAAAACATGTTAGATCTGTTAGTTAACTAATAAATAAAGTATAATCACCTAACAATAATACAAAAACATTAAAACATGAATATAGACATTTGTCTTTTAAATCGAGCTCCATTGTCAACTAAACAAAAAACAGCCAATCATAGGGAAAGAGGTAACGACAGAATCGATATATAATCGACGCTCTCTGCTGACTTGCATAATTTGCGACAAAAGTGGCGGCTGTGAGCTTTCTTTAAGATAATAAGCATTTTTTTACTATGTAAATCACCTGTAAAATCTTATTGTCCATACCAAGGACGTAGTAATTGAAAAAATATGGATGGGGCACAAGTAGTCTGAAAAAAAGTTGATTGGATTCGGCGTTAAATAGAAAAATGTCTGTCGATAACGAATGGGAAGAGTTCGATCCCCTTATCACCCTTTCATACGCCACTGGTTTCTGAATAATGCACTCTGCAAACAGTATTTCTTTGCTACACCTTTTGTACTTGTTACAGCCTTATTAGAATACATAAAAAGGTTAAACATGGGTAAAATACTCCTGATTAAGTTACTCCTGATGAAGGACTGCTGCTGATGCGTCCGAAAGCTTGAGTGATCTTTTTCATTGCTATTTTACCAGTGTTTAACCTTTTTATGTAATTTCCTCCCTGGTACCCTGTATTTTATTTCTATCTTACTAGAATAATAGAGCTGCTTTTGTCGGTCGCCTTTCTCAACCAGATAGTCACAACAAACAACACATCATTAGTTAATGCTTTAGCTCACAGATTTCTTTCGGACTGAAAAGGGAGAAAAAACGAACAAACCAGCAACCCTGAACAGTAGCGTGAGTGGAGCACCAGCGAATTTCTCGCTCTATCTCCAAAATCAGGAAACAGACAAATTAAAATAATTCACAAATACCAAGCAAACTGGAAATATACAAAAGTTTCGACAATGGCGGCGAACGGTTCGAAAATATATTAACAAATCATTACAGATTTCGCCAAATAATAAAATATAAAAATAATTAAAAGCCAAATGCATGAGCTCACATGGATATGGTAGCGTTGAATGGGCATCGAAATGCTCTTCTTCCCGGAAGATTTCTGAGATATGCATCTTACCCCCACAGATATTATAGGCGAATATTTCCAAATCAAAATATTTAATATATTGCGAAAATAATTAGTGGAAAGAAAGATAAAAATTTTTTTTTTAATGTTCCCGTAATGAATACAACCCTAAACTGATTCACTAGAACATTTCAAACAAGTTGGTTCTTCATATATAATTTATAAGACCGTTCCAAGATTTAGACGTTTTGGTTTGGGAAAATTTAATTTGACTGACCTTTTTCTGGTTATTATTATTTTTAACAACCACTTCTATAGAGGGCGCTTATTTTCATGGCAATGAAAAGCCCGCGTAAAGTATCAGGTGGTAGCCAATTTTTCCCGCGGTTTTACTCATTTCCTGTTCTTCTATAGCCGTGTTTGTATGTTTAAGTCTTAGTTTTTCATCGCATATTGCAACGTCTTAAGTTTCCGACGATTAATTGAGTTAAAATTATTATTAATTGTTTTATATATATAATTTATTGCATCTGCCAACACGATTTCATATCGTTTTGAGCGTGAATGTTTCATTGAGCTGAAATTGCCTGTTGTCATGCCTCGTCAAACCACTGTTCGTTTTCCCGTAACGAAACGTTTATCAAAGAGAAAGGCAGATGAAGCCAAGTTTAAATCTGTAAATGACTTTGATTCAGAAAACGCGAAGCCTGTCGATCGTTCTGCCAAGAGGAATTTATTTGGTGTTTCATCGCCCAAGCGGACAAAGATAAGCGAATTTGATTCAGAAAACTCAGAGTCTACCGATTTCTCAGTGAAGAGAAATTTATTTGGTGTATGCTCATCTCCCAAGAAAATCAAAGCATGTGGTTTTGATTCCTACCATTCTGATAATGACCAGTTCTCTCTGGGAAGAAACACCCCTATATACAATCAGAGGGCATCCCCACTACAAACTGCAAAGCATGCATTTCATACTAGTTTACCATCTCGCCTTGTTGGTCGTCAGGAAGAAATGGACAATATTTCCCGATTTTTGAACCTTCATCTCCAGGGTAAAAAGTCTGGAAGCCTTTACATCTCTGGTGCGCCAGGAACGGGTAAAACAAGCAGCTTGATGCATGTGCTAAATAACATTGATGCAAAGTTTCAGGTAGCATTTATTAATTGTATGACCGTTAACAACTCGTCCACTGTGTACAATGCGATTGCTAAGGAGTTTGGCTTATCTAAGAAAGTCATGTCTTCGAAGTCACTGTACAAAGCCATCGAAAGTTATGTCACTACATCCAAAGTCATGTCTGTTCTTGTGTTGGATGAAATTGATCAGTTGGACAGCAAAGGGCAGGAAGTGCTCTATTCTCTGTTCCAGTTGCCGCAGCTTGAAAATTCTACGATCGTTTTAATAGGCATCGCAAATGCCTTGGACCTAACGGATCGTATTTTACCCAGACTGCATGCGTTTGACTGTAAACCCACGCTTATGCATTTTTGTCCATATTCAAAAGAACAAATTGTGGCCATACTTGAAGACCGTCTTTCGATGGTGCAGTGTTCATCGCCGGTCATAAAACCACTCGCCCTTCAACTGTGTGCTCGGAAAATTGCAGCTTGTACAGGTGATGTCCGAAAAGCACTTGACGTGTGTCGTCGTTCCATTGAAATTGCGGAGAAACGGACCAGGGAAGAATATTCCTTGCAAGTTACGTCCGATGATAGGTGCAACCCTGGAAGTCCCCAGAAACGCATGTCACCAATGAAGCCAGTTGATTTGCCACAGATCAACGCTGTGCTACATGAAGTGTATGGCTCACGAATGAAATCTAGTCCTAGTCTCTCCAGCCGTAAAGCTGAAACTGTGATCTTGCCGCTGCAACAGTTGATGATTCTATGCACTCTTATTTTGGTAAAGAAATGCTCAAAGGTCAAAGACTTTAACCTTGGAAAGTTGTACGATGCCTACAGAAAAGTTTGTCGGAAAAGACAGATTTCAAATATTAGTGAGACTGAATTTCACAGCGTGTGTCATCTTATTGAATCCAGGGGACTTGTTGAAATAAAAAAGAACAAAGTCACACGATTATCCAAAGTCACCTTGAAGGTTGAAGAAGGTGAAATCGAACATTTAATGCATGACAAAACCCTTTTATCTGCTATATTAAATGACTCATCAGTTATTGCAGGGTTGAAATGAACTGTTTCATCGACTATGATATATATTTATTGTACGAACCATAATTTATTTTTTTTAATTTTAGCAAACATCGGATTTTTTAACTTAAATGTATTTTTAAGTATGAACTGTATTTTCGTATATGGTACTTTCATAAAACTGTATTGTCAGGGATAAACATATACGTTTAGTTGAGAGGGGTTTATGCTAAAGGGTAAGTTTTAATATTTATTGTAGACAAAAGTTACTTTACTTAATATTGCACTTACAAGACGTAAAAAGAAAATTCTCGAAAATGTAAATGCATAACAAGCATATTTTGAAATTGTAATTGATGTACACATTTTTAGAAATCAATATTTTATAAATAGTGCATATATTTTTTTAGAAATTTTAGTGATCTACTGATGAAAATTGTCCATAGAATTTATGAAATTAGTCATTAAAACACAATTCTTATAATTAAATTTATATAAAATTTAATTTATAGACATTTTAGATTTGATTCAAAAACTTGCGTTTCTTATTTTTTTGTAATGTGGCTTTATATGTATTATATCTTTTGTAAGTTTTTTTTCCATAAAAAGAAATTAATCTTACGATGAAATATTATTTGTGTAAAGAGATTTTTTGATTGTAAAGGGTGATGGGTAAGCCCTGAATAATGCTATTTATGTTCATTGCATTGCTTGTAAATATGTGATAAACTGTTCAAAAGCCATTTTTTTTAAAAATAAACATTTACGTTTAATTTTTTTTATGTCCCTTAAATTGAAACTTTTTTTTTTCAATGATGAAATAGTTAAAAACACTTCTTTTTCATCATCAATAACGTAAACGTATGAAAGTTGTACATATTAAAATCTGTAATTTATACTTATTTATGGGCCACTTCAACTAGTTATCTTTAATGAAAAGCTATGTTTGTTACTTTATTAAAATTTCAAACTAGGCCTAACAGGATCATTGAGGTTTGGGAACTTTGCTTACGTACAAAAACTCCACCCAACTGACATCAGTGAAGAGCAGCATTCGAAACTCTGCAAACACATTAAATGTGAAAGTAATTCTGGTTCCTGTGCACCAGGCTTAGAAAAATCTATTGCCCGGGATATGTAAAAATTTCAATCAGGCATGTATTTTTTTTTTTTTTGCCACATGCCCGACCGGGTATGTAAAAAATCAAAAACTTTCAACGCTTTAAAAAATAAGCCTTTAACAAATCTGTTTTTTTTAATTAAAAATAAATTTCCATTTTTATTTCAGTGATTTTATCAATGTCCTAGTGACAATATCGATACCTCAACAATAGTGTAAACTTAATAGTGAACCCCAATAATAGTGGAAAAGGTAAAAACTCCATCTCCACATGTATTTGAGGATTTTCAAAAAGTCCTGTGGGAATACTAGATTTGGCTGCCATCTTGCCAGACTTCTTGCAGCTCACAACTCATTGCCATTTGTCAAGCTCCTGTTCATTTGCTCTTTTCTTTCTATCTCGTTTACTTTAATAATAGATACCAAAATCTTTCTTTAACCTCGAAACATATCTGTATCGGGATACCTTACTGAAGCTAATAATATCCCCATGGTTTTTATCTTAGAAGAAGTTAACCTACATAATAAATCTTGTCCATTTAATTTGTCTCGATGTTAATTGATAGAGTACAAAAATTATAAATAGAACCAAAAAATGTAGTGATACGTTTCGCGTATATAAACTTTTGGTTCGGGCATGTATTATTTTAGGTTACATGCCCGACTGCACATGTAAATTTTTGAGATTTTTCTGGCCGTATTGTGCACCTAGGATTGCTAGGGAATTTGAAATCGTCCCTTTAAGTCAGAGAAAACGTAACTTCTATTTTGAATAGCTAAATTTCATGTGATGCTATTTTTCCCTAAACTGAAGTTCAATTCAAAGTTTTATTTGCGATTGGTCAGTGAATTTTTTTCTCCGATGTGAGTGAGAACCCTCTAATTTTGAAAGCTAGTTTTATTCTGTGTGAAATTTCCTTTGTTCTTAAAGCGATGTTTATCAGTGAATCAGATGAAACACAGCAATTAAAACAATTCAGATGAACATTGAAAGGTGCATATTTGGAATAACTGAGAGCAGGTAAGGGTGTTTTTATGTCTAGTTCTAAAGAAATCTCAGATGTCACTTAAACTGAGCATATTGCAAGTAGAGCTAGGCAGTCGAAATTCACAATGGAATCCCTAAAGACCATCGAAGAAGTGTCCTTAAGCAAAGTATACGATAAATAATATTGATACAAAGTTTCAAATAGCATTTATTAATTGTATGACCGTTAATAACTCATCCACTGTATATAATGCAGTTGCTAAGGTGTTTGACTTGTCTAATAAAATAAAACAAGTTGGAATAACATGGGTCACTAGTACAGATGACAGTAACTTTCCCAAGTGCTTTTTTCCCCCCGTTGATTGCGATTTAAAGGTAGGAAATGTGCTATTGAATATGTTTGTATGGGTTTTTAGTTTTTATGAAAAAAAAATAGAGTTGCTGCAGATTCCCTCGAGTTCCTGTGAGGGCTCCTTTCATCGATTGGCTATGAAGGGCACTCTTCAGTTAATTAGCCAAAATACTAATGCTGAAACATGGGCGTTGTTTGTTTTTGTTTAGTTAAAAAAATCGCTGACTACTGCAGGGTTCCCCCCCCCTCATTGATGAGGCACCCTGCACCCTTCTGAAAAGTACTGGGCCCAAAAAATGTCTGAGAAGCTACATTCCATTATAGCGTACAGCTGTTAACATTCGTGATGGTAAGGAATTTTGTAAAGTCGCCAGAGGTTACTGTAATCTGTACTAGTACCCAACATGGAAATGAAAAACACAAAACAGATGTGTATGGAGACATGTTTGGAGGTAATTATAGTGGTAATTAAAAGTAAATGTACCATATTTTTGCACATTAGTATGTACGTTGGATAATTCGAGAGAACATCAGATTTCATAATTTGTCATATCCTGCTTTTTATAGTTGAAGCATATTGCATAATGTGTTTTATTGGCGAGTAAAACCTTGGTTTTTATCTAGAATGTTGGCTAATGCACAGACATATGGTATGTATGAGGGCAAACTTATAGATATCTGTCTTGTTATAAATCTTAAGCGGAAAGCAAAGGATGAAAATAATGATAAATGACTAAATTATATAATAATTTTCGCCACGCACATACAAGTAGCTCAAACTAGAGCTTTTTTTGTTTAGGAGAAAAAGAGACGCCGTCCTCATCCTGGAGTCGAACTAGAGTCCCCCGTTTTGCCCGGAGTGTCTTGACCGCTAGACGAACAAGGACAGGAACAATGTTCTCTTTCTCCGTACATAAGGATGTAAGATATTATTACCCTGCTCAGGGATAACACAATTATCAAATAATGGTCAACACATAAAGCCACCGGGGCGGGTTTTTTCGTGGGAAAATTTATTATACAATAATTTTCGGCACACATATAAGTAGCTCAAGCTAGAGCTTTTTGTTTTAAGAGAAAAAGAGCCCCCTTTCCATCCTGGATTCCAATCCCCCCTCCTCTGTTGAGCCTTGACTGCTTCATGGTCAACAGAACCACCCTGGTCTATTATTCCTACATTTTTTCAACCATTTTATTTTATTTACAGTAACTGTAGTTCCTCTTCACAATTTATCCAGTCTTAGGACTGGCAACATTATAACTAATTTTTAAATGATTGATTGATTGTTTGGCTTTTTTATGGCGCAAGAGCATCTGGGCTATACTGCGCCAAACACGGTAAAAAATTTTAAATAATGCTGGGGTATTTGAAAGTCTTTTCAGTGTGTTTTCCCACATTTTTACTATATATATATTCTTTTGAACTGTTTTATCCACATCCATCTAGGTGCAGGTTTGGCATGTAGTGAATATAGTGTATAGGCTTGTCTCGGTCCCCCCACTCCACTAATGCCAGCCCTACCTAAGGTACCTCCTTGCCAAGCTTTACTGCGCTTTACGCTTTGCAATTCCTGTTAATTTAACTGATTTTACAAAGTTGCCAAATACAGAGATCTAGATGTCTATTGTCATAAAATAATTGTAAAAATTCTTGAAATGGCGCATTGTCGCCATATGTGTAAACCTTGAAGGCAGTGGACATAAACACTAAATTCACTATAATTCCCGAACGGCTAATTTTAAGAAAAGAAATCACTGAACAAAAATTGTTTGTTTTGATGTCCTTTACCTATTGCACATACTTGGCAGTTCAGTGTGCAAAAAAAGGCAGTTTTATGCTTACTTTCACTAAATGGTAACACTGCTCACGACCAAGTAACGGAATTTTCTGATTTTTTGGTCTGTGCTGTATTATTAGATCGATAACTTTAATTTGGTGTCAAATTTTTATTTATGTAAGTGGTTACGTAGTAACACTGTGGATACAAACACTATATTCACTACACCGCTGAACCTGCACCTAGATGGACATGGAGATAACGGCCAATATGCCTTATTTGGTGTCCCCTACCTTAGGGGTCGAAATTAACTTTTTAAATTAGGTGCACAAGTGCATCGGTCTTTTAACTTAGGTGCACTAAATGCTAGTTACACTAGTATACTAAGTATATGCACTAAGTATACTAGTACACTAAGTACAAGTAACTAACAGAATAGAAAGTAAACCTCTACATTAAAAATGGATAAAATGCAAGTGTAGCGATTAAAGCATGTCAGCTAAAAAAATGCAACTTTTCAAAATAATTGAATATTCATTTGTAATAAAAAAAAAATACAAAGCAAATGCAGATATATTGAGAAAATTATATAAAATTATTCCGTAGGTCACTGTTCTTGAAAAGTAAGTAGCTATAATTTTAATTAGTTAGGTGCACTACGTGCACCCAAATTAAAAATATACGTGCACAGATAGAATTTCATGTGCACAGTGCACCTGCTAATTTCGAACCCTCCCCCACCTCCCATTAAATTTTGAACCTGGAGTTCTGAAACACTCTGTACATTATTATATTTATAAATTATTTTAGACCACATAAGGTCTGTTGGTTGAATTTTAACATTTAAGTACCCAAGGGTTTATTTCTTTCATCTGTATCAGGCAAGCAATAGTATATGCTGTATTTAGAAAATAAATGATGTTCAAAAGACGATGAGAAAAACACAACAAAACTTTGCTTCAAGAGAAAAAAAAGAAAAAAAAAAAGCAGTACAAGAAAAAGCTGTATAACATTTGGAATGTGATGTTTTAGAACTCAAAAATGTGCAGACAATTTTTCAATTAAAGCAGAAACTAACCTGAATTCGCGTCAATTTTAAAATCAAATAGTTTGCATAGAATTGCATGCAAAAAGAAGGTTAAAATTTTGAATGTGCAAATGCAAATTGATGAAAAGTTGCAACACTAAAAGATGCCTAGTTAGTGTGTGTGCATATGTTTTAGGCAATGTGTCATATCTTATAAAGTGCAAGTAATAATCGTCAATGTATCTGCATTGTTTATTCTAATATAGGGTAATTGCATAACAATTTGATGATTTTGGTCTATATATATTTTCAGTAGGGTACGTTTCAAAATTAATATTTCATTTTTATTTGTGAATTTAATTTAATACTGGGACCCAAAATTATATTTTAAGTGAACATGAATTGTTTTGATAGTCGTGAAATGCTTCTAGTGTGTAGTCATGGAATTTTTTTTACCCGGAGAGTATGAACCCTGTTATACGTAAACCTATGCATTGTAGAGATAGTACCATTGTTAGAAATCCAGCTTGTATAGAGCATTTGCCACTTTTTCTACTAAACCTCATTCATTAAATCACGTTTCTATGGTGATAGACAGTGATTTTCAACTTGCAGAACATTATGCAAGATGCTAAGATTATCACAGCACATTGAATAAGATAATAAAATTGACAAGAAACAGCATCAGGTTTTTAAGTAGCATTTAAATGGTTGAAAACCCTTAATTTATATATGTATATGTTAGGGGCGGACACAGGCTTTCATTTTGGGGGGAGTCAAGGACAGAATTTGCCATGGTCTTGGAATAACACCCTTCATTTATCATGAAAGTTGGAATTTTTTACAGTGAAAAAATATATTTTGGGGGTCATGACCCCTGTGTCCATGCTTGGTATATACATAGAGAAGTTGATTTATTGGATTGACTTCGAAGAAGTTCATCTTGATGAATTTCTTTTCATACCTCAATTTTTTATGACTTCCCGAAGTACTTGTTGCACAGTAGTCGAAAGCATGATAGAGGGAGGTATGATTTTTTCGGAAAACTAAAACCTTCCAGACATGAAATTTTGAAACCAAATTGTATTTTTAAAATAAATGGTTTCACAAATCAGTCTTCCAATATACACATCAGCTATTTGGCTAATGCTCTCTTCGTGTAATGAAACCAACCTATATTTACAATGAAAGGTGGATGTGCAAACAGCTTACTTAAACCAAAATCATATGTGTGAAAACAAGGAGAAAATTAGCATATATTAGTATTTAACTCCTAGTGATATTGTAGAATGTGTGCTATTCTGCCCACCAGAGTTCAGGGTTCAGTTCCTTTCATTGGCAACAGAAGTTAGGGTGCCTTGGGGGGGTGGGGAACTGTACATCCCAATTCAGTATGGCCTTGGTTATCCTTGTTGTAAAACATATGCATGAGAAAGTGGACA
>QLNU02014176.1:50515978-50527304 GCA_006491805.2 Dysdera silvatica | reverse complement strand
GAGTGTTAAATCATAGATAGGGAAATTGATCAACAGTTCTTTCATTTGAAGATGTCTAGCATGGTTTGGGTTGAAATGTTATTTGGAAGCCCGTCTTAAAAGTATAGATTTGCCTTCTAATTTTTTAATTCCACACAAAACATGCTGTTTTCAATTTGATTTGTTTCTTTTTTTTAATGCAATGATTGTTTCTTTTTTTCTTTGATAGATAAAAACATGGATGACAAGCATTTTTGCCCTCGTGTGTTCCGCAAAAGCACTGTTTTACAGGAAATGAAAAATAAGATACAAATTGGTAAGTTTTACACTTCTTAAAATATTATGGATTTGTACAACTAGTCATTCCATGTCAAATCAACACAGTTTGGAATTAAAATCTCCCTCGACCTCTTGGATTTTGATGAAACTTGGTGTATCAAGTGTCTTTACATAGTTATGAATGAAAATTATATATATATGTACGTTCCATTCAAAAGTTAGGTATTATTTCAATTTTTGTTAAAAATTACAGCATCGTGAAATAGTTAACTATTTTCTCCAGAACCAGAGTAAGCGCAAAGCTGGGTAGTATCTCATTTTAAAGCTCTTTTGACAGGCTTTAATTTGACGTATAACATGACAAAGCTCGCAATTAAAAAATTTAATTAAATTTTTTCAAAAAAAGATTTTAAAATTTTGAAAAAATTCACAAAATTACTTTGTGCTACCCTCTTACAGCTTCCAAAGTTTCATTTTGGGATTGTAATGTGATGAAGTGATATGGAGAATACAAGTTTTACATGTGTGGGGAAATATCTATCATATAGGATTTAGTTTTTCATAAAAGTCTAGTTTTAGGCAAAGCTAGCTGACTTACCAGTAGTAACACTTAATAAAAACTAAGTATATCACAACTAAGGAAATAAATTCAATATATAAGATAACATTTGTTTCATCTGCTTACCCTAAAAGTGATTTTTTTGTCGATGTGCTGGATGTAGTGTCTGAAAACTCGAGGCTCGTAGTCTTTTGTTTAGTCCACGAAATGTTTAATGACTTCTGCAATCTTTTTCTGTTCACCTTTTGGTAGAGTGCAAGTCTGGCCAAATTAGTGTGAAGGGACTTACTTTACAAATTACATCTGTCATAGGAATCCAGAGCACATCAGATTGTGAAGGGTAAGAAAAAGGAGAAGGTCCTGATGGATGGAGAAATGTAACTTTCATTTTTCCCCAAAATATAGCTCAACTACAATCTGTTATTGAATATACAAATGACATACCCATTTTTGGTAGGCATTTGTTAAATGGTTCAAAATTTCATGTTTTGAAACACTTTCCTGATCATCATCAGAGAAATCAGCATTTGGAAGGAGCTTCCATTTTATTGCAGAACTGATTTTTTTTTTTTTTTTAAACTTCTGATTACATTATCTTTTTTTTATATTCTACCTTTCTCTTGCATACGGGGGATTCGTCTATCCCTATAAGAGAGGTATTAAGTATTTCTAACGTTTACTACTGATCGTATAATGAAGTATCAGTGACAGTATCCTCATAAGATAGTTCATTATTTCCGAGTTGGGTGACAGACTGGCTGGTGCTTTTTTAAGGTGTATTCTTCAGCTTTGAAAGCTCCTTTTTACAGCTATCACAAATTTTGGAATTTTCAGGAATTCTGGGTAATAATGAACACATCCATAGCATAACAGATCTTAATCCTTTTCTTATATGGGAGTGATAATGTGATAAGTGATATGGGAGGCTTTTTTAAGGATTAATGCAATCTAAAGCATCCACTGTCTTGGTATTCATTATAGAGGAGATCACTACTAGAATAATAATAACCAAGTAGTGCGATAAACAAACGTTTCGCAAATCACCCTTAAAACCAAATCACAGACAGGTCAGAATTTGGCAGCAACAAAATTAGCACACCAAAACTAAAATGATCCTACTAGGACCAGTTCTAATGCTAGACTGACTGAAAAACATGCCTGACCTTGTACATGTTCCAATATATACGAGGGACCATCCATTGATTACATGTACAGGGTTCAGGTACCCCCTCCCCCATGTACAACTGTGGACAAACTTCAACCTTCCCCCTATTAATTACATATACTTTCATACTTATTTCCCCCCAACGGTGATGTAGTTGCAGAAAATTGCAGATTTTAAATTTCATTTACCTTCTGTGCTTGAAAACAAAATAGTGTACTAATTAAAAAAAAAAATAATTATTTGCACTTGTTAAAATTTGCACTTTATAAGTATATAAATTAATAACACCCCCTCCTTACATACAAATGGGTACACATTCCCAAACCCCTCCCTTCTGCTGTACATGTAATTAATGGACGGTCCCCAAGCAACCTGTTTAAATTTATTCTGTGACTCACAAGTTTAGAGGAGGGGGAGGGTGCAATTATTAAGGTTTTTCTTATTTCTACTATTCTAAAGTATTTAAATTATAGTGTGCACGTGTGTGTGATAAAAAAAAAAAAATTATATATATTTTAAAAATTAAACTGACATTTTCATCATGCATGTAAAGTTTCAATTTCTTATGTCACCTGATCCTAAATGATCCCTGATCTCAAAATGAAACTTTGGGAGGTGTAAGAGGGTAGCATGAAGTAATTTTGTGAATTTTTCAAAATTTTAAAATTGTGGTATTTTGAAAAAATTTAATTCAAATTTGAAAAAAAAAAATTATTCAAACTGTTGTCATGTTATATATCAAATTAAAGCCTGTTAAAAGAGCTCTAATATGAGATATTACCCAGGTCTGTACCTCCTTTTGGTTCTGGAGAAAATGGTGGTTAACTATTTCAGAATGCCGTAATTTCTAATAAAAATTTAAATAATATTTAATAACTTTCGAACAGATCACAAAAAATGATTTCCATCAATAATTGTGTTAAGATACTTGATATAAGTTTCGTCAGAATCAGTGTATTGATTTGACATGGAATGACTCGTCACGTTAATAGTTTCGTAAATAGGCTGATAAAAAAAAGTGAGCAATCCCTCCACTTACCCACCCTTCTCCACTTTTATAAGATCAGCGAGATCCATGTTTGACCTGCCTGTAAATTAAATTTTTTATTGTTTTCAAGTTTAATTTTTTGTCTTCTGCGTAGACCTCGCTGATACCGAAAGTGAATCGAGCAGCCCTGGGGCACGTAAAAGGTAATTTTTCTTTATTAGTCATTGCTACCATTTTGGAAATCAGTGACTGGCTATTTTTAAGATTTAAATCATTGTTTATTTTTGAACTCGTAAGAGATTCCTTGTCATTTTTGATGATTACTTTAAAGTTGTTTAAATTTATTTATTTATTAATTGTTTAAATTAATATATTTAAAATGATTATTTAAAAACTTTTGTTTTATGCAAAGCAAACTGTTGAAATGTTGCCTAATTTTTATTTCTAAGGTCGGTGTACACGTTCACTGCTGCCTTTAGCAAACCCAAGCCACCTGCTGTGGAGAACAAAAATAAAGAGAATCCTTTCATTGTGCATCATGTGAAAAGTGAAAAGAAATCATTTAAATCTGCGTTTACCATGTCGAAAACTGCGAAGACTGACATTAAGCGACCTCCTGCTATTCGTAGAGTTACGCTTCGTAGTGGCGTACGAAACAAGGTAAATAAACATGTTGCCATTATAAAACCTGTTGGAAAACTCGAAGTTAAGCCCTCCACATCTTCACACGTTCCACCAGAACGCAGGCGTGTTCCTTCACCACCACTACCACCACCACCACCACCTCCTGCTGCTCCGCCTGTCAGGAGGAAGACGACTCGACCACAAACTCCACAGTGCTTGAAGTAAGTATCAACATGTCTGAGATACAGTGAAGTCTGTTTGTGGTGATACTTTCCTCCCTAGCTCTAGAAGATATAGTCTATAGTGTTTAATCCTTGTCTATAACTCTACTTAAGGGATCAGGAAAAGATACCGTTATAAACATATTTCACTGTGTTTTCTTTTTTTTTTTTTGTGTGTGTGTGTGTGAGAGACATGGTACCTCATTTCATTACTTCCATGTGTGCATAATGTGCTGGTGAGTGTTTATAACACTGATGCTCAGAGCAAAGGGATAACCTACAAAGCTAACAATGAACGCTACATAGAAAACACAGTAATATAGAGAGTTGAAAGCTGTTTATTATTAATTTTTACAAGTCAATAGTTATAGTAAAACCTCACTCTTAACAGACTTCCCTCGGATATGGTCGCCACATTTTTACGGACAGGAAAAAATTCTCGGGGAAAAAAATTTTTTCAGCAGAACACCTCCTAGCTTATGAGTAAATTCATTTTCCGATGAGTATCTGCTAATGAAGGGATTTTTACTGTAATTGTAATTCCCAAAGTTCCACAGTTGATAATTACCATTAGTGCAAAACATGAATTGTGTGCATGGAAGCAGGATTTTGCCTTCGTTTAAGCTGATCCACGTTGTGTTAATTAAATTTTCTAATTGCACTTCTATTATATACTGTGATTTAATGAGGGTTGCCTTTTAATTTTTTGTCCCCTGGTAGCATGGAAATAATGCATTTGTCTGTTGTCATTGATTTGGATTCAACTCCAATGGTACTGGAGAACGTATACCTCCATTTCTGCCTATCGTAATATGGGATTTTAATGCCTAGGTAATAGAGTTTCGGAAAATTTGTTGCAGCTCTTAAAACCTACTGCTGCTGCCCTATGTAAGTTTCAAAAAGATGACTTTTCATGACAGATGCTTGCGAAAATTGATGGACCCTAATAGATGATAATCTCATAGAAATGAATGAAAAAAAAGGGCAAACAATAGACTTAATCGGACAATAACTCAACATCATATATGCCAGTTTTTAGTTTTCATCCAAAGTACATCTGATCTAAATTGTCGCATGAGCAGGAAGACAATACTAGGAAATTCCTTAATGTCACTAACCCAAATTTTGTACTTTATATTATAGTTTTTGAGCAAGAACACTTCCTGAAATATACTACTCCAATAAAATCATAGAAAATATCTGTTTCTATATGGTGATTTAAAGAAAACAACTATAAATGAAGACTTTGTGACTCTTGTTTATGCAGTGATGGTATTTCCTGTAGTATTGTGGGGCTTGGAAGATTATTGCTTTTATGCTTTTCATCTAGTCATAATAAATTAAGAAATTGTTTGAAATAGCAGGAAAACTGATCTTTTGCTATAGACTGCTTTATCGAAAAGATCAGCCTGAACTTAAATGCTAGTGAATTTGCTATGATGTAACCTTTGAATAAATACTATACACATTGTAGCGAAACCTATTTTACTTTAAAATACACTCCCTTTTGCCATTTGGGGTATTTTGGTAAGTTATTAACATATGAAATAATTATTTTCTGGCTTTCTGCTAGTTATAACCAGTGGTTTTAACTGCCGTGGTAGTAACTTTCCAACCCTGGTGCCATGTATGCCATTTTTCTGCCCATGACAGTCGTAGGTTTGGTTCCCTGGAAAATAAAGGTTCAGATTCCTTGTAAAATATTACCCTTCTCAGGGATAACACAATTGCCAAATAATGGTCAACACACAAAGTCGCCGGTCAATTTTTTTAACCCCCTTTAGAGACCCTAGTTCGAATCTAGGTCAGGGACGATGTCTCTTTATCTCCTATACAAATAAAGCTCTAGTTGAGCTCAAACGTGGATGTCAAAAATTAATAAGTTCAAATTCCTTGGAAAAACTGTAAGCCACATTTCCTTAGCTATTCTTGTCTTATGAAACAGAAAAAATACTTGTTCTTGGATCATAAAAATTAAACTAGTTTAATATCATGGTGGTTTGTTTTATATATATATATATATAAGGTTTTCCTCGCCCATTCTTGGCGGAAACAGGCTTTGGGACGGGCAGAGCGCCATGTTCCCAAGCCTCTTTTTACATCACTTCTTAATGTGCCATGTCTAGAAACTTCCTGACAATGTGACACGTGTTTAGGATTGTGGCTTTTTGTATTTCAATGTAGGTGTTTGGGTCAATGTTGAGTATCTCCAAATTCGTCGCAAGCGTTTTTGGTACTATCCCTGTTGCTGAGATGACTAACGGGATGATGAAGATCTTTTCCATACCCCATATATCTCGTACTTCATGTCTGAGATCTTGGTACTTGGTGATTTTCGTTGTGTAGGTTGTCTGTATGTTATTGGTGTTGGGTACTGCTATGTCGATTAAGTACGTGGTCTTATTCGATTTATCGACGAGGGTTATGTCAGGACGGTTACGGTTATATATATATAAATAAATAAAATGTGTGTGTGTTAATGGTTTGCTGTGATTGTGTTTTCAGACGAAGCATGATTAAAGCTTCAACAAAGGTTATCAAGACATCTGAACAAATTGAACTCGAAAGAATCGCAGCGATGCGAAGAAAGATGAAGTCTGATTTGAACATAAATAAGGCAACGATGAAGAAGACACGGGCACCTGCATTGAGACCTGTAAGGCTAACTTTTATTTTTAAACTGGCATTTAATAGGGGTGAGGATCATCACACACATATATCTTCAAACTTGTTTGTTGGAAGTCCTATATCTTTTGAAATGTTTGTACCTGTTGCTGTCTGAGTGCATTAACTGATGCTAATGACACTTATTTACAAGGTCTGTCTATAAAGTATCAGACCTTAGACCGAGAGAGAAAAAGGTCTAACTTTGATTTTAAAGTACAGGAACTTTTTCTCATCGTAGACGATGATGTGGTAATATTAGAGGATGCATTTCCGTGTATACGTACACCGTGTGTGAAACGCTGTTAACCCAGATTTGATTCTTATGAGACCATAAAACATATCTGGTCATCATAATTCAGGCACATGGGGGTGGGGTGGGGAGATAGTTCTCCAGGTAAATAGAAACGGAAGTTGGTTTTCTCGGGAAACTGTAGGTTCCTACACAATACGTTAGCTGCCCATACATCACAGAACGTAATTACGGTCAAACCCTGCTATAACAAACCTTGAGGGACCAGACTTTTGGTTCGCTATATGCAATCCGATAAAAATAATGGATGATTGGACGGAACCAAAAAATTTGTTCTTTATAAGCTGGGTTCGCTTTGGGGGTGTGACAAAGTATCGTAGGTAATCGTACATAATTCTAGCTTAGAATATGGACATTGCTCGTTATGTGAAAGTTTCTCCTAATGTGCTTTTTTTTAGTGTAATTTATTATATTACCTGTTTTCATACTTAATCTCTGAAAATCAATTGAGATTTACTTTACATGTAATTGTGACTGTATTTTTAGTTACCTGAGAAAAAGGAGAAGCCTGCTGTTCCTCCAAAAGTTGAACCACGAAAAAACGGTATACCTGTCAAAGTTGCAATTTTTTAATTAGTTTGAATTTAAATGTCAGTGCTAATATAACAAGTTCACTTCTCTACCTGTCAATAACTTTTCTCTCAATGGGGCCCTGCAATGATAACGTTTGTGTAGCGTGCCTTGATTCCCGGTGGTGTTTAAATTACACCGTAAGAGGGTCTGGCTTCGGAAAACTGTGGGCCCCAGTACAACATGACCCTTATGTCATGAAACCATGATTTTTCTCTCAGCAAAGCGTTAGTGTTGTGTATGTGGGAATAGTTTGAAAATAATCCTCGTTAATTTATTACTGGTGTTCAATCGTAGGTTTCCTACACAACTTGGACAACCTAGAATTGTCAGGGAATTTGAAATCATTTCTAAAATCAAGGAAAACAAGTCCTTGATCAAAACCCGAAAAGGTCTGAGAAAACTTTCTTAACTTCTATCTTGAATAGCTAAATTTCACACAAGCGAAATTGAGTTGGTAATTGGTCATGGAATTTTGCTGAAAAGGTCAGGAAAAGAATTGGAAAAGTCAATTTTTTTTTTTTCCCTCTGATGTGAGTTACAATCAGTCATGCTAGTCAGATGTGTAGTTTTTGAAGCATCAGTGCAACTGACAATTAGCACTTAGCATGGAGGCAAAGATTCAGCATCTGTGACGTGTTGCTCCTACTACCGTATCATCTGGCTGATTCTTTAATCCACTAGCTTTGCCAAAAGCATTGGTACTAGATTCTCTTTCGCGGGAGGCAGCGAACACCAGGGCTATGAGTATGGCACAAAGCTTTTTATACAAGCAATCCAGAGGTCGTCATATCGTGTGCCTAACTGGAAATGACAAAATAATGGCATGGCATTGCTATCAACTGGCACAGTCACTAGCTATATTAGCACTACATCTTAGTGCATTTTAAATATTAACAGGGTTTCCATGTACCTGGAGAATCGGGAAGTTGAGATCTGTTCTAAAAGTCTAGTGTGAGGGGAACTTTTTTTTTTCCATGTGAATGGGAACTATGATTAATTGCACTCTTATCACAAAGCACCAACTTTCACTAAGAGATTTCATAAAAGTTATTTCAACATCGGATTCAAGAGAAGGCATAATTCTGCTTTCACTTGACAAAAGGAGCGGTTGGATCACAAAACGTGATTTGAACCTTATGCTGTCAACGATTATCAGCTAACTTTTATTATAGAATTGGAACATAGTTACACCTATTGTTGGTGCTACCATTAACAGAAATTAAAAATAATAATACAATGAAATAAGTACTGTTCCCATACAAACTATAAATGAAACAAGTCAGATAACGTAATAACACAAAGAAACACTTAACAATATGTATATACAGCCCACAATATCAAATAATTACACATGAGTTATTTCAACACTGGCATCAAGTGAGGCATAATTCTGCCTTCACTTGAATGAATGATGTTAGAAATGTATGACAGTGTTTTATGCAGAGGTGCATCATAAATGAATGGGATCATTTCAGAAGATGAATAATGATTCTGTGAGTGATTGCAAAATATACAGTCGAACTTCGTTTGTTTGAACACTCTTAATGTCAGCAGGGTTTTCGACACACCTGCACATGTGCAGCTATTTTTCTTAAACTGAAAGTCTTGTTTGTGATTAGTTAAGGAATTTTGTTGGATGGTTTGAACTTTTTTCTCCAACACAAGTGGAAACCCCGATGAATTACTTTTAACATGAATTGTTTCCTGAATTCCTGTTAAATTATGGTTCTATCCTTTCTGGATAATGTGAACCACTTTTAACCTGGACAAAATTTTTATCACTGAGGATATGGATGAAATTTGACTGTGTGTTCTTTGAAAAGAATATGAAAGAGTGCATTTGCCAAATTGAATAATTAGATTAAATTTTTCTTTCGCAGGGCCAGTTCACCAACAAGAGATGAGAAATAATGAAGCCATGTAGGTTTTTATTTTCTGCTGCACTTGGAATTTTTTTTATTATAACTGCTGTTAACTTATTAAACAGAAGTATAAACATGGTTTAATTTTTTTTTATTATTAAAAATAAGGGGAAGAGAAAATTACACCAGAATAGTTACGGCGTCCGTACCTGCTGGGTGGTTTGACCCCCGGTGAGCTTCGCCACGTGTAATGGTACTGTGGTTCAGAGCCAACATTAAGCCGTTGGTCTCATTGCAGATTCTAAAAAACTACATGACCAATTATTCGCTAACTGTGGAGTTATATAGAACATGCTTGAATGCACACTTTCCAATAAAGTTTCGGTGACTTGTGCATTTAGGGGACCACCCACATATTGACAAAGTGAAAAAATATATTTGATCACCCTGTATCATAAAAAGCTGGAAATTATTTGTAACTTTCAGAAAATATTTAACCAGCTATGCTTAATGCGTGTGTTTATTTTTGTAAAACAAACATGTATATTCATGAAGATAGAAACGTTTCTTTAAGAAAACCCAAATTTTGTCACATATTTTTTGCTTATAATATCCACAATTTTCAGTCAAATTTCACGAAACTTACAGAACATTTGTCAACGTACAAGAAAAATATTATACTTAAATTAGAAATTAATATATTGAATACACGATGAGATATGAGCATTTGAAGAAAATAATTTTTTACTGCGCATGCGCGAAAGATATGAATAACTTTCTTTCATAATTTTGTAGTCAGTAGTATGGGGCAACTTCAAAATATATACCAGTGGGATATCTTGAAAATTCAGAAAGTTATCGACAATATAGTGAGCCGTATTTCTCTAATTCTCTGAAAGTAGCTAGATGATAAGGGTTTTTTCCACAAATTGTCATATTCCAAATTACCAAACACCCCTGTTCTGAAAATGAAATATTCCAGATTTATGCAAATAAGGATCAAAAGTATCCGAACACCTGCATGTTTTGCTTCTCCTTTACAGAAGTCAAAAACCTTACCTGGTGCAGAATGACCATTTTCTGAAAGTTACAAATAATTTCCAGTTTTTTATGATACGGGGTGACCAAACATATTTTTTCGTTTTGTCAAGATGTGGGTGATCACCTAAATGCACAAGTCACCGAAACTGTATTGCAAAGTGTGCATACAAGCATGTTCTATATATCTTCAAAGTCAGAGAACAATTGGCAGAGTAGTTTTTTAGAAATTCAAAAAAATAAAAAAATCCAAAGTGTCCGGATACTTTTGGGCATATAGTGTATAGCACAAGGGATTGTTTGTGGAGGGAGTGCATTCATGAGATTCAAAATCTGCAATGTACCAATTTTTAATAAAATCAAATTTATTTGTATAAGATTGAAAATTTTATATGTATGTTTATTTTTGATGATCAGATTCAAAAAGCCTGCCATGATGACGAAAGCAAAATCATTTATTGGATTTGGAACTCATGCCAGGCAACCATTGGTGCGGCAGAATACTACTCCGTATGCTTTACGCACAATGGATAGAAGAGCAACACGCTCCGATTCTTCAACTCCAAGCATTTCGAAATTGACTGCTGTAAGTCTTACTACTTTCTGTTCCTTAATAACGCGTCCGTGCGTGCGTGCACGAACTGGTAGGGGCTTAGTCCTGCCTATATCAAAGTCTGTTTTGTATAGTGGCCACCCGTCTGTGGTGATCATTGTAGTCCAGTCCCAAAGGTGGTCACTTTAGGCAGGTTCTACTGTATGTATATTTGAATATTATATATATTTGAGTTCTCTTTTTGACTTTCAGAGTACTAGTAAGAGTGGTTCTTTGAAATCGCTTTCTGCTTTCCATTCTGGGGTGGCATTCATTCCCAAGCAGGATCAGAAGTCACTTGGAACTCTCAAAATGAAACCTACTGGTCAAGAGAACAAGAATACCAAGACGACTACTTCAGAAACTCCCCGGAACAAGGTACATTACAGTTTTTGCTTCGCTTGTGTTCTATACGAGCATCCCCCGATTAGGGTCCACTTATTAAGATATTTTCACTGGTATAATGACT
>QLNU02014176.1:50455287-50515878 GCA_006491805.2 Dysdera silvatica | reverse complement strand
ATTCTAATGATATTGTAAAGTATGTGCTGTTTTTTTCTGCCCACTGTAGTCCAGAGTTTGAACTGAGTTTGAGTCCAGAGATGGAACTGTGGCTCTGGATGCAATCATGAGACGCTTGCTGTCCTTGTGTCATAAAGAAACAACCAATCATCTACTTTGTTTCAATTCTAATGGCAGGGTTCCCACCCAACCTGGAGAACATGGCATTCTCAGGGAATTTGAAATTGTCTCTAAAGGTCAGGGGGAAAAAAGTCATTGAAAACAAGATTTTTGGGTCAAAACCTTGGAAAGTTAGGGAAAACTTTCTTAACTTCTATTTTGAATAGCTAAATCGCCTGTGAACGTGAAGCCTTTGTCCCCGCAACCAAAATGTAGTTGGAAATTTTTTGATTGGTCAGGGAATTTTGCTGAAAAGGTCAGGAGAAGACCTGAAAAAGGCAAGGAATTTTTTTTTCTCCAATGTGAGGGGGAGCCCTGTATTGGTATTGTAAAGTGTGTGCTGTTTTTTCTGCCCACCATAGTCCTGAGTTTGGTTTCCTATGCACGAGAGGTTAGGGTTCTTCAGGCGAAACTGTGGTCCCAATGCAATCATGAGATCCTTGCTGTTCTTGTGCCTTAAAAAACAACCAACCGTCAACTTGGTTTTAATTCTAATGGTGATGTAAAGTGTGTGATGTTTTTTCTGCCCACCGTAGTCCAAAGTTAGGTTTCTTAAACAGTAAAGGTCAGTAGCACATCCAGAATATTCCTGAGGGGGGGGGGGGGCGGAGGGAAAAAATGGTCCAGAGCCATATCAATTACGGTGGTCTTTTAAAGCGTGAATTCAGGAGGGGCATGGGGCAGTGCCTCCCCCTAGCTGGAGATCACCATGGAAAATAGGAGATGAAAAGTACCCAGTGCATCTACAGATCTGGAAAAGTCAGGGAAGTTTTTTCTGACTGTAAAAGTCAGGGAAATTTGAAATTCATTGTTATAATAAATAACTTATTAAAATAATTTTCACGAATTCTGCTTTTCATACCACTTTTTCACCAAAACTAATATAATTTATATAAAATTATTAAGCCCATATATTTTCAGGAGAAAATGTTTACCAAATATATAACTAAAACTTGAAAAAAAAAATTTTTAGCTAAATTTTCTAATCTGTAAGAGATTTTGGTCATACCAACCTCCTTTGCCTTATAGTCATGCACAATTTAAACGGAAGATGAAGCATCAGCTTTGCGATTATATAGTTAAACTCTTTTGTAATGAACTCAAAAAGGGCCAAATGAAAATGTTGCTGTAAATATTTAATTAATGCAAGTTTTTAGTGTAAAGAAATACACTTTTTAATACAGCTTTTGAATTTGTAAATTCACTATAATTGAGTTATAAATGGCTTTGGGGTGTGCATTAATGGATTTTTATGGTCTTGAAACTTATCTTGATTACACAAATTTTAATGCATTGTGTGTTGTTTACTGTAATTAGTGACTGGAAATCAATTAAGATTTGGTCTGGAAACCGAATTTGGGTAAACACCCCGAGTATCGGATACTTGGCTAAAAATGGGAATCGGGAACAAATCGCAGCCCCCTCGAAAGATTTTGGGATTCGCCCTTGTTGTCCTTTTGTGTGCATTTGTCATTATTAAATTACTAATAATTCTACAGTGCAAGATACTTGAATTATTAGAAGTAGTACTAGATTATGTTCGTAAAATTTTACAATGGCCAGCCGTTGTTCTCCACAAAAAAATTACCGTTTTGATAATAGGTTTAAGAATAACCCTATTCTGCAAAACTTGCTTTTTTTTCTTCCATGACCCTTAAAAAATCGTCTTTGAGAACCGAATCCTTATGATAGAGAAAAATTTCATGTTGGTTTAACTTCTCCGAGGTCTTTCAATTATTAAATCCTTTTGAAACAAAGTGACCCGTGGCTTGTGTCGATCTTAAATCGACTTCATGGGTGAAAAGGGGAACTGCAGGTCTTGGTGCAATCATGAAACCGTTGCTATCCTTATACCGTAATATACAAACTAACAATTTTCGAAAACTGGGGTGGTTCACAGGCTAAACACTTTTTTAGTGGCAGGAAATTGACATAAAAAAAAAGAAGGAAGTGAAATATAGGTTAATATTACACAGTAATCTATTCAAACCAGGTAATCTTGTTTCCAAAATCGAAAAACTTCCATATACTTTTTTTGACTGTTTAAGAAGGGTGTGAAGTCACAGTGACATTTATATCTGCAAGCGATGAGCAAAGGTAGTTTGTTATACGAGGAAAGTATCAAATGTAATGTGTTATATGAGATTACGGTGTTTTCTGAATTGTTTTGTATCAAATATGATGACCTAATGTCAGCCTAGGACTTCAGCTGTTTAAAGTACTCATGGCCTTACATTTTGTTTTACTTAATGTGTTTGTAGAAAAGTTTAATTGAACGAAAACTAAAGCAAGAGCAACTGAAAACCCGAAAAGCTAAACAGAGGCTGAAAGTCGTGGATTTCTCCGAGGAAAATATGTCAGATGAGGCCGATGAGTCTGCTATGCAATTGAGTGAAGAGGAGGAGGAAGATGAATCGACAAAGCTATCTGATATTGATCCGGACCGCTGTGGAACATGTAATAATTGCCTTCAAGAAGAAGACTGTCTCGAGTGTGATGCATGTCTAGTGAGTATAGTTTGCCTCCCTTTCGGAAATCGTTATGGTAGGCCATTTGATATTTCACTTGTAAATATAACGAAAAGATCGATTTACCTGCATTTGTCATATACCATTGGGTTTGTAGTTTGAACCTTTTGTGCGTCGCTTAAATATCACATGTACCACCTCACCATGTTTGGTGCAATATGGCCTTTACTACATTTGCTCTGTAAAAATTCAGCCAACTTTTGTATATCATAAATTTACCATTAAAACCATTGGCGTAACTGGAGGAAGGGGATAAAATTCCAAGCATTTAACAAAATGCCTTAAAACTGGGAGGGTGGGGCAAAAGGAAGGGAGTGGATCAAATATAAACGAGGCTTTTTTTGTTTAGGGCTTTCTATCGATTGGCGTTCCCTGCTGCTTGAGGGTGTGTTAGGTAGTTGAGTCAGGAGTCACGTGAGCAGTGGGCTAGTCTTGTGACTGTCTCAGTAGGCCGTCAGACAGTGTCTGAGAAAGAGGTGCACCCGTCAATCGCACAACGTATTATAAAGTTTCTTGCTCGTGAGTGTGTAAAACCGACTGAAATTCTACACAGATTGACAGCACAGTTCGTGGATTAAACACTATCAAGGCTGCGTGTGTTCGCCTGGCATATGAAATTCATAGAAGGCCATGAAGAGGTTGAAAATGAAAGCTATGATTGAAATGTTCCTGTAAAAGTTTTGGAAAGTTTGTAGCAAAATTTCACACATACCTGTTCTTCAAGCTCTTTCATTGTCACTTTGGCACTGATCCGACGAACAGCTTGTGCACATGCTCACTTCACCAGCTGTAGCTCGCCAACTAACGGTCAGAGCGAAGCGCGGAAAATGGCAGTTCATTGTCTAAACCTGCTGCTAGGTGAGCTCAGTAGCCGCAGCATGCTCCCTATGCCAGTTGGCATGCTATTTCAAAAGTTCAGTTTCTTTTTGAACAAACCTAATTTTTTTTTTTCACACTATATATAATTTTTCTCTCTCCCCCCAGAGGAAAATGGCAGATCCTGAGGATGACAGTACTTGTATGATGAGGGTTTGTGAAGCTATCATAGGGGTATGTATGGCTTGCGTTCTTCCTGTTATTTTTATTTGTTTTAGTCTCGATTATTGGAGGGGAATTGAATTTAATATTAGTTTCGTAATATTTGTTTCTTACGTGTAAAGTGACTGGACATACCGTTTCAGGCGGGGCAGCATTGCTGTGGGTGTTGTTCTCAAGATTCTCCATGGGATGCACGATCACACGAGTGCCACTTTTTTGTCTTGTGGAAAAAATTTTAAATTTGACCAGGTTGTGCAAGATTTTTTTTATCAACAGAATAATGTTTACGAGTAAAATTTCAGTACCGGTCCACTATATAAACAAAGATTTTGTCATGTTTTGAGAACTACTGTTCCTTTTATCAAAAGAAGTTTCTCGTTGGAAGTTAATGTGCACAGGTTTTAAGGAGCACCTATGGTCGGTCCACAAGCCACACTAAGAATAATAAATCATTTATTCCCATGAGTTTTGAACTGCAAGAAAACAGAATAATAATTTGTAAAAAATATTTCTTTGGTGATATGTCTGCATCTGGATTAATGTGAGGGGAGAAAATCCATCTTTAAGGAAGTATTTTTTTACTTCTTTTTCATACTCTTCCATTTTTTTTCGTCAATGAATTTTGATTTTCAGTATTGACCTCAGCACCTGAGTGGCACCCATGATTATCTCTCTCTGAAGGGTTGTACGTCTGGCTAACTAATTAACATAAAATGGTAAAACTGCTGAGTGTAAATGTTTAAATATCTGCAAGAAAATTCTGTAAATCATTACCATATTAGCAAAATCATAGAATATGTCCTCTTATTGCCAGGTTGTAATTCAGCAGTTGACTAAGTTATTCTTTAGTGATCAAAGTGTGGATAGCATAGAAGACCAAACTAAAAGTCACCATTTAAAATAATATTGGTTATAAAAAAATATGAAGTTGCCACTGTTCTTACTAATATTTTTGAGACGAATAAGTTTCAATACCAAGTATGAATTATAAAAATGGATATGTACATTTTAAAGTTGACTCATTTAAATGCCAAATAATATAAATATCTGAAACTATTAGGAATTCAATCACCAACAGCCCCTTCTCCACCCCCCCACACTCTCTCGCAAATACTGTCCTGCTTTGGGCATCCATATATGGGTCAGTCATTCTATGTCCAGGGGTCCATGCTCGATTCTCTTTGATTTTGCTGAAATTTTTACAGGTAGTAGACAAGTCCAAGAAATGAACATGTGCAAATTTCTAGCCTGCAGTAATAGATAGCATGGGACATATGGCCCCGTGTTTGAAGGACCCCTCCAAAAGCAGAGCCGAACATCAAGTGAATATTTAAAGTTTCGGAGCCCATAATTCGACAACCAAAGTTGCTGTTGATCAGAAAATAAGCATTCCAGTTCACTGTCATGCCGTGAATCAGAAAACGTCATTTTGAAAACGTGAAAAATATTTCTAAGATATGGGCTGAAAGTTGAAAACCCCACATTTTCACATTTAAACCCTTCCTATTATTTTCAAAATGACAATTGGAGAAACATGCCATTTGGTATACTTAAGCCGAATATGTAACTTAGTGGATTATGAAATTAACGCCTATTACTCAGTAAATTTCATTGTCCACTAAGTTACATACTTTCACGTTTTCAGAATGACATTTTCTGATTCATGGCATGAAGCTAAAGTGGAATGCTTATTTTCTGATCAACAGCGACTTTGGCTGTCAAGTTATTGGCACCGAAACTTTGAATATTCACTTGGTGTTCGGCTCTGCTTTTGGAGGGGTTCTTCAAAAACGTGGCCATATCTCCCTCGTTATTTATTATTGTGGGCTAAATTTGCACATGTTCATTTCTTGGACTTGTCTACAACTTTTTAAAATTTCAGGAAATTGGAGGGTCGAGAGTGGACCCCTGGACCACTTAGATGGAATGACCCACATTCTACTTACATAGCAAAACCTCATTTAAGAACATATGCCATACTAAGAATGTTTTCCTTAAAAAAGGGTTGTTATTGTGAATTAATCCTTTGTCAGGGAATTTTTATCTGGTTGAAAAAACATGAACCTGAGGGTATCCGTTAAGAGGAGTTTTACTGTATCTGCTTTCTTAATTTAACACGCTTGACGATGAATCATCTGTTTAATGTGAAGATGGAGGATTTGGATTATGTTCATCTACCTTAATTTCTTCATGCGAATCAATGTCTGTGGATTACTAAGATGTGGAAGGATCCTCCATACACCATCAAACTCCAAAAAGTAGGCAAGATAAATTCACATAATCAAATACTGTGTTTGGACGATGCACGAATCACCTAGCTAGGGTCGTAACTTCAGATACGTCGTCGAAACATTGTTATTTAAAAGGAAATCCGTAAATTCTGCAATTTTCCTCTCATGAAAGCTCCGTAGGTAAAGTTAGCCATGACCGATACCTTGCAACAGTAGAAGGATAATACCTATCTTCCTTTTCATGCTTATTTTTATGTTTGTGTCCAATTGTGATAAGTATCAGACCTTTAGGTTTCTCCGAAATATTGATCGAGGGGATCCCTTGGCTAGCCATGTGATAATTTTTCCGTGCGATAAAAAATTCAATACATATATAGACTTGGACAGCCCAATGTTGGAACCTTTGGTCATGCCAGGCCATACATCTGATCGCACCAGAATCTTGAGTAGAATTTATTGGGTTCTTGCAAATGCACGAGGAATTTCTCTCTCTTTTTTGTGCTTCGGAAGAACATGTTACTCACAGCCAATTTATGGGGATTTATGCTAAGTTTAGCATTTCATTTGCTGTTAAATATTCTCAGTTCGTTGGGGAAACTCTCTCAAATGTATCATCACTCTGTTTCATTTATCGAGATTAGAGTATGGGTAAATTTGTATTATTAGCAGTTTCGAAAAACTTCGTGAAGTCTTTTATAATAATGAATTTTATTTTTCAGGATATGGAAGTTTACAAGGTTGAAAAAATCATCAACAAGCGCTTTAAAAATGGAAGAGCCGAATATTTATTGAAGTGGAAAGGCTATCCCGAGTAAGTGACACCCAAGTATCGTTAAATTATTATTACAATATTCTCTTCCATTATCAACTCGCAAAGGATAGAGAAAAAATGTCATCAAACAGAAAAGGACAAAATGTGAAGCATTTGCTGGGGCCGCAAAATACTGTCGTTAATTGAAAGGATGTTATTGAGAGAGTTCATTATATTTTTTTTTATGTATTTCCAACAGATTTTGTGCTTTGCGCATACGTTTTTAAGTGTTTGAATCTTTGTTAGTTCAGCCAACTGTTGGGAGCCTGCAGAAAACATCTTCAGCAAAGCACTCATTGAAGACTTTGAGAAGAGGCATGCCAAATCACAAGCTCTTGGGAAAAGAAAGCTTCAAGCTCAACGGGGTCCTCGCAAAAAGAGGATATTTTATGAAATAGTAAATGGAACTTTTCTTGTTATTTAATATATATATAATATAAAATTCTTCCTCTCTTTCCACAGTTTAGTTTTAGTGATTAACACAGCAGCAGAGTTGTTGCCTTTTTTTTTTCTCCCCTCTAGAGGGTTATTTCAATTTTTTTATGAGCTAACAATGAGTAAAATTGCCATTATTATCAAATTTTTATACATGAAGAAATGTGGATATTAGTTATATAATATATCTAATTACAAAATGTGATGGATGCCTGTTGAACTTTTTGCCACATTAAATATGTAATTACGTTAAGGAGTTCTCGATAATTCATATATTATTACATCGCAAGACTACGATGGATCATTTGGAGCGAGATCCAGAGATTTAAAGTGACCACTGACCCATTACTGAGAGTGAAATCGAACATAATAGGCCCATACACAATTGGACATAACTGCTAGGCTGCTATCCAAGTGGCTAATAACACTTCGATTTATTGGATTCTTCACGTATGTCATAATGTGTAAATATGTATTGTATCTGCTGCCTGGTCATGTTTGTATGTACATACCTATGCATGACGTGTTTATGTAGTTCATGGGAAAGCATCGAAATTAATGTGAGCTGCTTGAGATTGGTTCATTTTTTCAATATTAATTATATAATTAATATTTATTAACTGTGATTAGATTCATAATGGAGGCATATGTGTACTATTAAATTTATGATTATTTGCTTATACCTGAACATGGAAAAAACCTATAGTTTTTTGTTTTTTTTAAATAAGTAAATGAAGAGGAATATAGGGGCATATATTATGCTGTTTTATGTTTTCAAATACTGTGTTCTGAAATCATCAACCAGTAAAATAATCTTACTCTCACTTTGGGGAGGAGGGGGTTAGACATCCATTAAGTTAAAAATAAATTAACATTGAAAACTTTTGTGACAACCTTTGGTAATATAAAAATACTTATTTATAGCCATGATGTCAACGAAATAAAGATACAATGCAACATTAAAAGCTATGAAATCGTACGGTGGATTTTATGGGTTCAAGCCCAGTAAGGATATTTCAGTATTTTAAAAAACAGAATTTCCTCCCTCGCAGTGCAATGCTTGTGAAAATTTTTTATCGAAGTCGTCATTTTGACTCCTTAGTAAATCTGATGGTTAGATCGGAAATTGCTCTGGTGATGATTTTTCTTTGAGATTACACCAAGCTGCAGTGAATATTTGTTTCCGCGGTAATTTTAACATGCCAAATTCAAAATTCGTCGCATGGACCTTTATTTATAATTGTGTGTATTCAAGATTCCATTTTTGACTGTATTAATGTTCTACTGTTCAAAGGTCCTGTTAAGTCATTATACACATCCCAGACAATCTATTGTCCAATCTTGATTCTAAAGACTGATGAATGTGCCTTTGCTTTGGCTCTTTTAATTCAACTTTCTTTTGTTCAACAACCATTATAGGTGGCACAATTTAAATCCCCCCCCCACCAAAATGCGTCTTCAACTTTAATTATAGATGACATGGTTAAGTTTATCTGTGTGGATGAATTCCCGCAGCGGTGTTAGTGTATACTGGGTTCCCAAGTATCTTGAAACCTTGAATTGTCAGGGAATTTGAAATCATTCCTGAAAGTCGGGGAATATTATATTGTTTTTTTTAGTCAAACCTGAGCAAAGTTTTCAAGAAAAACTATCTCTTTTGTTGTGAATATCTAAATTTCCTGCAAGCATTAAACCATTTTCCCCCCCACGATCAAAATTCTGTTGAAAGTTCTGTTTGCAGTCGAGAATTTTGTCGGGGGGAAAGCACGGAAAATCTGGGGATTTTTTTTCCCCTCCAAATGTGCGTGGAAATCCTATATATATATATACACACACACAACAGTAGCAGTGACCACTGTTTATCCACTGGAGGTGTTTCTGGATGCATTCCATATACTTAGTATATTGAAAGCATATTAGAGGAGGTAGCTTTGAGCCAGTAGCATACTGATAACCCCTTCAACGCCCAGGGGATGGAGGGGCTTCGGTCATCATTTATTTTCCGTAAAATTTATAAATAAAAAATATATTTTTTAGTTAATAAGGATTTTTTTTAATCTTTAGGTAAAATATAAAGTAAAATAAACGGTTTCCAACTGTGGCAAACTCATTACGCGTATTTACTTTAGCTGTTTTTATTGCCTTTAAAATTGAACTCAACATCCGAAAATTATAAAATCTAGACAGTTTTTGAATCTAGTATGCTTTGCACCAAAACCCTACCTCATGAAATGGTGACTAATAGGCATGTGTTCTGTTTAAAATACTGAAAATAGTTGCTGGTTTATTTCTTATAGAAAACACACTATTATATATATTTTTTCATATATGCATATACAAATTTTCGTAAAAGGGGCAAAAAATATTGCAAAGGGGGAACCTAGATTTTCCGTTATGCCACTGCTTTTGCTTATCAAGTTGGCGAACTGGGCCTGCAGCTTAATGAGAAATCCGAATCCAGAGCCCACAATTGGTTGTCACCTGAAAACTGCCCCCAATTCAAGTGACTCAACTTTGGTGATCAGATGGGAAAACTGGTGTTTTCAGCAGTTGGGTAATTATGTTTTGTGTGTGTATGTATATATATATATATTATTATTAATTTTTTTGAAAGTAATTGTAAAATACTTGATTCTATGGAAACATTGTAATTGGTTGTATTTAATCCTCCAGTATTAACCTAGATGGCATATGGTGTACAATTTTGGAATATAAAATATCAGTAATTCATAATTGTTTTGGAAAATAGATTTGTCATCGGATTTAATAGGTGATGTTCGTTTCTCTGTTAGGTATCAACTGACGATGAGTCTAGCGATGAAGAGAAACATTTCCTACCTATTGAAGGCAGCCGTTCATGCAAGAAAGCTGCCATGAACTTTATAAAAAACGTGTGTCTAAAAGGATGCAAACCGGATGAATCAAACGATGGTATTCTGTCGAAAGTGGCTGCACGAGGGCTTGAGACACCTGTAAATCAGCGAGCGTTAGATGTCAAAACCCTGCAGTTCAGTTCAAACAAATCTCATCATAAGGCAGAACCAATAAAACAGACGCCCCCTGTTAAAGTTGACATCGACGAAAACAAAGAAGTTTGCTTGACACTTTCCGATCCTAAAGACCTTAGTCAAGTGATTAAAGTCCATGGACCGGCAAAACTTATCAGACCATTAGAGCATTGCGACTTGAATCCGACCGTAGATATCGAAAAGATACCAACAGATCCTGATAGTATACAGGCGCTAGTATTTGACTACATTATTGCGAAACGACTCAAGACGTTGAACTCAGAATCCAGCCTGAAGTCTCAAAAGAAGCAACCAATAAAACCAAAGTCTAAGGTGGCAGGCAAATCTTCGATTATTCAATCTGCAGGTAAATCCATGCCGAAATCGGTGAGCGAAAGCAAATCTTTGGGCAATGAGTCTAAACAGAAGCGACTCACATATCGGGAACGGATCGAGTCCCTTAATTCTAAAGACAATCTGTTCAACATGCAGTTTAGTGACTCTGATGATGTTAAAACATTCGAGGAGAGAGTTGGCAAAGCTCTCAAATACACCAAAGACACTCCAGCATCGAAAAAGTCAAAGGTAACGCCTATGTCTGGAGTTAGAAAGAAGGTTCCTCAACCTACACCAAAAGCTGTAAATCCAGCAAAGAAAGCTGGCAAACCACCTGGCCTCAGTCCAGATTCAACCAGTAACGACAGAGTATTCCTAGTGATGCCAGATGGAAATATGCTTGAAATGAATTCTGCTGAATCTGAAAAATCTAGCATTAAAAAGAAGGCAGATGCTACAGTGAGTGATTCACATATCTTATTATTCACATTGTATTGATTTTCATAAACCTAATCATCATGAGTAAATAGACCTGTTTAAATTTAATTTAAGCCCTCACATACCAGATTGGCATAATTTGGTTAAGTTACAGCCATAATAATCTAAGCTGCAGCTAATAATTTGCAAAACTTTTCAAGTGTCATTCATTTCTAACTAAAATTTTGTAATCCTTTATTCTCTCAATTTAAGAATGTATTTCATGATATAGGGACTTCCGAGGTCATGGTATGCTGGCAGATATAATTTTTCCAAGATGTCCAAACCTCCATAGCCTAGTAAACCAAATCAAAATGTGGCTTATTGTAATGTTGCACATGTTTAGTACGAGTGGAAGGTTCCATTCAAACGAATTCAGGTTGTGTGAGTGTGATGCATTACAAGTTTTTGGTTTATGACATGGTGCAAAAACCCACAGTTTTTCAGGGATCGGCATCTCTATTGTGGGTATTGTTACTTAACCACCAGTTGCTGGCATTAATTATATTAAGCCTCGAAAGGTCTCCCTTTGAATTTTTTACCTTTAGTTTGCGAACATTTTTCATGAACGAATGTTTTGTAGTGGAAATATTTTGAGAAGAAAATATTCCCGAATGCGTCAGAAAGCTCAGGCACAAATAGCATCCGTGTAGCAAATATCGGTAACCAAGTCATGTATTTTTAAACGGAAACACTTCCATGAATATTCAGGAATTTTCAAACATCGAAATCATTCAACATATCAATGAAAATCAACATAAATTAATTCAGTTATGTTGGTGTGGGGAAACTACATTGTTCTTCAAGATTTCATTAGTCTAGTTCTCAACAACCATTTTAGATGTGGTTTTATATTTGCCACATACCTAAATGTACTAATGCTCTGTATGGTTACAGGAGAATCCAATTAAACAAACTTTACTTAATCGAAATGGCCTACTGTGCGTATAATTTTTATTCATTTTCTTAGTAGTGGACAATGGTTTTCATAATAATTTGTCATATTTATTTTCTATGTACTCCGGCCTTAGAAAAAAAAACAACAAACCAACTCCAATGGTAGATATTAGATATATGCAGTGGCTATCGCCACAGAGCACTTAATATCATAATTAACATGCACTTTTCAACGTTTAACTTTTTTTTTACAGTTGTTTCAAACTTGGAAGTCACAGAATTTTTTGGGATTTGTTATTTTTATAGAAAATTTTACGCCGAAGGTTTCTAACACTTCTATATTTTAGCATAGCTGTATTGCAGTATTCTACTAATGGCCGTAACACTGATTATTGATAAGTGAAAGGAAATGATTTACAAAAGATCTATGGTGACATATTGACGAATTTTCACACAATTTTTGTGTGCTATGGATAGTTCATATCCAAATGTCACCATTACTTTCTGTCAAGTTTTCTTTTTCGTTTATCTCTACATCTCTCTACTGGAGTGGATTTTTGACGCCACTTTCAATGAAAACAAAGACAAGAAAGAGATTAAATGTTGAGAATAATGTGAGGTTGGCTTTAACAAGCAGTCACATATTAAGTTAATTGCATATTAAAGTTATATTTTGAAAATTTTATACATAATGGGATTTCTTTACCCTGTTCAAAATTTTATTTTGCAAATGTGGTGGGAGCCCACAGACGGGGTGGGTATCATATTGCTTGACTGCTTTAAAAGAGCGTACTGAGTGTGAGGTTGTCGGGAAACAATGATTTAGTAATGTGCAATAAAAATGTTCGTTGAGTAATGTTGTATCTTTTTTTTTTTTTTTTAGCCTTCACATTGAAAATTGAATTCCCAAATTTTCTGAGGTCGAGTCTGCCACCTTTATTTAAGATAATTAGGGTTCTATTGTATTCCATAATTAATTATTAATACTTACACTAGTTTAACGTATGAACTTGGAAAGTATATATGAGTAAATTGGTATGGCCAGATCTTCGTCTTAAGAAAAAGAATTTCTCGGGCTATGGACCCAAGGAATTAAATCCCAAGATACTGGTCAGTGTAGTGCTGGCATGAACAGTTGGTGCCAGCAGGAATTGAGCCCAGATTTACTGCATGAATTATACAGCTAGAGTATTTAGTAATTAAAACAAACGAAGTTCACATTTTACAATATCTGAAACCAGCAAACATTGATTTTTTTTCCCCTTCCTTCTTCCTTCTATAGGAGGCTAAACAAAAGACGAACAGCAATGCTAAACCGGATGAGGCGAAAATGCTGAAACTCCCGAGTGCGATCCAGTTGGTGGAAAGTGAATTACCTCTAACAGAGGCAGATAACTGCAATAAACTTATTGGAATGTTCTTGTTTAGGCAAGTTATTTCACCTAACGATTCTACTCACCGATGTTTACTGTGCGCAAACCAGAAGGCAAGTTTCAAGCTGATCACGGAACTGGAGAGACACTACACCTCCAGTCACGAGTTGGTCGCACAGAGGTGCAAAGCAGAATTCAGCGAGAATGTTGTCTTCGTCTGCATTCCTCCCGATGTTGCGGAACACACCACTTTGAATTCCATTTGTAGATTCTGTGAAGGTACTCTTAAAAACCTTGCCGAAGTACGAAGTCATTATCCACAGAAGCACAGCAAGAACGTTCGACTCATCCAAGAGCTGCAGGTTGTACAGCTCAGCAAGTCTTTCTTCTGCAGCATCTGCTGCTTTTCATCAAAGGACTTCTCTTTGCATCACTCCCACATGATAGAAGCTCACCGGATGTCAACCTACGTCTGTGAATATTGTACTTTTTGCACACCTCGCCCTGCTCGCTTGAAAGCTCACATGAAACAAAAGCACGAAAATATGATGAAAACATCTCCCATTTCAAAACCATTGACCACAACTCCAAAGCCAGCAAACTCAATAACAAAAGCAGCTACTCCTGCTTCTAAGCCAGCAGCCACTTACTCGAAAGCGACACCTCTGGCACCGAAAACGACAGCCGTTACCCCAGCCAATTCCACGAAAAAGGGTACAGGAAAAATCGGTGGGAAACAGAAGTTAAAATGCCCCGTGTGTCTTCTGTTCATCAATGGCAAAGAATGCTTGGATCAGCATATCATCTTGGGGCATTCTGTGCAAACAGGTAAGTGAAGCTTTTTTCAGATTAAACTTTCGATCATTTAATGCCAGAAAAAAAAAATCATTATATTTTTTTTATATATATAAATAACAACAACCCCACCGGCATTTCAAATTAACTCATAGGGTTCCCACCCAAGCTGGAGAACCTGGAATGGTCAGGGAATTAGAAGTTATTCCTGAAAGTCAGGGGAAAAAAGAAATTTTTTGACCAAACCTGGAAAAGTCTCGGAAAACGTTCCTCACTTGTTCTGAATAGCTAAATTTCACATTAATGTGGGGATGTTTTTCCCTGTAAACTGAAATTTAAATCAAAAGTTGTGTTTGCGATCAATCAGTGAATTTTGTTCGAAAGGTCAGGGGGAAAACTTGGAAAAATCAGGGATTTTTTTTCTTCACAGTGAATAAGAACCCTGGCTTAGTTATCTTTACCCAGTTTCATTGTGTTTGAGATTCGAAGTGGGGTATATCGTTTTCAAGGTTAGAATAGCACGGGTACAAGACAGTAAAATCCATATTAACTTGATTTCCAGGGGGGGGGGACTGTGATAATACTTGTAGTTGGCACAGGGAGCTAAAATATTATTTCTTATGTTACATATGAGTATACTTGAGTGAATTTATTTATTGGTAAAGGTAATCAATCCAGTATATCTATGTTTAAAAAATAAAACAACAGAAAATAATTTAAAAGCATGAAAATGCTGATAGGATCTTGGCACATGTGAATGGACGCACCATATCAACTTTGGTAGCGAATGTGTTAATGTAGTATAAAGGTGCTATGTATCTAAAATGAGTGTAGGATAATAAGTGTCCAAAAATCATAAACCCACTATCGGTTTATGTGATAAAAGGCAAGATTATAACTTCAAAATTAACTGGCCAAGTTGTTTGGATTCCAACAGTTTAAAAAAAAAAAAAATCTTACAAGGAAGGCACCTTATAGCGATCACATTAATATGCCTGAAATTTACAAAACAGGTTCAGGCTGGTGCCTGAAGCATAACCCTGCCAGCTTTTCATTCGCTGATGTGAAATTATTGATGTAAGTTGATGCAAGAAACTTTTCCGTTGTTAGCGGTTAAACAGCACCCGACTGACTTCCGTCAAAGGCATGCATGCACAAGTACTCATGCAGCGACTATTACTTCCTCTTGTCAGCTATTGAAGTAATCGTTAATTAATTTTTTTTTTTTATTTTTTTTTATAATGTATTTTACTTTTATTTTATAATTTAAGAACTCATTGCTTTTAACTTCATGTGATATGCTATTGTTGCATAACTTAAGAAGGGATTTAGTTTTTCTAAAAATACAATGATAGAAGGATTTTGGAATGTTTTGATCTTGTGGAAAATAAAAGCTCGTTATCTTATTTTGGTGACATTTCTAAAGACCTTCTGATTTGACTAGAGTTAATACCGGTCACATCACGCTTTTCATAGTAATGCAGAGTAGTTTTTCAAAACTTTAATGTTCGTTTAATATTTTGACTATTTTTGGATGATTCGTGATAGCTGTACCACCCATTACCTTGATTGTACTAATAAAATGAAGAATCACATACTTCAGATCTTACCAGTATCAGCAAACAACCTTGTCGGCTATAATTAAATAGTCCAGTCAGCATCATTTAACCACCGTATTTTAATTTTGGCACCTCTTATTTTCATTGCTGTACTGTGGATTTCTAAAATTACTGAACATTATATTAACTACACTGTTTGTGCAATGGTGAAGTTTTTTTTTTCATGATAAAAGTAAATTACTGAGAAAATCTTGTTTCGAAATAAAAATTTTCAGGTCCTGAAACGTGGTCGTGTTCCAAGTGCTGTGAGTCGTGCAACTCCACAAAAGCCCTCATTACCCATATATTCGTCTGTCCAAGGTTAAAAACACAAGGTACAATGAAACCGACGCTTCCAAAGGCAGATGGGATTATCCAGGTCTTCCGATGTGGAAAGTGTTCTGTGTGCTACATGACGGAATTGGAAATAAAGGTAATTTTTTTTAGTATTTATACACATCTGTTACTTCGGACCATCATCCGCACCATTCCATAGTTCTGCGCATGTGCGTTGTCTTTTCAACAATTCCTATCAGTGTTTCTATCCAATAATAGTTATTAGCTAGAAAACTAACATCTGACGAGAAGAGAAAATAGCTTAGAGAAGATATTTTAGGGAAAGTATTGTAAAAGAGGTATTCATACCTGCCAACTACTATGGATTGTCCGTAGTTTCTACGGATTTTCTCATCTAGCTACGGGCACTTCCGTCAGTACTATGGATTTTATGAATTTTTAGTTCGTTTTAGTGAACACAAAATTATATGATTTTTTTTCCCGTTTATTTGGGAGGCGGGTGTGAGATTCATAAGCTGCGCATCTGTTTTCTGTCTCACAACGTCCAAAAGGTTTTAGTTTAGAACTTTGTCACTACCCGTCCAAGCATATATGTTTCATTTTAGGCATTTTTGTTTTTTAGTGTATTTTGTTGTAGGCATTCGCTGTTTGATTTCTTCATAAAATTCTTCAACCTCTTCGTCGGTATGGCTTGATGTTGGTGCATATACCTGTACTATTTGAAGTTGGTATCGCTGGGTTAGTTGAACAACAAGCCTCGCTGCTCGATCTGACGTGCTTTCGACTTCAAGAAGGTAGTCTTTAATTCTTTTGTTGATTAAGAAGCCAACACCACTTGTTCTTCCAGTTTCCGTTCCTCTATAATAAAACAAATGTCCACTTTTAAGTTCCACCAACTCTTCACCTTTTCTTCTAACTTCACTGAGTCCTACAATGTCCCATTTGATCTTGTCAAGTTCTTCTTCCAATTCCTGAAGTTTTGCTTCAGAAGCAAGGGATCGTCCATTAAACGTAGCCAAGGTCAATAACAAACGGCAGCCTGGGCCATTCCAGTGATTCTTAGCACCCCCTGCTTTCATGCCACACTGACCGCTGCCTTGATCAGGAGCACTCCAGCACCTGGAGACTAGGGGCCATGGTTTCTGGTGTGTCAACATAATGGAGGAATTAGCCATAATTTCACCACGCTGGCTAGACGGGTTGGTGAATTAGCCCTCCCCTTCCGCCTTTCTATCCGTGTAGCAAATATTAATTTGCCACATAAATAGAAAGCTCAGCCTGCACCACTTGAAGGCGGGGTAGGACACTAGGTTACTGGCCTGGCCGGTTCCACACATCGTCACATACGTTCAGCGTGTGGGTCTCCTTCCAGTTAGATACCAGCAACCCTTTTGCAGGCCATATATATATATTATTATTACTTTTTTTCCCCCCAGGAGAAAATGTTTGCCAAATATGTAACTAAAACTTGAAAAAAAAAAAGTGTTTTTAGCTAAATTATCTAATCTGTAAGGGATTTTGATAATACCAATCTCCTTCCCTTATATACAGTTATACACACTTTAAACGGAATAGAAGGTGAATGAAAATGAAATATTTAATTAATGCAAGTTTTTAGTGTAAAGAAATACACTTTTTAATACCATTTTTGTGTTCAATAAATTCACTGTAATTGAATTACAAATGGCTTTGGGGTTTGTGTTGGTGGATTTGATAGTCTATAAATTTAGTTTGATTATGCAAATTTTAATGTGTTGTGTGTTGCTTATTGTCATTGGCAACTGGAAATCAATATTATTTGATCATGAAAAGTCAGGGAAGTTTGAAACAGAATTTGGGTAGACACCTTACTTATAATATGATTCTCGTTGGCCGCATTTGTAAGTGTATTGGATTACAATTATGATCTTTTCCATTGGATTCTAGTCTTAACCTCTGCGAGTTCTGTCAAAAATTTGATATTTTAGGTATTCAGTGGGCTGTCTCATCTGGAATGACTGTTTTCAGATTCACAACTTAACACCCCCCCCCCAATTCTCATGTTGCAGTGGCATAGAAAAAAGAAAGGCTTACGTACCCCCATTAGATAACGTAAAGTAAAACCTCTCTTAACGACCACTTTTTCTGGAAATTAATTTCCCCGAACTTCCCCCCTCCCAGATCTAATGCTAAATTTTCCTGCCTTCAAAAACCACCTCTGAGTGACTGTTTTTCATGAGACCAAAAGTGGTCGCTTTAGGGAGGTTTTACTGTACATTCTCTTTAAAACCAAAATCACTTGAACTTCTTTTAAAGCTGCTTTAGGGCCCCCTATAAATTTTTTAATTGCTATGCCCCTGTCATATTGTACTAATATTGTATCTCACAGCAGGAAATATGCTTGCAAATGAAAAATTTCAAAATGAGTGTATTTTTTGTATATTTTTGATTATTTGGACATCCATTGAAGCATGTGTGTTTTAAATGTTTCAGCGGCACCTTGCTGAGTCAAAACACGACACCTACGAAGTTATTCAAAAGCAGAAAGTGTCTAAGCAGGTTACCTGCTTCTTGTGTGATACCAAACTATCGAACAGCGACATTTTTAAAAACCACCTTACTCACGTCCACATGAAATGGGTAGCGGCAGACGCGCCATTATATTCCAAAGATGATTCTGGTAGGTACAATATTTATGGTGAAAAGGTGATAATGGTTACAATATTTTATATTTTCCCCCGGATTACTTTTTATGTGTATGTATATGTGCAGTCTGTCCCACAGCCATCCTGTGCCAAGAATACTGGCAATCAACCAGTCACCACTGAAAAGCGTCATTTGTAGTAGTCACTCTGTGGGGGTTGGCACAAAGAGTCCCATTTTAGCCACTGCCTTCTAAATTTAGAGGGTAAATTTAGGAGGCAATGTCTTAGTGCAGAACTTTGGTTGAGGTTACTGAAATTCCGATTCTTCGTTAAACTGTAGGTCCAGTTTGCCAACCCGTTTGGCCAACATTCTGCGCTTAAGGCCATTTCCTCTGTATTTCTTTCACCGTACTACGTGTATGTGTGAAAACAGAGAGACCTCCATCCTGCTGTGGATTAAAAATGGTTGTCGATGATGATGATACGTCTAGTCGAACTTCCATTTAACGAATTTCACAGGGCTAGTGAAAATGATCGTTAAATCGGGGGAATACATTTATCGGAACCTGTGATGCAATCACAAACCCTTCCTTGGGCTGAATATTTACACGTAGAATATGTTACAAATAGCAATTATTACATTAAAATTGTTACATTTTCGTTCTCCCCCACCCCCTAAGCTAAAATCCTGGGTGCGCTACTAATCGAACTGAAATAAATTATTGAGAAAAAAATCATAAAAATGCTTACCAGCATTCTGAATGATATCCGTTAATTTTAATAAAAGACACAAGTACATAGGTAGTTACTACTTTGAAAAATGTTTATTTTGACTTGTATTGGAAGTTGGTATTTTAACATTGCTGTTTCGATATTTTCAAATACATTTAAGACTATTGTTGACATCAAAAATGCAGTAAATACTTCTTTACACACTGTAAACTAGAGATGGGAGTTATTTAAAGTAACTGTTAAAAATCACCTGTTATCGAGTGATCACTGTTCCAGGAACAGTATGCTCCTCTGGAACAGCTGTTATTTCAGTCACCGGTGACTAGGAACAGGAGTTACTTGAAGTAACGTTTAAAAATCACCGTTCTAGGAACATATTCCTCACTTTCTTCACACAGGAAACGCGTTGAGATAACGGGTTGTTACCATAACATCCGGCATAGTCAGTCAAGTTGACATCAGGGCTCAGGCGCTGATTCCCTGTGTCACGTCTGATATTACGAGAAGTCGCATTTAGTTGCAATTTTTAAGCATAATTAATCGAAAAGCTTCCAGTTACTTGTGGTCCCTTTTTTACAATAAATGACAAGGAGGAAAAAAGTGCTGCGTGCGATTTGTGTGCACAAAAATTGAGTTACAAATCTTCCATAACGAACTTAAAAAAACATATTACAAGGAAGCATCCAAGCATAGATTTATCCACACATTCATCATCCACGTCTTCCCACTCCCAAGAACGTGTGGTGCTCCCATCATCAAGTTCTATCATACCTCAGAATGAGACCGACATAAACAGACCTTCTGAACAAATTTCTACAACGGAAGTAAGTTCGAACAAGCGGAGACTGACACAGCATTATTTGTTAATTTGTTTATTTATTTCATTAATGGAATAGATTTTTTATCCATGTATATTAATTAGTACAAGTATTAATATTTTTACATTACTGAGCTTTACACATGAAAAATTCTGAATACATACATGTGTATAACTACATCAGCTGAGAATACACATTTTATCATTATCCTATTTAATTAGTTCCACATTGTAACCTTCCAGTATGTTTTACCAATTAATTTACAGCAGTGTCAATATTTTTTGCTGTATTTCATTACTTTGAATTAGTTTTTTAAACTTTCTTTGATTTTTAATATCGTGTAATGTTTCAAATATCTAAAATTCAATATTTTAAAGCCTTACTTTTTCTCATTATTTTTGTACTTCATATGTGTGTATTTTTTTCCAAAGGATTTATTAATTTTATGGAGTTGACACAACGTATTGTTACAGATTGAGCGTTGAAATGTGCTATCATTAAGTTCCTCAATTTCCATATCCTGTGAAGCAACGATTACGTTCCAGTCACCGGTGATTGGAATCTTATCCGGTTGGAACAGGTTATTCAAAAATAACAGTTTGGTCCATCACAACTGTAAACCAGCATTCATTTCAATTAAGGTTGATTTTCTGACAAAAATTCTACTGGCAGCTACAAGCTAATGACAAAACGTTATTGTTAAATTGAGAAAAATATAGCACTGGACTCAGTTCAGACTGATAACATTCATTAAATCGAAATTAGGTTTTATGTATATATATATACAGGGAAACCTGGCAAAGTGAGCACATTTTATAGGAGAGTTGCTGGGAATTATTCATGCCAATATCAAAGTCTATTGTGTACAGTGACCACAACAGTTTTTTCCTAAAGGTGGTCACTTTAGTCAGGTTTTACTGTATTGTTTTCTGCTACTTTATTAAATGATAAAATTTTAACAAATATTATCTTAGGTCACACTTCTAAGTCCTGAAGCTAATATAGAAAAGCTCTGCTTTCATGGCATTTATCAATTGTGGTACCCAACCTTCGGAATGTGGCAGACAGATTAGGGGTATTCCAAAATAACATTCGTAATGGGGGAAAAAGTGAAAAAACAAAATCATAAAGTTTTGGTTTACAATTATGTGCAAGTACAATGTACCTCATGAAATGAGGAATACATCCATTGAAGGAAATGCTTAATCAGTCTTCGAAAGTTGTTAATTTTATTGAATCCAATTCAAAAAACTCTCCAGACCGTACTATTTTTCTTATTCAATTCTTCATGTGAAGGAATGCCTCTATACTACATCATTTTTGCGTACAGAAGTGAAGCGGCTTTTACAAGGAAAAGTACTCACAGAAAAATACAGCTTCGTGAAATGAGTTCAGTAGTCACATTGAGCTGCAATCAATTTTTATGAAAAATTGCAATACGATAAATTTGTGTAGACTACGTTTGAAGACTGATATATCAAGATGAATAATAGTTATGGACTTTCATAACAATTTAATGTGGTTGAAAATTATTTTAATGTTGTTTTTATTTGCTTTGGTGTTATGGTGCCATAATAAAAAAAAAAAAGAATTATAAAATGAAAAATAAAATATAAAAGCATATACATGTCTTTATATAAATCGAACACTACGCAGATTAAATTAAACAACAATATTAATCAACGTTTATTGAATTATTATCATCACTATGCCAATAAAGGTTAATATTGTTGTTTAACCTATAAATGTCATTACTTCGAGGTGCTTGATTATTTAGCTAATCTAAAAACATTATTTCCTGGCAAAAACAATTTTTTTGCATTAAGGAATGGGTGGGAGATATGAAAGAAAAGTGTACACTTAAATAAAAAGCCTAACCAAGGGGTACAGGCTAGTTCCGTCCTATTCCTGACATTGAAGTCGTACTAAATATATGACTGCATGACCTTTGCAATCTTTATGCCATAAAAACACAAATATATGGTTATTCAATACATTACTGCTATCCATGCACTTGTTTTTCTCAAGTGGAAACGTATCACAGTAAACTTGATTAATCGCTTCATTTTTAGGTCCTGCAGTGGTATAGTATGGTAACACGTTCACCTAGTGCATCATTAACTCGGGTTCGACTCCCAACGGTGCAAAGAACGTTTACTCATAAAGATCGCGCTGCTCACTGTAGACCTGGGTTTGGTTCCCTAGGCCTTAAGAGGTTCAGATTCCTCGGAAAACAGTAGGTCCAAGAGGTTTGGATTCCTCGGAAAACAATAGATCCCTGCACATCATGTCCTTGAGCCAGAAAACCACGAACAAACTTGATTATATGTGATAATGGATGGCACTATTACTGCAGATAATCCAAAAATCAAACCATGATAGTAGAAATTTTAAGTGAACATCAAAATTTCGAGAAACAATACATTATTACTACAGACGTGTATTCGTTATATAGCAAAACTCGAAGAATTTTGTCCCGATCTCGCGGAAAAGACTACCCATGCAGCTATGGGAAAATTTTTCTCACAATATTCTCTGATTGTCGAATGGCCCGCAGACTATTGTGTGTTATTTGGAAACATGGTTGATTGATTATCTAACAGCGTGCTAAAAACAAATCGTCGCATTTTTGTGTTACGCGGTTCTTTCAAATCTTAGGAATAAGATGTAGTTTAAAATGACTTTAAGGATACAAATGGGATTAAGCTTTTATATGCAGTATTTCTAACTTGAAGTTCAACTTCATGACACATTAGTGATGTCTCATGGTGCACAATTACATTATTTTCAACAAACAATCTTGCCCCAGCCTTTTTTTTTTTAAACCAAGGATAATTGAGAGTTTACCGTACTTTACAATTACTTCAGGAGCAAATTAAATGGTAAAGTTAGGGACTCTTATACGTGTTTCTGTATTCTAAAGAAACAATATAATTTTTCTGCCTAAGTTTTATCAGTTTATATTGTATTGTAGTTGAAAATTGGGACAACTTAGATTGGGGTAGATAATTTTTTGGCCCCTGAATTTGATCGTTTGAATTTAATGTAACGGTTTGTTCTTTTAGGGTAATTTTTTTTTTTTTTTTCCAGATAATAAGAATGTTACAGCTAGAAACGTGAAGCCTTTCACATTGAAACAGTTGCCTGCAGACAGCGAATTGCCAGCAATGGGCTTTGCATCAAAAGCTGGACATTTTTGCAGTGTGTGTAATACGATTGTGAAAAGTTACCCATTGTTTTGCCTTCACATGCAGGATTTACATGGCTATGAGAAGAGATTTCAGTGTGTTATATCGTCATGTGATCTCACCTTTACCAATAATGATGACTTTCAGGCACACATTGCCAAACATCCTCAAGAATTGAATTATTTTTGCAGTGTGTGCGATTTAGTATTCCTGACAGAAAACGAACTAAATGAGCACAACCTGAGTCTAGAGCATGGAAACATTTACATGAAAATGCATGTAAGTAAGCAAACTACATTTTTTTTTAATCTTTTTACACATATATAGGGCTTCTTCTTTTTTTTTTTTACACATATATATAGAGCTCGATAAATCTGGTTGCCACTGGTAATTATATGTTTGCTGTTAGCGAGTAGAAAACCGTTTCATACTAGCTTCCTAGATTTCCTTATCGAAGCAGGCGAATACAGGTGCCCAATTTGTCAGGCTATGTGTGCATATATATACACACATACCAAAAACCCCCTAACAGACTTCCCTCAAATGGTCAGATAAAAATTCCCTGACAAAAATTTCCTCATAGTAATATTCCGTTCTTTTACAGTCGCCTCTGTTTCATGAACATTATTTTGGATTGTAATTGTAAAAATTGGGAGATTGTATTGTATATACACATGGTTCCCCGTCCTTGGAAAGTCCTTTTTTTTTTTTTTCCAAGTAGGGACCCTTGAAAACTGCCAAAAATGTGGTTGGTCTTTGAAAAGTCCTTGAATTTTTCTCAAAAACATCTTTTCTAATCTTGGCAAAAGAAAAAAAAAATATATATTACTCGTTATTTTCGGAACAAAGTCAGTAGTGCTTCGGACACACCCTTCACTGTCTGACATTTTAAATGACCATGCTGACCATACGCACGTTTTAAAATTTTTAAAAAGTACTGGTTTTTACTACAGTCTTTGATTTTACCATGTTTGGCGCAGTATAGCCCAGATGCTCTTGCGCCATAAAAAAGCCAAACAATCAATCAATCAATCGGACACACCCCGTTCCTTACCCATACACTGATCACGGTGAATACAAGGGATGCAAAAAGGGTAGCTTTTGCTGGCAGTGTGCCAAGTTGAAAAGGAGCAACATAATTAAACACTCTAATTTTAATATTATGCTTATAATGTCTTGCATTTTTAATTTTTATGTATATTGATAGTATAAGGTCCTTTAAAAAAAATCATTTTGTCCTTGAAGAGTCCTTTAATTTCATCAGGACAAAACAGTTGGAAACATGATACAGGTTGGGTTTCATCGAAGTGAGGTTGATTAGCCTAGATGTGGATCAGCTAAAGTCAAGTCACACATTTCATTCATATCATCTTCATTTCACTCACGTTTCTCGCCTTCCCTCTGTTCACTAATTCGCTAAAACTTCTTTAGCTCTAAATTGAGGATGGGGGAACCTGCAGTCTTTTGAATGAATCAAAATTTTGCTGAACAAGCATTTTTATTAACATGTTTTAGTTTGTCATTTTTTATTTTTATCATAATATCAAAAGGAAAGTATCTGAAACACACAAGAGTAAGAGAGGATCCAAAGTAACCCTTCCTGATCAACCAACCAAAAACATTTGGCCTTATAACGTAAAAAGGTTCCCCATCCGTATTCTAAACCTTAATTTGCAGGGTTCCCCATGCACCTGGAATTGTCAGTGAATTTGAAATTGTCCGTGAAAGAAAAGACTTTTTGGTCAAACTTGGAAAAGTCGGGACAGTTACTTTGAATCAGCATCAGACATGCAATAAAAGCTGGCACGCTCGTGGAATGGGTCATGAGATAGGATGATCCTGTGGAGTGGTCTGTCGCTGAGTATATCACAAACGCTATAGTAGTATGGAGCTAACAAATCTATCGTACCAATAATCAGTTGGATTCAATTGTGCTGTAAAACATGTTCCACTTTTTTCTGCCCAATGTGCGTTAGATTTTTGTTCCTTGAGCCTCAATTACATTGGACGAGTTTACATGCTCCTCGCTGGCTTTTAAACTAGTTAGTGTGTGAGCGAGTTGCAACTTGTTTATCAAGTCTCCATTACACACAGTTTGTAAGACTTGCTTGGTAAAAATGTGCAGCAGGGCTGCTCAGTAGGCGACTACTAACAGCGATTTTTCTAAATTGGCTTTCAACTCCGCCCACCTCTTTCAAAGGTTTGTTTCAGCCAATCAAATTCGAGAAAACCCGGGCGATTAAAGTGTCCCACTCCTCAATTTCACTAATGGAGCGAATTAACTGGACAACTTTATTACACTGAGTAGGTTTAGCAGCGGTGAGTAAGCAGTGGGTAAACGGAGTGTGTAAACTCGTCCCATGTAGGCTTTAGGCAGCCAAAATATTTGGATTCCTCTAAAAACTTATGTCCTGTCACAACATGGCCTTGGCTGTTCTTTTATGCTGTGAAATACAAAAATATTATCCCATTGCATATGTCCTCATGGGCCATTCAATGAGTGAAATGGGATTGAATCATTATTTTGCTTCATGCGTTTTAATATTTCTCGTTTCTAGGAAAGTTGCAAGCCAAGCCCCATGGAGCCACGCAATCACAAGTGTAAATATTGTAACACATGGTTTGGCTTACGACACTTCTTCATTGAGCACATGGAAACAGAAGGACACGATTATAAATGTCCTGAATGCGGTATGGAATTTTTGCAACAGGTTTCACGCCGTATTCACATCCAGCAAATACACAACACTGTGTCGAAGAATTGCGAGGTAAGCGATTTAAGTTTTTTTTTTCCCACTCACACCTTATGTAGATCCTGTTCAGTTTTTTTTACCGCAATGCCTGTTTTTGTGTTTCTTTTGTTGCATGAAAAAGCATTATATTTGGAAAGAATATCCCTTGAAAAGGGATCTACAGGAGATTCAATTTTGATGAGCAAGGAACAAATAAAATACTGAAAATTTTTTAAACAGTGTTTTGAAAGTTTATACAGTTTTTATAATTCTTTTTTTAGTTTTGCGGTTTGAAATGCCAGAACATACAAAGTCTTTGGAGACATCTGAAGAGTCATGATGTCGTTCACGAATGTGAAACTTGTCATCGTCGGTTTGCTCACAAGGAACAACTGCTCTCACATGTCGAGTTACACGAGTAAGTATACGACCATTTATCCTTGTTCGTTACTAGAGCCCGGATTATATGCAGTTGCATATTTTAGCCCTTTTTAGCATTTGTGCATATAAATGCATAAAAACGTTGTCTTTACTTATAAATCTAATCTGCGTAATGCTACTTTAAATTATCTTACATAAATCAAAGTGATTAAAAAAAAGGCAAAGTTTGTTGCCTGGATATTAAACAACTGTTTTGGTTTTTTTTGTTTTTTTTTCGAAGGACACAATTTTCTTTCTCGCATTTTAGATTAATTCGTCGCATTTTTCGAAAAAAAGCAACCGTAGTTTAAACCCATTTTTGAACAAGTATATATACATGAATTATAATGCACAAAATTTCAAGGTGAGGGTATACTAATCCACCTCTATCCATCTTCTCTATAAATGTACTTTCACAAGGTTCTTCAACAGATTCAACAACTAAATTTGATTTACAAAAAGTACGTTTATGAAGTTTTTTAATAACAGCAAACACACAATATCCTGCTACATAAGCTGTCACAGGGATTTTATCAGTTATGCCAAAAATATCATCATCTGAAATGGTAATGCTTTGAGAGAAAGTTGGAAGTTCATTGAGTATTTGGGAGGTTTCTAATTCTATTTCATTATTATTGAAAACTACTGGGAATTCACCATACTTACAAGATTTTATTTTTAAAGGACCAGTGCTTGAAAGATGTAGTTTATTTTCCGTTTCAAATACTTGTTTCAGAGATATCGAATATTGAAAACCTGTAAGTTGTTTGAACAAACCTTCGCTCTAAAGCATCCGTTGGATTTTTCCAGTCAAAATATATGAGAATCCTAAGTTATTTACACAGTAAGTAACAAGTTTCAATACACAGTAAATTTCATGTTTCAAAGCAGTATATGTTTCTTTGGTCAAGACACCAGTTTTATGATTCAAATTTTTCCATTTTTCTAACTAGGTTAGGAATTTATTCAAAAAAATATTTTCTCATCAGTTTTACACATACTAAGTGGTTCTCGAAATACATTTCTTTTGCACTGTCCTTTAAAGAAACTTTTGACATTCATAATAGACCACCAAGTATATATCAGGCGAATGTAATCACTTGTATCTTGATAATGTTGCAAGTCATTTTTTTCACTAAACTGACATAAACCCTCAATAACATGATCATTAAAAATTTCTAAAACAAACTTCACATTCAATGCACATTCACAATGCTTAAGCAACTGTATATTAAAATAGATCTAAAATGTTTTTTTATGGTGCATCGTGCGGTAGATTCAGCATTGTTTTATGGTGAGTACTATGGTTTAGTGTTGATATGTTCATTGTGCATTTTTAGAGTTTAAAATCTTTTCTGAAATTTTTATTGCTGTTAATTTTGTTACGTTGTCATATGGGACATACAGTGCTTTCACTCTTTCAAATCCATTTATACACTTAAAAAATTTTGGTGGATGCGTATGTTTTGTATAAGAAAAAAGCTGTGATCTTTATACAATATAGTTGGAGGTGAACGTTAACCGGTTATAAAAGTGATTTTAAACCTCATTACTAGCTCGTAATGTTAGTCAACATTTAATATATATGCAAATTATAAGCAGATACATATACACCAATTATAAGCAGATACATATACACCAATTATGAACATATATATATACACACACACATACAGCAAGTAGTTTCACAATTTCGTTATGTTTTCATGTTGCTAAAAACTGAAATCTTTAATAACTACCATTTTTATTTTCAAACGGTATTTCCAAAAAATAAATAAATAAACACATAAAAAAATAATAAAATAAAAAATAAAACCAATGTATGCCTTCTTAAGGTAGCCTTCATATGCGGATATATTAAATTTTTATCTATTAACTTACATTTCAGTGCATAAATCTAATTAAAATATAAATGCTTTTAACGACCATACATTTTCATATTAAATTTTTTCACATGGAAAAAAAAAAAGTGCTTTATGTTAGTTGATATATCTATATATATTTATCCAATCATATATATAATGTTATGAAAATTTAAAAAATTTGATGTATTCCTGAACACAACATTCAACTTTTGTAGTTCGGCATCATAGGGAAAATGAAACACAGATCCACATAATAAGCCGTTGCTATAATTGCCGCGGAAACCAGGAGCTGAAAAATGATATGACATTGCTTTTCCAACACTTCCGTAGACAGAAAAATACTCAAGCAAAAGAGCTTAAGCCACTGCAATTTAATTGTGTTGCTTAAAAGATCCGACTCCATTTTACTTAGATAAAAGATGATGACATGAAAAATAACTGCCTTTTAGGTGCAAACTTAATCTTTATTTGTAACAAAACGTAGAAAAAATTGAAAGGAGTTAAAAATTAAACGTTGCTAGCTACATTACAAAGAACAAACAAGTAAATGGCCATTACTAACCAACTTAATGGATTTGCATTGCACCTAGTGTCGAACAAGTAATAAGTGCTTTCTAACCGAAGAATTCCAAGCTCTATACCTATGTAGCCATATGCCACCTGGGTGTAACATCATACAAACACAAGAGTGTGTCAAATGACGTCACTCACAAAACGATTTGCGCTCCCCACAATGTTATAAAAGGTCGTATATGTATAAAATGAGGCCTTGTATTTGTAATGAGTTTGTATAATATGCCATTAACTGGGATTCAAATCCTAATGGTTCTGACTGCTACTACCGACTCATTAAACTATTACTGATACAATGAGCCTCACTCCTCATGTTGTTGGATTGCTGCTTACATCATTTCATTTCAGCTTAAAGACCTCCGCCCACAGTGCCAAATTTGCATGACGCCAGCTGTTTCTAATTCAATTGCTCTTCAGTGAAACAACCCTTTGTAAAATACAGTGCATTCAACATTATGTAAATTGAGCATTCTGATGAAAAGTGTTTTTTTAGACTAATGGTGAAATAATTGCTGCAACATCTATTTTGATTCCTCCTGTATAAACAAACAAGCCATCTTGGTTGGTTGAAAGAAAATGTACAATAGAAAGAAATGACTTTGTATTATTATAGCTTAAACAACTAATTACATTTTGTTTTTGTAGTTATAAATTAGTTATTAAAGATAACATTAGATTTAACTTTCATCAAACAGGCAAGTATATTGTTCTTAATATATATGTTTTTCTTTTCTTTTTTAGCCCACCCACCACATGTCCAGTCAAGGGTTGCAATAAGCAACTTTTAACGAAGTTGAGTCTTTACCATCACCTGAAGATAGTACACAGTAATCGAGACCAAGAACAGTTTAAATGCACCTATTGTCCAAAAGGTAAATATAGTATATACATACACAGAGTAACCCCCTATTAATGACTGTCAGGAGATGGAGAAAGAATGTCGTTAAACGGAAAGGGATGTTTTCAGCTTCTTGTTCCATGTGTGTGTGTGTGTGTGTGTGTCCGTCCCTTAAATTATGTTTTAGTAAAATACGGAAATACAATAAACGTTTGTGAATGCATCTTGGTTTTCAGCAATCTGCTTTGTTTTGGGATTTACCTTGGATGGTAAATTTCGAATTAATTAAAATATCGTTATATACAATAATTTTTGCCACCCACGTATTAATTAGCTCAAACTAGAGCTTATTTGTTTTGGAGAAAAAGTGGCGCCGTCCTCATTCCGGATTCGAACCAGGGTCCCCGCGTTTAGCAAGCGGTATCTTGACCAACTAGACGAATCAGGATAAGAACAAACGCATTTTTCTCCGTATATTAGGGTGTAAGATATTATTCTCCAAATATAAAAAAAGCTCTAGTTTGAGCTACTAATATATGGAGAAAAATGCGTTCTCGTCCTCATTCGTCTAGTTTATCGATATCGCGGGCTAAACGGAGGGACCCTGGTTCGAATCCAGGATGGGGAAAGCGTCTCTTTTTTCTCCAAAAATACATAAGCTCTAGTTTGAGCTAATTAAACGTGGGTGGCAAAAATTATTGTATAATAAATTCCCCCACGAAAACTTACAAAAATCTCGCCCCGGAGGCTTTTCTGTGTTGACCATATTTGGCAATTGTGTTATCCCTGTGAAGGGTAATAATATCTTACATCCTAAAATATCCTGCTTTTTTTTTTTAAATCAGTATACAGTAACTCACCGACCCCCTCCCCACTTAGCATAATTTCGTAATTACATAATAAGCCTCAAAAATTGCAACTACTAGCGCGTAAGTAATACAAGTCACAGCAAATGTGACGAATGGTAACAGGAAGTGATGCGGTAACAGGCAGTGAGTTTTGGGCAAGTGCTCGAAAGCCGTAACATATAAACGAAAACCTACCAATTAGAAATAAGGACTCCGTAAATGATCCTTCCTTTCCAAGACCTATCCCATACTTATATTCAAACAGTATTCATGATTGTAGAGTCTAATGTGCAATGTTACATCGTTGGCAATAGTAGTCCATGCCTAGCATGGATAGTTGTTTATCACCATTTGTGGTTTATTTACCCTTAAAATGGCTTTGAAACTCAAAACTGAATTTGCTGGTAATGAATCTAAAAAACAGACTTTTGCAATTATTTTAGAAGAAAAGTTGAAAATAATTTGTACGTATAAAGACGAGAAAATTATATCAAGAATAGCTTGGGATATAAATCGATACGTTTCAACCGTGAAGGATGAAATTTGCGTTATTGAAAGCACGAAAGGTGCAGTAATAAAATACTACTGTGTGCATAATACATATTATCTACATATATTGCAGTTTTTTACGATTACACTTAAGCAATATACAAATTCGACTTGAGTAAAATTCCAAGTTGCATAAGGTTTGTGGAATGTGTTACTTATGAAACTCGGGGGTGACTGTATGGAGATCTTTCTGATATGCAGAAACACATTTTCTGTACGAAGACCATGAGGCACACAAACTTCTATACAGTGGACTTGCATTTTTACCAACCCTTAAGAACATTAAAAGAAGTTTGTAAGTAGTTATAACGCACACACACACAAAAAAAAATACTAATGCAATTCTAATTATAAAGAAGAGTGCCAAATTTGTATTTTTTTTTTTCAGCAAAACCACAATATTTACAGCATAAGACACTTCATTCTCTTTTACTAATGATAACTGAAGTGCCGTCTGGATAGTGAATAGAATTAACTTATTCGTAACAATTAAAATTTAACACGGCAACTCGTCTATAAATAAAGTCCTGTTCCAGATATACTTGCCTTTACCTTCTATAAATTTGAAGTGCTACTCTTCATAAATGTGTTGTAAGATTGTTCTGATCCATAATACGCCTATGAACCCCTAATGCTTTACAGAGCATTCTAACTAAATATAGAGGCTATAAATGAGAGCAAGAATATTGCACTGACTTAAGTCGCATTGAACATACATTAATGAAATTCTGTGTCATCAAAAATAAGTTCCATTCTATCGGCTACCTATGTTCTACTCGCCACTTTCCTTTCCAGAGGGGTTTGCAGATTCCACTAAAAATACATTATTCAATTACGTTAGTACGATTTTCTAATCCATTGTCCACTAATACACTAGTCAATTCTAGAGCTCAAAAGAATATCTGCTTCCGTCCAGCCCTCTGATAGACAATCTGTCTTTCAACTAAGAAGCATCTACAAATAATGAAGCATATAGCACTACACTGAGGACAGTAAATTTAATTAGTTACCTATTCCCGAACTCACAGTCAACACTAATTATTTAAGTTCCATTATGTCCTTGCGCCATAATACTAACAGGCTATTAGTCTGTTGGACTAGTTTGCTAACTAATTTTACATTAACGACTTATCAAACAATATTACCGTTAGCGATTTTACCTTAATTCCTCCTATATTAGTTACTTGGTTTTAACACAACAATAACGTAATGAACCTCGGTCCCTAGTAATAAATTTAGATATATATCACCGATAGTTTCTGGTTCTACCAGAGTAATCCTCCGAGGTTTTTCAATAAAGTTAGGTTAAAGTCCACTCCACGGGTGCAACCGGACAAATTCTTCTATGCAATTTGAAGTTCACTGCTACTCCATCGATCTCAGACTGAATACAAACCGATCGATCTGAGCAAGTTCCTCCTCCGCTTCAGCCAAAATTACGAGATGATTTGCGCCTTAACTTTTCATTCAAATTACTTCAAGCGAAGAATTCACCACTGGACTTTCTAACGAAACTGCCTTCATTATAAAACCACAAGGGCTATCAGAATTACCAGTAACTAGGATTTAATTGATTTAAACAGAAAATAACATAACTAAACTTGTAGACTCTTTACCAAGTCACGATCTTAAGCTTCCCTCAATATCTATATTTCGGAGTGAAGGCCAACACATCGGCCTGCATGCTTCCACGTCTCCTCCTTTCTTCATATTTACCTGTGTTCTGCTGCACTCACACAGCTTAAATAACGCTTGTTTTCGTGGCAAGATATTCACCTGTGACATCACTATGACCTTACGTCGATTCTCCAAGCAAATGAGACTCAACTAGCAGCCTGGTTGGATTAATTTTTAACAAAACTATTACAACCCATTACAGTGTAATGTAACATGAACAGAATGTCTACCGATCTGGAAAAGTTAGGGCTAAGTTTTTTTTTCTGGCTGGAAAAGCCAGAGAAATTTGTAATTCATTCATTATCGTAAATAACTTACAAAAATAATTTTTCTGAACTATGCTTTTCGTACCACATTGCATACTGAAAATTTTGAAAAACTTATATACTCTTGACTAAACTTCTTCCAAAAATTACCCTTTTGCACCAAAACTAATATAATTTATATAAAATTATTAAGCCCACATGTCTCAGGAGAAGCTATTTGCTCAATATTAAAGTTTTCATCTGTAAGGAGGTTTTGATCATACCAGTCTCTTTTCCCTTATACATACTTTACATGGAATAGAAGATGAAGCATTAGTTTTTCAATTATATAGTTAAACTCCTTTTTAGTGACTGAAAAAGTGGTGAATAAAAATGAATTGGTCATTTTAAAAAGGGGTCAACAATGAAATATAACCCCTTTTCAAAATGACTGATTCAAATGTTGTATTTAATCAATGCAAGTTTTTTGTGTACAGAAAATATGTTTTTTATATTTCTAAATTCATTGAGGTGTAAACGGCTTTGGGGTTTATGTTAGTGGAGATTTCATGGTCTTGAAACTTGTTTTGATTACACAAATTTTAATGTATTGTGTGTTGTTTACTATAATTAGCGACTGGAAATCGATTAAGATTTGGTCTGGAAACCTGGAAAAGTCGGAGTTTGAAACAGAATTTGGGTCCTCTGTTTTTACAATTTTGGGCAAAGCAAAAGTCCAGCACCCGTGTGGAGAAATTTCATACTTCCCTTTTCCAAGTTTTCAGCCCCCAAAGGAAAACAGTGAAAATAAATAGCAAATTGAATTTGTAAAAAAGAAAAGGGAAGAATCTGTAATTTCAGTTCATAAATCTCAGCGAAAATTTACATCAGTTATATAGGGTATTTTTTAGGGACCAACAAAATAGTTCATAAAAATCTAAAGCTTGTAAATTGGAGGTTCGTTTAAAAGTGAGTTTATATACCACAGGTAAAACTTGCTACTACTGTATTTCCAAATCCTAAATTTTGTAATCGATGAATTGTGCAGAATTTGACCTTTTATTTTTAATTCCCATAGGATTCCTTAAAAGCAAGCTTCTGGAAGCTCATATGAGACAGCATGAAGCTTCCAAGCCAGGTAAGACAGATAACATGTTTTAGTTGTTTATAAATTAAGCAGCAGTGTCGAAGTGATACCTCTTATTAAGACCATATATGTGTTTGCTGTTTTCAAATCCACACAACTAATGCTACTAACAAAATGTGAAAGGGGGGGGAAATGTACGAATATATTTAACGAAACTAGAGCAAACTAGGAAAGAACATAGCAGTTTATTTCTATGGTGTAAACAGTGTGTATGGGATTTCAGCTGGTACTGAGCACTTGCAGAGGTTTCTACAGATCCCTAGGCTTTTTTTCCTATTTCACAAATTCAGATTCTCTGAAAAACTGTATGTCCCTTCTCATGATAAGACCCTGACTGGGGACATCAGGCTTATGAATTAGTATAACCCGCCATAAAAGAGCGAGAGTGGTGAGATGAAAGAATCAGTTTAAACAGAAGTCCTACACTGGCGATTCATTCTACTAGCATGCTGTTAATCTAGGTTCTGTTCCCAACAGTACCACGAAAAGAACCCTTAAATGGTCACTGCACTAGTGGCGTTAGTTCTCTGTGTCTTAAGAGGTTTGGAGTCCTTAGATAAGTACAGGTGCATTGCGCCCTCTGGTGGCATCACCGAGTTCCCACGCAACCTGGAAAGTTGTCAGGGAATTTGAAATAGTCTCTGAAAGTCAAGGAAAACGTAATATTTTGGCCAAACTTTAAACATCGCTGGAAACCTTCCTACCCTGTTTTGAATAACTTAAGTTTCACGCGAACATTAAGCTGTTTTCCCCGAAACTGAAGTTCAGTTCAAAGTTTTGTTTGAGATTAGTCGGGAGTTTTGTCCAAAAAGTACGGGGGGGGGGATAGCCTGATACTACATGCGCTAATAATTCCGATTCAGTGCTCACGTACCAACGATTTCGAATTATTTATAGTTTGTGGCGTCAAATTTTTCGCGAGTCCGTTGAATGACTATAACTGGATTCAACTGTATCCTTTTCTGATGACGCATCGTTCTTTTTTATTTTGTTGTAGATCCAAAGATAAAGACCACCGAATCGCCTGTTAAAACACTCTCTGATGGCGAACTGATTCAATTAATATGCAGCGGTTGTAACACTGGATTTGATGATGAAGACCAGTTTGCATCACATACATGCAATGATGCAACATCGTAAGTAAATTGCAACGAGTCTTTATTAAGCCCCGTCCAATTTCTTAGCGGTCATTTTATCCCATTACATTTTAGTCTGCCCTACATGGTAGGTTGTAATACATTTATCTGTCTATTGTGGCATTGACCTGGGTTTGTTTCCTACATCCGATAGCATGCATGCCATTTTTATCTGCTCACTTCAGTAGTCCGTGGTTTAATTCCTAAGGCAAGGTTCCATGTAGAAGTCTGTGGTTTGGATTCCTGAGGCAAGGTTTCGTGTAGAAGTCTGTGGTTTGGATTCCTGAGGCAAGGTTTCGTGTAGAAGTCTGTGGTTTGGATTCCCAGAAAGCTGTGGGCCCCAATCCTAGCATAATCTTAGCCATGTGTCGTAAAACAAACCCTTTTTAAATCTGATTAAAGATACTGTTTAACTACTAGTATATAGCTGCCAACTGCTCCAGATATTCCGGGGCATCTCCAGAAATACATGTTCATTCTTTACACCCTGCATATGCCTCCATTTGCTCCGGAAAACCCTTCTGCAGTTTTATCAGAGATAAATTTAATGAAGGCAAAACAAGCAACATATTAAATTTTAAAGGAGTTAAAAGAATAATTATGTGTATGTGTACTTCGATTTTTTTAAAGGTTATGAATATTAGAATTCGCAAAAACACTTTTGAAGCTCATTTAATTGTTGCTCTACTTAATTTGTGTTACTTAAACTGCTACAAGCAAGTCATACACTTTAAAACCAACCGTAGATAGTAGCAAATTCTATAACATACCTGCCAACTCTTCCATATTTTACCGGAGACTTCTGTATTTTAGCATTGTCTCCGGGTTTCCAATATTTTTTCTAGATAATCCCTAAGTCGGAGAATATTAAAAAAAAATAAAAAATGGCGGGGTGATTTTTTTTAGTTAACTTTTAATTCATCTATTAATTGTTCTAAAGTTCCGTAGATGGCACAGTTTCAAAATATTACGCTCCTAGCAGGTAGGAAAGACTTTTTTCTTACTAACATACAGGGCCGTAGCCGGGCTGGGGGGAAAAAAAATTATACAGTAAAATCTCAATAAGTCATTTTTTTCCTGTCCTTTCTAGCTATCATAGACAACAATGTAATGAAACCCTGGTTTACTTGTCACTGTCGAGAAGGGTAAGATTGACATAGAGAAGCATGGGGAAAAAAGAATCAGAGTTCAAAAGTAGAGATGCAGAAAAGCAAAAGAATGGTTCTGTTTTAGTAAATCACTAGAAAATTTTAATTTTATTTAATTGGAAAAATTTGTGTTTATTTTTTTAATGGGGGAAAAAAATCCCTATATTAAATCGAATTTTTCTGTGAAGTTTACTTCGATACCTACCTAATGGTGACACTAACATCATGGTGTCCTACAACCCCCCCCCCCACTCGACTCTTATTAAAATCGTTGATTTGTCACATACATTATTTGTGTTTTATTACATGAATTTTATACCTTTGTTTTAAAAATAACTAATGGAAAATTATATTTTACAAAGAAATAAAAAGTAAGCCATGCATTTTCAATCATAAATCTAGTGGTTCCAAGCTTTCTACAAGATTGGCACGTATCTTATGGAATTTGTATCACTTCATATGAAAATAAATGATTCGTTATACAGCATTCCGCTTTACAGCCAACTTTTCATGAACATGTCTTGGTCATATAGCAAAGCACGGGTCTATAATATAGACCATATTATTACTCAAACTTTGTTATACTTTCCTCTTTGATATGGAATAATTTTTAAAATTTTGGAAAAATTCTTACAGAAAGCACACACACATATAGACATAATCTTCATATAATGATGAAGATATAGTGAAAGTGTATCGAGTAATAGTCATAAGGGGTATTAAACGCTTTTGGAGCTCTTTCAAAGTCCCGACACTTTTCAGTGATATAAAATATTTGATATATGAATACAGCAACTTATGACTGGTATCTATAATATTTATTGAATTTTGTAGCCCAGGTTCCAAAAGTAGAATAAATTACAATAGTACTTTATTCCTTGGACCTTAAAACTAAAAACTTTCAATCTGAACTATTAAAATGAGATTAAATAACTTAGAATAAAGACCCTGCATATGTTGAAATTTAAACACAATATAATATTTAATTTTATGGGATGCTCTTGAAATTTCATAATAACCTCTAAGTTGGGATTTTGAAAAGTTATATTGGAAATTTTTTTTTTTTTTTAATTTGAAAAAACTGGTTGTTTTTCCAAAGCCTTTACATTTTTATTTAAAAGAAACCATACCCCCCTCCCCCCCAAAAAAACCACCTTCTACAGATTCCAGGAAAACAAGTTCCAGAGGCTTCAAGAATAACCGACTTGACCCTCGCTCGCTGACCCTCCTCCTTTCTCTGTAATTGTCTCTTTCAAGAAATCACTATACAACAGGGGTCAAAATTAACTTTTTAAATCAGGTACACTAAATACTTGTTAGGTACACACATAAGCATACACAGCAAGTTCATAAGGGGGGTTATAGGCCCAATGGGGGGGATTAGAAAGCTACAACAGATATTTCTATATTAAATATACAAAATTTCATTGCAATGGGGGGTTACAATCCCCATCAACACTTCCCTGCATACACCAGTGGGTGCACAAGTAACTAACAAAATAGAAAATAAACCTCAACGTTAAAGCGGATAAAATGTAAGTATAGCTATTATATTAAAGCATGTCAGCCAAGCAAATGCAACATTTAAAAATAATTGAATGTTCATTTGTAATGAACAAAACAATACAAAGCAGATACATTGAGAAAATTATTCAATAGGTCACTTTCCTTGAAAAATAAGCATAAGTATCCATTCCACCACGTCTTTTAGTCTTAATTTGTACAAACTTTCACTACGTAACGATTGCATCCCATCCTCCCCCTCAGTTATTTCCTTCCAATTCCACCACTGTTTCCATCACTACCACTTTCTAAAGAAAAACCGTCGTCATCTGAATCACTATTTATGTTCAGTTGTATCATATACAGGTCTAGATCTGGGTCTTGTATTATGCCTACGTATTTGTTGGCCAGCTTTCCACCAACGATGAATAGCTTAGCGTTTTCTGGATTAAAGGTTTCCAGGGTAGCTTTGCTAAGAGATAACTGCATTAAGTTTGAAAGCATTGCTTGCTTTAGTTTAGATCTTCAGTCTGATTTTATCCTTCCCATTAAGGAAAAACCTCGTTTACACTGTTTCATTTATAGGTATAACAAGCCCGATTTCTATTAAACTTGGAATATCCTTGTAATTCCTTTCATCGCTAGTCGTAAAGTTTTTTCACACATCGCTGTATTTTTGACACTTTATCTTGTGTTCTAAAGTGTCTTTAACATGAAGTTTTAGAATTTCTCATTGAAGCAAAGCTTCAGTTTTCGATAAACCCCTTTCCTTAAGTATGTTACTAAAATGGAACCAGAGGAGCTTGATTTCTTCTTGTCCGTACTCCACCAGCTCAGTTTTGCCTTCAACTGGCCAATTGCTTGGCTCAAACACTTTGAAATCTGATAAAACTGGGTCATCAATAAAGTTTTCAAATCTTGTTCTAATGAAATTTCCACATAATTCAACTATATGTATTGCTTCTTTTATTACTTCAGCTTTTATAATGGAGAGGCTTGCATCATATTGAAAGGAGCAGATTTTTCTTGCCTGTAATTTAATTTCTGACAAATTTATACACTTGTACATTATGTTTTCATCTAAAATATTCAAGTCCTCAATGTTATCTAAATCTGCAAATTTTTTGAGAGCGTTTTCATTTTTCAATTTTTTAAATGTAAGTAGAATGGCTTGCATTTTTGATCTTGCACAGGTCAAGTTTGTACAATTGCTTTGGAGAATTTTACTTAAGCTGGGGTAGGTTTAGAAGTAAAAAAAACAACATAAATTCTAATGATTTCATGTTTTTAATGGCATTTGCAGCCTTTGAACTGTATTTTTTAGACTTTGATTGAGAAAGTGATTCTAAATGAACAATATAAGCTCCATAGCATTTCAGAACAATAGCAGCAATCCTCTTGATAAGCTATCCACCCAGTTCCACCAACTTTTATAGGTTTTAGTATTTTTATGTTCAGTGCTTTTCCCCACAGTTTGTAATTTTGACCAATTTTTTTTGCAGAATATTTATAAATTACATGCAAATCATTTAAAGATACTTCAAATTTAAAGTAATAAGCTGTTTTTTCAATAGCATCTTTAACAGCTAATTCTAATCTGTGAGTGCAACAATGAATGCCTAAAAGATAAGGTCGAACATCCCTTTTCAATTTTTGGAAAGCTTCGTTCTTTTCTCCGAAATTGGTCGATGTACCATCAAGAGCACAAGCCACAAATTTACTTTTAACATCTTCCTTATCCTTTTTGCCAACAGACAGACGTTAAAGTTTTTTTGTAAATATCATCAGGGCCTGCATTGTCGTAATGGGGTGGGCAAAGGGGGCTTTAAAATAGGGGGGCAACAATGCCCTTTTAAGATGGGATTGTTTAATCAAGCATGGAAAATGAAAAAGGAGAATGGATGGACTGTGAATTGTAAAATTAAATTGTGAAAAAATAAACATAGTAATATAATCATAATTAAAAAGTATAGTGATCCTGATAGCTTATCCGATATCATATATGGAATTCCCTACTAGAATTTGCCACCATTACTACGTTTTCGCTTGACTGCTGACAAACCGAAGTCAGCACGCAAGCGTGAAAACACCATAGGAGAGGCTCCTCTCACTAGATGTTAGTGTTCGTTTATAAGTTAAACAAATCCAGATCAAGCAGATTACTAATGTTTAGTCACATGGATGTCACGGATGACGCACACGAAGTACGAATCTGTTTATAGTTTGTGTTGTAAGTGAGATGGCTTATGAGGGCTGCGTGAGCTATTGTGTTGTATGTATAGGATAAGACTTCAAGTTGAAGTAAAGTTTATTGTTTTCCGTTAGCAAAATTAAATATGAGCTCTTCTGGAATTATGGGCTGCTTATTTCGTTCTTTAGTGATTATTTAATCCCTGCAATTATCTGGTGGATGTCTTTGAATGCTGCATCTCTGCTAATATTAAGATAAAAATTTCACATTTTTTCCAACAGTTGATCTAGCTAGTTTATCGCATGTTTTGTCATTACTATTACCTAAGCCGCGACATGCTTGCATTTAGGTAGGTCCATGCGCAGAAGGTGGAGCATAGCGACTCACTGTCCTGTCGCCAGACCCTCATGATTAGAGGACGAAATTCTATTTTGAGCAGAGAAAGGATAACTGAGGTTGAAAGGTTGAAGTTCATTGCTGGCTCCGTGCCAAGCGCTATTGTAGGTGAAATCAGAGATCCTTATCTCTTATTTCTTATCTGAGGGAGGGTCAGTTAATGGAAATAGAAAAAAAAAATTTTTTAAAACACAATTTTTTTTAAGTAATAGTAATAAAGTTAACCTAGTTTTGAGTAGTTAGGTGCACTGCATGCGCTCAAATTAAATTACATGCACGGATAAAATTTCAGGTGCACCCGCTAATTTCGAACTCTACTATACAATGAGTTAAAATATATCAAAAACAGAAACTCGCATCTTTGTAATAATTCCGAAATTCTTACATCCCCCAGTAAAAAATATATATTCTTGAAGCCTTAATGACAATTTGACATTACCTTACGTCAGTTCCAGGATACTACAGATCATGAATTCGGAACATCAAATGTTTTAGAGGAAAAAGTTAATTTTGATAAAGTTCGATTCAGTCAAAATTAGAGAAATATTTAGTATGCGTGTATAGAAAATAGTACTGAAGCTTGGATGTTCAAATAAAGCTAAACACCTAGGTAAAGTTAGCTTGTTTTTATAATTTACATAGCATGTTGTACTTCTAACAATTGCTTTACATTATTAATGAGAATATCATAATAAATTTTAAATTAAAGGATCGTGACATTAGCAAATATTGAATGCATTTTCAGTTATTACTTTGTGAAGTCGCTATTCCACTTAAGACGTCATAATTTTTCGATCCCTTGAGTGATGGCTTATCGAGGTTTTACTGTGTGTGTAGATATATATTCCAAAATAAATTAATTTAATTTTTTGTTTGTTTCGTACATGACAATGGAAATGGTTCTTTGATATTAAAAGAATATTCGAAATAGATTTCTACGATAGATCTTGTGTACATTACGTTTTTTACACATGGTCTTGCAAGTCCAAGCACCACTGATTCACGGATTAAAATCAGTGTTCTAAAATTTTTACAAACAAATGTTATGTAAATTTGTAAAGGTGCAGATTGTGAAGTATAGTTGTGATATATTATTCTATAATATATATTATAGAATAATAATATGTATTGATTATCACATTTCTTGTACTCGGAAGAATGATGATGATTTACTTATTAATGAAAGTACTAAGAACATTGTGCAAGAATTTGGATCAAAAGAAAAAATTATACAAGGATTAGAGATTATTATATAAAAATTTGATTATGTAATCCATAAATTTCCATTTCAAGATGACATTTTATCCCATGCTGAAGTATGCGATCACCAAAACATTAAAAATGCTTCATTTTCTAGCTTGAAATTTTTTAAAGAGACATTTCCCATAGCCTTGAAAGAAAATGATTTTGATGTTGAAATCGATAGACTTCAGTCAGAATTCTGTGAACTCCAAATACCTGAAACATCGGCCTAACACTAAAAAAAATCTAATACTTCTGGGAACCTTAGTGCCCTTATTTCATCGACACCTTCAATCAATAGAAAATCTAAATTTTTAATTAAATGTTCCTTTAGCTACTTTCTTCTTACGTTATTTTATTCGTACAATGTGTTGAAATCTTTAAAAGGTAAATTGTTTATATTACTTTTTAAAGATAAAATCCCTGTTTATCTCTTAAGTATACAGACTAATGTATCTTTAAGTTGGGGATTGCATTTTGCTCGTGACATCTCCTGGCTGTTTTTGTTTGTTTTTTTAACCCCAAGGTTGGCAGGTATGCTATTATAATAGTCATTTTTCATTTGCATAGGTGTCAATCCTTCTGATCGTTTTTATCAATCTTCCAGTCAGGAAACGATTTCTTCTGATTTTTGGAGATTTTGTCTAAAACTTCTGGTGTTTTTAAAATCTTTTTCTTTATGCATATTCATTTAACTTTTTGTGCATATGTACGTATTTAAATAATCATAAGAATGAATAGTAAGCAGGTGAGAAAAATTTGTCTGCCGTTGAGGGTACATGCATGGGTGGCGATCGACTACAGATTTTTTACTTCTAGAAGTTGGCACCAATGTATGTGCTTGTGATAAAATTTAATTAATGAATTACAGACAATAAGACATTAGCAACATTTAATACTTATAATATATGTAATGTTTTATTGTTAAAGATATGTAAATTTATATTGCTGTTTGTCAACACGAAAATGAAGTAATATGGAATTACGTCACCATCTATCGACACCAGAAGGAAGTAAAATTATACATAAGTTTGTGGGGGGAAAAATATAGTTTTTTGCAACTTTCAGACAGAAAAAAATCTTCATATGAATCGTTTAGTGTTCCTTTTGTCCTTACGTTACTATACTAATGCTACTTCTCTGAAATAAGTAGGATTCTTGTGATTTTTAGCGTAGCCTTCAAGGTTACAATGGAGTCATTCAAAATATCTTGCACATACGTCGCTTAAATACATTTTTCTGTCAGTTTCCTTGACAGATTTTCTAGTGATCGTAGTATTAAAAGTGTTTAACTATGAATATTAATAAAAAAAATTATAATTAAAATTAGGCAATAATAGGAAAAAATGTAAAATTTGAGAAAAGCATCGCAAGAATCTGAACCACCGTAAAATTACTGCCCTTGTCATAATGTGTTACCATGAAAAGAAGAATCTTTTTTGTGCTTTTTTTCCACCACTCTGTAGTCTGGGATTTGATTTTCTAGATAACAAAGGTATAGATCCCTTGAAAACTTGTGCGTCCTGCCTGATGCATCATAATATACCTACCCTTGCTAAAAAAAATTGGGGTGAGGGATTTTTGGCACCCAATTTGAAATTGAATGATGTGTAGCTGTTCCAAAATCATAACTTTCTTTGAAATATGCATTATGAAATTTGTATTTAGATTACATTCAAGGTTCCCACGGTCCGCAAAAGTCCTTTGGGATGACTTACCTGTGGTTTTCATTTATAAAGGCCGCTAGATGTGCTTGGTTTTTATCAATAGCCCTTAAAAATTCCTTAGTTTTCTTCCAATCTCCAAAATCAATATTACAAAGTCACCATTTATAAGTTTTCAGTTAATCCTCTTTATAGCCGATGGTGTGGTTGTATTAGATCAGGGGTCTTAAGACCACGAGCCACTTGCGGCCCCTCCAACGTATTGTTTGCCGCTTTCTGACTCATGAAGAAATATAAATTATTTCACATAAAAATAAAACTGCTTACTCCCTCTAAGTCAGGAGTCTTCAATCCGTGGACCACATGCAACCTGTTGGCTTATTAAAAAAAATACAAATTGTTTCACACAAAAATGCCCTCCTTGCTCCCTATGAATCTTAAGACTATGTATTTTATTTTATTCTGTTCACATTTTGTAATAAATATCTTAAAACACTAGAGAACTAAAGTAATGTGCGGTTTTCCCTCAAGCATAATATACTTTAGTTTTCTTGTGTATATTACATTATAGTTCTATTGATTTACAGTGCAACAGCGATTTTAAAATAAAATTAAACTTTGATTCCATTGAAATTTTTCTATTCTAAAACATTCTATTCTAAATATATCGATAAGAACATCTTCCCAACCATCGGACTGCATGCTCTGAAAACGGTATCACTAATCAGGAGCATTTACAGTTCATTCATGGAAAGCAGTCTGGTAGTACCATTAGAAATAACGGGAGCTGACGTCACAAACGGCCTAGCCGATTACAACAAAGGAGAGGATTTCATTTCAGAACTGGTTTTTGGCACAGACAAATGTTTGCTAAAATCCAGTTTTGAAATGACGTCCTCCCATCTTGTAAAATTGCCGCCCTTAGGCACAGCCTGTACTGCCGCCCACCTTTATAAAGGAAGGAATAAGCAAATGGAAGTAAAGGAATAGGCGAAAGCCAACAGGAATAAGCAAAACTGGCCCTTGGACAGAAAAAGGTTGAAGACCCTTGCTCTAAGTCTGACATTTTAATTTGTTTTTCCAATTTCATATTACATAAATATTTTAAAACTCTACAGAAATAAAGAAACATGTGGTCTTACCTCCATTGTATTTCCATCTGTTTCCTTGTGTATATGGGCATTAGAGGTAGTTTTATTGATTTGCAGTGCAACAGTGATTTATTTATTTTTTATTTTTTTAAAAATCAATTTAGGACTCATTCGATTCTAAATATGTTGATAAAAACATCTTCCCAACCATCCGACAGCATGCTCTGAAAATGTTGTCACTATTCAGCAGCACTTATGTCTGCGAGCAACTTTTTCTAAGAATAAAGTTGGTAAAGTCAAAAGTTAGGACCAGAAGAACTGACGTCCACTTTAAAAACACTCCTATGTCAAAAATAGATCTGATATTGACAGGATTGTTAAAAATAAGCAGTGCCAAAAATCTCACTAAAAGGTTTGATTTCACTTTATATATTAATAAATAAAAATGTAAATGTTTTTACTTCCATACGTATTTTATATTATATTGTCCCAGGGGTGGATCCAGAAAATATTTTCAGGGCACAAAACTGATACAGGAACCTATGGAAAAAACAGCAACTAAGGCAGGTCCTGGGGCATCTCCTGCATCCCCGGAATCTGTCTTTTTCAGTCTCAATATTGCCGATACAGTAAGGCAGCCCTCGAGCCAACAAAAGTGAATAAAATTGGCCCTTGGTTGAAGAACCCTGTATTAGATCATCAAATACTCGCAAAGAAAATGATTTTTCTTCTCCTAGAGGGAACCAAATTCACATGCTCTTAATTGCTGGTCGAGTCTCTGCCCATTAAACTGCAGGCAATAATCATTTTCCTCCATGCGAGCATATATACGGCTTTCACTATAGACAAGTTTGCACAGAGTGATGTAGTGCTTTGACCGCCTTTTACAAGGCGACAAGTTAAAAAAAAGCCAAACATATGAAAATCGAGACAAGCATTAATATTTAATTCAAATAATTCTTCCCAACCTATTTCAAGCCGCAGCCCACTCCTATAGTAGCCAAATAATCTCTGGTCCACTGCTGTCACATTTGCATAATAAAGGCATTTTTAACAGAGTAAAGAAAACACTTCAAGTATATAATTATATATATTAATGTGTGTTATAGATATAAAATTAGCCATTAGTAGAATATTGCAATGTAGCCATACGGAAATACAAAAATGTTGGAAACATTCCGTATGAAATACTTATAAAGATAATTAGAACTGAAAATAGTTGAAGTGATTTCCCATGAACCAGTTCGCGACCAACAGGTTTGGAACCACTGTATTAGATGATCAAGTTTTGACTTATCGCCTGCATTGCACCGTTGTTCACAGACTTGTCTAGTGAAAGCCTTAAATGTGCTTGCGGGTGGGATGAATGATTGTCGCCTGTAAATTAATGGGTAGAGCACTTCACTGGTAATCAAGATGTGGATTCGGCTCCCACCAGGCACTGAAAAATCTTTCTCCTTTGTGAATATTTGATTATCGTGATATGTTCAATTAAATCCAAGAAACCTAAATTGTGGTTATTTGTCATTTTGTTAGGGGATGTATAGCCACAAGTGATTTTCATGTACATCTAGCTTAAAGTTCAAAAATTGCCAGTCAGTCTCTACTACTTGAGTTCTCGCTTTGTTTCGGCACTTGTGGATAATTTGGCACTCTGAGCATTCAAGCACAAACCTTACTAAAGGTCAATTTTAGGCATGTTTTTATGGAACTAAATACTGAAAAAATAGTGTTATTGTTAAGCTGGTGACAATTAGAAATGTTTCCCTCCTCTGAATCATCTCTTTCTTTTTTTTTCTTCTTTTTTTTGTAAGAAATTGAAATTCTATATGTCTTATTTGTTTTTTAGGGTTTCTTTTAGGATTTCAGATGATGTCGAGACACCTGAAAAAGGTAAGCAATCTGCTGAACATATTACGATTTCCAGTAGTGACTCTGCAAAGGCTGAGGAAAAAACTAACAAATCTGAAGAAGAAAAAGAATGCTCCTCCGTAAGTGACAGCAAAGTCGCTGAAGAAGAAACGGCATCTCAATCAAAAGATTTAAATGTCACAGCTGATGATGATGATGCAGAACAAGAAGAAGAAACGATGGAAAAGAGCACTCCAATTGAAACGGAAAATGAAGACAATGAAAAAAAGCTAGAGAGTCATAAGGAGAAGACATCAAAAGATGAAGTATCGTTCTTATCAGAGTCCAGTAGCAGCTCAGAAGACAAACCTGTTGAAGAGCCCAAGGTCAAAGATGTTCCAGAGACCATTGATGAGAATTCGGATCTTGACAAAGTTTTACTTGAAAAAAGCGAAGAAATGCAACTAATCGATTCTTCAAAAGATGAAGAGAATGTTGCATCATTACCAACGGAATTAGGTGAGGCACTTGAAAATGAACAAAACCAAGCAAAATTGTCCCAATCCCTCGAAGATGAGGAACAAAATATCCTTGAGGAGGTAAGTAGTATGCAGGAAAATGTTATTGAGGGTGATGTGGATCTCACAAAACTTCAAAGCTCTGATGAGGTCATGGCGCCTGAAAACCCAGAAGACATTGGATTGAACCCTGATGATCCCAGCCAGTCTCAAACTGTTGTGATGATGGTTTCGGATGATCAAGATGCCGATCAAGAAATGGAACTGGATTTAGGTGATGATTCTGTTTCTTATGCAGGAGCAACCATGTTAAAGGTGCCCACTTCAGATGGCAAACAAGTTTTATATATACCAATCAGTTCAACAGGAGAAGGTACAACTGTTTTGTCTCTTCCTCCTGGATTGTCCTTAGAATCAGAATCATCTAATGGTAATGCAATTGAAGTGTCTCTTGAGGACGGATCAGCGGAAAGTGTTGATGCTTCTGGTTCACATTTCCTTCAAATGCCTGTTTCCGAAGGTTTGGTCATGGAAGAGTTGCTTCAAAGCTCCGAAGATGCGATGGATGCAGAAGAAAAGAGCGAAGTGTAGCCAATACTTTTAGCTGGAATGTCTGAAAACTTGTTTTTCGTTTTCTTTTTGTCACAAACGGCTGGACCACACTTAGAAATTGTTGCTTTTAAATGATTCAAGTTAATTGTGGATTTTTAAGTGGCGAATTATCTGAGGTGGCAGATATCTCGACACTGACACATTGGACCCCAAACCTCATACCCTGCTGTTCAGCTTTTATAAAATAAAATTAATTTTTGCATAAATAAATTGTTTTAAATTATGTGCAGCAACCAGCATTGCATCAGTCTTTTGCGATTGGCAGAAGGAAATGCAGGAACGAGCATTTGTTATTGTTGTTTTTAACGGTCATTATTTTAGTAAAGAAAAACGGTAAAGCTGTATATACGTTGTTTTTTCTCCACAGTGAGTAAAGCATTCTGCATGTAAAGTAGTGGTTTCATAGACCTTTGTAAATAACTTCAGATAATTCAAATGCAACAGTTTTTACAACTCCTTTTATTTTTTTGTTTATTGGGGAGAATCACTGTATGTAATAGAAAAATGTGTTTCATAAACATCCAATATTTTTTAATCGTCTTAATATGCATCATTTATGCCAATATACGTTTCATATATATGAATAAGTAGACAGTTAAATACATATGAATTCTTTTCTTTCGAATACTGTAAGCTACAATGCCATTCTAATCATTTCATTTGTGTATAAACATTGGTGTCCTGTGAAAATTGAAAGAATGTATCAAAATATTTTGCATGTAAAACTTCCATATCAAAAGATTGACGTCAAACCTTTAACATGTAGTCATTAACATTTCCATAATAGGAAAAACCTGTGCAAAAGAAAGCCTTCCCACCTTTTTTTTTAAGTAGATATTCACTACATGTTACGGAGTTAACGCAAAAAAAGTTTAACCCTATTAAAATTGGATGAGTTTGAGATTAAAGCTTGTTTTTCCATACGAGATGAGTGGAATTGTGACCATAGCATCACATTAAAGTTGTACAAATCTGTTAGTGTCTTCTCGTGAATTATGAGTAAACTCTACACCTCTAAACATCAAAATTCTATATATAGGTTATGACAACAGCAGTATGATTGTTGCTGTTTAAGATGCCATTTCTGATAAAATTTTGGATACTGAAGTGTGTAGGGGGTGCATTATAGTGTATATATTTACAAATACATTTTAAGGTCACAAGAAGAAAAATACCCAGCTACTTTTTATTTGTGATATTGAAGTACTTTACTAGGTTTTGCTTTTGCATGTTTATTCCAAAGGGTAAATAACTTGTACGAAAAGGGATTATATCCCATTCTTTTCTGGTACTTGCTGAATGAATTTGAAAATAAGAACGCCATTTTTTTTTCTCCTAAGTAATATTTCAGATGTGTCCGGATTATCTATAATCCTTATAAAAATCCAATGCTTTTTCATGCCTAACAACTCTATCCACCTGATTAATCCGCAAATCCATTCTCCATGACAATTAGCCAGTCATGTTCGTCCGCCTCTAAATATGCAAGCCGTTAACTTTGGTTCGATTCTAAACGGCGTGAGAAAAAATAACAATTTTCGACTAATTGCTCACTGTTCGACATTTGGTTCTCTTGTCTTCTAAGGTGCGTTTTCCTAGATGCGCATATTCTGCGTTCCAGCAATGTGAAACGTCAAGAACGAACTATACAAAAAGCAATGAAATGTTTTCATAGGGTGCGTAATACGCTTCCATTGTTTTTTTGGTTTTTTTTTTGCGTCTGCTAGTTTTGAAGTTACGTATTGTTGCGGCGAAAGATATGCGCATCTGGGAAAATGCGCCGTAAGAGGTTGATTTCCCGTAAAACTAAAAGTCCCGGCACCATATGATCTTTACGCCGTAAAAAAAAATGCAAATCTAAGTGTGCATCCTGTAGTTTCAACTCATTTGACCCACCATATGAATAATCTTGTTTTGATTCCTGCGGTTGTCGTTCCCCCTCCACTACAGATTCACAGTCTGGCGGCTGGATTCCCATACAGAACGTCTACAGTATCGTACTTCCTAAAATTTTCCGCCACTCCTTTGGATACTGAGAAACCAGATGCATAACCAGTTTAGGTTGGCTAATTTGGTAGATCTACCACCGAAAGAGTTCGGAGTCTGTGCAAAATCGGTGCCGCAGTGCTGTTAGCTCGAGTTCGATACCCAACAATGTACCCTCTTCACCCCCCACAAAAAACCCAGCTTCTCTTTGGTCCTTGAAAAGTTTGGATTCCCTGTATTTTCGGAATTGAAGTACGGATTCCCTGTACTAGATCCTGCCACATACATGATCTTTGCTGTCCTTGCGTTGTAAGACACAGTCCTTAGAAAACTACAAATGTTCTAGCACAGCATGATCTTTGCCTATTCTTGTTCCATAAGACACAATCGTTTGGCGCAGCAATTGATCTTGCGGCCTAAAACTCGATTAAGTCATTTTTAGATCCCGTATCGGTATCTTTACCATCCCTTGCGCCATAAAGCAAATCTTTGCACGCCAAACAATACCTTCGCACTTTTGTGTTTGTTCATTAAAGATTTAAAGTTAACACACACACACACAAAATTTTCGGTAATACCTCTGTGATTACGACGTCTTCCTTACCGGATAATAAGTACGCTTCGTATATTTAAATTATTAAAGGTTTCATTTAATCCATCTAACTCCAGCCCAAATAATCTATTTGTTGTACATTATTGTTTAGAAGAAGAAAAATGGCATGCAAGACGTTTTCTGCGTTCTTAAGATTTCAAAAAAATATAAGTTTAGCCCATGTAATAACATTTATTGGAATTTTTTCGGAGGACAAATATACGTAAACGCTGACTTTTCCAATTATAGGATGTATTGCGCATGCGTAGTCCTTTGGAGCAAAATGGCGTATACAAATGCGGTTTTCTTTTATCCGGTAATATCCAAAACCATTTCTTCTTAAAAATTAAGTCCACTATTTTGTTACTCCAAATCACAGAAATTTAATCTATTGCTTTGCGCAGGGATTTCTTAAACCTGAGCGCATTTAATGCTTTTTTTTTTTTCTATGCCAATCGAAGTTACGCTCCGAAATATTTCTGTTGCGCCATTAATTAGTAAACAAATGAATATTTGATGTGCATTGGTAATTACGATCCAGAAATCTTGTATCAAGTTTACACCCGAAAGAATGTTTAGAGATCAGTATTGCACAGTGTGAGTCAGCAGAACACTAAAACTTCCATTTCTTATGATCGAGATTGTGAAGCACTTTGGATTACAGATTTCTCATATCTATTGCTTATCAGACCCCAAATGTTTAAAATTAATGATGAAAGGAACATACGTTTCGGCAATGACGTGAATACTGCTTGCTATGCAGGTTCCTTTGTGTTCCCTCTGGAGTTGCAAAGCCGTTGGGATTCGTACCTTTTAAAAATTTCTCCTCTTTTTAAGAACCTTAAAGCCTGATTCAAACTACGTTGACGTGTTGTTCGGAAACTACTTGTGTGTGCTAATTTTACATTGTAGCTTCCCGTCTTCGAAAGTTAGGCTTAGTTTCAGCATTTCCATGCAATCTCAGAACTACGTTTCAGTAACATTTTATCTGCTTAAATGATGGTGTATTTCGTTGCACTTTAGCAGTATGAGTGCTATGTTTCAGCTTTTCGACAAATGAAAGGGATGTCACACATATAATTGTTGGATGTCATGAAGAATTTCGCGTTTAGCAGAATCAACTGGTCAAAATTCAGAGTTAAAAGGGGTCTAGTATGTTTGAAGTCGAACATCCCAATTAAAAGAACTTGGATTTTTATGGTTTCATAAGACCTTCGCAACGCTTTTTCAATTGTAAACACTTCTCGGGTTCAGACCTGTATGGCGATAATAATACATAAGTATTAAAACTTATATGATACTATTGTCACAGTTCTAAACTCAAAATTCGATATAATTTAGATTTTAATGTAAAAACACTGAGGTAGTGATTCCTTTCTTTGTTGAGTCGTTAAGTTCGAAACTTGTTTGTTTTTAAACTTCAATAATATGTAAAACTGGGTTTTTCCAAATCCAGATGTTCAAGAAATGCTGATAATGCCGAACCGGTTCCGAATGGAACTACATCCAGAAATGTAAATTTACATCTTAAATTAACATTTTCATGTTCCACATTAAACAATACAACGATTCTCTGAAGAAAATCACTGATCATACTATTAATGTACTTACTACGGGTACGGTTAATATCACTTTCGGGTGACGTATGTTGTGGAGGGCGGAATTTGTTTTCATCTAGCCAATGAAACAAACGGGGGAAGTGTTTCCCGTTCGCGTTGCAATGAGTTTTATTGAAATCAGCATCACATTTGACGTCATACGTTCGGATTTTTGTTCACGACTCCGGGCCATTATTGATAGATGTACATCGATAACATTGGTTAAAGTGTACTGCCACTATCCTCACACAAAAGGACAGTACAGAACTATTCCAAAGTATTCTTGTTTAGCTTGTTTGTGTTACCACGGATCTTGAAATGTGCTGCTAGTTAACACCGGTTTAATCGGGTTTTGATAAACAGGAATGCGGGGAATTTAAGTGTTGCTTTACGGCATTTATTTCGTGTTGCCAGTTTATGTGCAAACAAATTTCTTGCCTTTTAATCTTATTGGCTTATACATGTATTTATCCTCATTTGTTTATGTTTAAAAAAGTGCACGCGCTTCTATCAAAATCAACTTCGCACATTTGATGGCTCCTTTTTTTTGCATCCTAGAATGGTTCCGTGATTTTATATTTGTACCCCCAGTTTCTAACTCCAAAAAACATCGTTTCAAAATAAGGTATAATTGCAATCTTAAATGTCCTTGAGCTGTGAAATATAAACATGAGATCTAATTGGATAATGAATTACATAACGAAGTATTTAAAGTTGGCATGTATAAATTACTCTGAAAAATTGGAAACCCTTATCTCCCATCCGTAAATTCCATTAAAAGACATCAGAGAGAGCCTTAGTTCTGTAGTACCCCTTCCCTACCCCCAGTCAACGTAAATAACCGAAGTTCTGGATTAATCAGTTTTAATAAAAATGAGCGCTTTTTTTATATGAAGTTTGGTATAGGAACATATTCCAAACAACACTTTTTTCAGTTGCAAATGGGTTTCAGATTTCGTTAAATCGCCTTCGATAGTAGTGCCATGGGTTTTTTCCTGGCTGAATTTAAAGGATAGATATTCCCCTTCGACTGATGCAATAGTGTGAAATCACGAAAAAAAATTAGATCCCATCTCACAAGATGGCGCTTGCATCTCAAACGTTAAACAGGTTAAGACTGAACGAAAGCTAGAACCGCGTTGACAGTTTTCTAGTTTTGGCAGCCATCGATGATCTGCAACTACTACATGAAGCAACATGAATTGGAATAATAATGTAACTATGTAATTATGATTAAGCAATTACATGATATGCCTAATAAGCACGAAGCGAATTAGTGGTATTTCTAGCCTTGCACCTTATAAACTGGAATATCTTTTTTTTTTCTTCACACTACATGCCATTAGTTTTTTAGTTTCAGACATTGAATAAATCAGGAGGATAATTAAGGATACTTTAGTACAGATCAAGAACCAACGTCGCGCAGAAGAAAATACACACACACAAAAAAAGTGCCACGGGCTTTCTTTGAATCAATACTGGCAATTGTTGATGGCTTGATACACCTAGTTTTAGATTAAAGCAAGGAATCGTCATTTTGTTCAAACCTGTTAACACCTATACACACAATATTAAAAACTGCCCAAAGGTCATATAAAACGATTTAATTTTGCGTTAATGGGGTTATCGTTTTTATGGTCAATAATATACAAGGAAATATTACTCTAAATCGTACACATAAGTAGTGCAAAGTCATTTAAAATCACTTTGGCGTTTATTTTCTTGTGTGTATAACTTAAATTCGTTTAATTGCCTCTTTCAGTTTAAAAACAACGATATGTTTGCTCTTCCTGTATTTCTAATAAAATATTCTAGAGTGCATTAAATTTAACGTCCATTTTGAGGAGATTGAGATCAATTCACATGTTTGGGAAAAAAAAAAAAAATCTCAAATTTTATTTGATGGTTTTTGAGTACAATTTGAATAGTAGGTGCGGTTTCATTTGTACCCACAAAAGTCCCTAGAAAAACAGGGCTAAAAACGAGTTTTGGAGAGAGAAAGTCGAACAGGCTTTCTCTCGCTCTTTTTAAAGTTGCCAAAAACTAATACTGCAACATGTGAATTTCTAACCTTACTCCCCTCATCATCTTTACTTTAATTTCATGTATTATCAATTATTCTACACCTTGTTTATTTGTATGAGAAAGCGAATAATACGTTTATTTCTGTTTCTTAGTTTGGCAAACTGTTATGTGGTCTTTATTTTTTTTTTTCTCATGTACTCTGAATAAAATTTTGGGTTTTGACTAAGACTTTTTTTTTTTCCAATATAGCATATAGAATGCATTGAGAATTATTAATAGGTAATCATTTTGTAATTAAATTAATATCACTATCAGTTTATGATTATTTCATTTATACAATTGAGGATTAAAGACAAAAATTGCATTCATCAGTTACGAATGATTGCATGTTACATTAACCTTGCCAAGGGGTCTTTACCTTGGAAGGAAACGTAAAGCGCCTCATTTGTGAAATTAACGCTGAAAGCGATAATACCACTCTACAATCATTAAAAGACTTACGAAAAGGACATTTGAATAAAATGGTGAGTACACACTACAAGAATCTACACACATCGCAGGAATTATGGTACACGTACATATCAACACACGATTCTACAATTGTCCGGAAATCATGGCGACACTACTGAATATCCTTCATCTAAAAACCACATGAAAAACTTGACAAGATATATCATTTACGTAGTTTGAAGGATTCGTAGTGAAATGCAAGATAACTGGTGGGTACGAGACCAGTTAAAACTTATTGGGGAGCCGTTACCAGCGAAATTAAATATTATTTCAATGATAATGGCTAAACTCTTTTTCAATAATCGAACACTCCAATGATTATACCTATCAGATAAGAGAATTTAATACTCGTTCATATAATTTTCGTCCTAGCATACCCCCCCCACTCAGTGGGGTATGCTAGAACGAACACAATTTGTTCCAGAAACACGTTCGTTATAACATCCGTCCGTTCTAGCATACATTGAATTACATGCATTTATGGGTAATCGGTTCCAAGCGCACATAATAGAAGTATAAAAATAATTTATTTATCATATAAATTTGCGAAGTGTATATTACCGATTTTTGAAAAGCATAAACACCATTGGAAAAGTAAACGATCTTATTTTAAAGGCATGAACAAATAAAAAGCACTAAACAAACTTTCCCTTATAAAAATCATAACGGCCTTACGTTTAAACAAAACAAAAAAGCATGAAGGATCAAAATTCATTTAAAAAATCATACGGAGGTGAAAGGACAGGAGTCTTCTGTCCTACTGATTTTGGATGACTGTCCTATGGCAAATTTATCAGTTGGCGAGCGTTTCTCTACTTTTTGGACGAATGAATCCAGGGTTGACTGCTTTATCTAAGATTTTTGAACTCTCCAAAAGTGGACCATCAAGGTATCGTTAAAATGGTTAAGGCCCATTTCAACGACAGCAATATCCGGATAATAATTTTTCATAAGTTCGGACAGTTTATTCCAGCAAGAAAACACCTCTTTAAGGTTTTCAGCTTAAATGCTGCGACTAATTTCCTCGTCGTCCCAGAAAACATCCTGGTTCGGTGACTCTTCATTGTGAAGCTCTTCTAGCTCCTTTGTGTGCTCCTCTACCAAGTTCTCCACATCTTCACTGATCTCCAATCCCATGGAACTGCCAAGACAAAATTTTCTGCACAGCAGGGTCTTCCTCCAAGTGTTGAAATTCTTCGGAATCCTTCGAAGCCACAGTGTCAGACCATAATTGCCTCCAAGCCGAATTCAAGCATCTAGCAGAAAGCTCCTTCCAAGCAGCCACAATTAAGAGAACAGCATCCGCTATGTTAAAGTGATTTTGCCAAAAGTCTTTCAGAGTCACATCATTGGAAGAAGTGGCCTCAAAACATTTTCTGAACATTGCTTTAGTGTAGAGTTTTTTAAAATTTGCGATCACTTGCTAGTCCATAGGCTGAAGAAGAGCGGTTGTATTTAGCGACAAAAAGTGGACCTTGATGAAGCTAAAGTCATCTAGTAATTCTTCCATTAAATTAGGAGAGTGACCCGGAGCATTGTCCATGACCAAAAGAACCTCTAATGGATAAGACTTCTCCCTAAGATAGTCACGAACGATGGGACCAAACACCTTAGTCATCCAGTCGGAGAAAAGACTCCTGGTAACCCAAGCTTTGCGGTTGGAAGGCCAAAAACTCCAAAGCGATTTTTCCTGACGTTTTGAAAAGCTCTGGGGTTCTCTGAATGTTATACGAGTTGTGGTTTAACCTTGCATTTCGCCAGAGAATTTTCACAAAAGAGCAAGTTAAGCCGATCCTTCATTGGCTTATGGCCAGGCAAGGTGGTCTCCTCCTTCGTGATGTAAGTTCTGCGTGGCATTCCCCTCCAGAAAAGGCCAGTTTCGTCGCAGTTAAACACCTACCGCAGAACAAAGCCTCCCTCTTCAATTGTTTTTTTAAATTTCTCACAATGTTGCGCAGCAGCGTCCCTATCTGCACTAGCTGCCTCACCATGTCTAACAACACGGTGTATTCCGGTTCTGTTTCTAAAACCGGTAAATCATCCGTTGGTGCCAAAAAACTCATTCACAGGATCAGAACTACTTCTACCAGGAGCCTTAACACTAAGTTCCTCAAACAATTGTTTGGCCTTTTCACAAATTATCGCCTCACTCGCAGTATCACCTGCTATTTATTTTTCTTTAACCCACAATAAAAGAAGAGTTTCCGTCTGTTCTGTGATATTGCAACTTAAACTGCTTAACCTAGAGATTCCTTTCGCAACTTGCGCATGTTTTATTTCTTCCTTGTTTTTTAAAATTGTACAGATCGTTGATTTAGCCATACCATATTCAGCACTTAAATCTCCTACACTTTTTCGGCTTTCTCGCTTAGAAGTGATTTCCTTTTTAATGTCTAAGCAAGTTAATTTTCTAACTCTATTTTGCCGGCTCATGATTGAAATTATGCAACAAATTAATAACTTAAAACTATATTTTGTCTGCTAAAGGCACAAATAAACAGATACATAACTGATCTAAACACATAACCGAACCTTACAAACAATAAAAAAGCTGATGCCTTATACTTTATTATTGAAGAGGGGAATTCCCCGATACCTCATGCGTGCGCACGTACTAGTATTTCCGGATTTTTACGCGTTCGTTGTAGCATCCCGATTTCAGTCATAAAAACTGTTCATTATGGCATTTGTTCATTGTAAGGTCGTTCATTCTAGCATACTTCACTGTATTATATTTATCAAAGTTACGTTCAATTGAACCAAACACAATTATTCGATATGATTTATAAAATACATGCATTCACACTTAGTGAATTATATACACCCTACCTTCTTATTTTCTTGCCGTTCCGTGGCATCGACGATATTACCCGATATTTTTTTCCAAGAGAGTGGCATATCCCGAGAGGATTCTAAATGTTAATGAATTCATATAAATAACATCAGTTTTTTTTCAGCCATGGTATTTACTTGTTTCATGACTAGAATGGAAATAATGATGGTAGTTGATACATTAATTGGATATTGGGATGGAAGGTTATACGAAAAATTAGAAACAGCAAAATATATCCACACGCCAAAACTCTCTAAAAAAGATTATACTTTGTAGATCAATTAAAACTAATATATTGTATCTCTTTGATTAGTAGAGAAAGATGTTAGCACTTCAGGTTAAATGCATAGTTAGTTTAACAAACGCAATCGCATTCTTTGTTCTACCCCCGCAGGGGAAAAGGCAAAAAAAAAAGTGTACAGTTAACATTAAAGTAAGTGGAAATAAACGAAGTTTAAAGACTGCTATGCTTATTGCAGTACCATTTTTTATGTTCTGACATTTGCTCAAAATCGTGCAGAATACGACTATCTCTCACCGAGATTTGTGAATATGATTTTTTAGGCAGGTGTGGGCAAAATCGTTTTCCGAATGATTCACTGAAGGATTCTGTACATCATTTAGCAACTTGTAAAATCATTCAGGTTTCGATTTTTTACCCCTTATTTTCTAATATTTTTACCATCCCCGACCAACTTTGAGCTGAGATTTTATTATGAAAAATTAAATGAAAAGTACTGGACACTTTTTTAAACTGAAACAATTCGCCCACCACCCCTTGGAAGATTCTTGGATCCGCCTTTGGCATTAACTGGCATTGAACTTAAAATATGTAAAGTATGCTGATTAAAATGATACTGGTTAAAAATACATTGTTAGCAAGTATATATTTTTACTTATCTATAGTAAGTTCATTTGTTTAATGGCAATTTACAAAAATAAACTGGAATCTATAGTAGAAAACGTTAATACCTAAGATATTTAAGTTGATTTCCCCACAGGCGGCTAGAACCTGCGTGTCTTTACGGCGGCTAGTGCTTCTCATTGGTTCACTGTATCGTCACTGTGAATGCACGTGGACATAAGTAAATTCTCTGCAGGACACAGAGGATTGGTAAATGGAATTTCAGTACGATGGCTTGGCGGATAATTGACGATAGTATTGATTTCGCGCTGTTTGCTTATTTTTTTGTGGTTACGTTTTGAACAGTTTTTCTTGTCTTATTAATTTTAAAATTATTTGTATTATACTGATTCCGTCGTTTTAATATTCAGGCAGCTTCTCCAGACAGTATTAAGTCGGTAGGGCGGGATGGATGAGTGATTCTGTATAAATTCGTCGCGTTTTACTTCTTATAATTTTCAATATATTTATTGTGTGTGTTTTTTTGCTTGTCAATGTAGTAGAACTCCCGTCGTTCGAACTTCACTTAACCGAAATGACCTATACTATTTTTTTTAAATGGATCCATTCGAACTTCGCATAACCGAATGACCTGCTATGCTGTTTTTAAATAATTTTTTAAATAGACACTCGTTCAATGTTTACTTGTAAATGCATTAGAAACCCGGTCATCCTAACTTCACTTAACCGAAATGACCTGCTATGCTATCAGGTGACCGGGGTTCTACTTTATTAACAAATAAAACGTTGAACGAGTGGCCACTTAAAAAAGATTAAAATATAGTATAACAGGTCATTTTGGTTAAGCGAAGTTTGGATGTTCGGGGTTCTTCTGTATTTACAAGTAAAACTTTGAACGAGTATCTACTTAAAAAAAAATAATGAAATAGTTTAGCAGGTAATTTCGGTTAGCGAAGTTCGGATGACCGGGACTCTATTGTATTTACAAATAAAACGTTGAATGAGTATCCACTTAAAAAAATAATTAAAACAAATAGTACAGAAGGTAATTTCGGTTAAACGAAGTTCGGACGAGCGGGGTTCTATCGCATTTACAAGCAAAGAAACTCCCAATAAATATATTGCAACTTATAACAAGATAAGTATGATGCAACTAATTAACGCGACACTCGTTAGAACAGAAGTGGCTGTGCTATTTGGCGACTTTTCTTCGAAACAAGTGGTGTCAAGTGGATATCAGCGCCACGTCATCACAGAAAGGAAATCACATGAGCATTTGTCCATGCACAGTGACAATTCAGTAAACTAGTCAGAAGCACTGGCCGCTATAAAAACATACAGATTTTAGCACAAGCGGATTTTAGCACAGGATGGCAAAGCCGTCTTCTGCGAATGTGCGTGGACTTGGTAAATTCAAGCATGTCGCCGCTTAGATAATAATAATAATGCCGAAACATGCCATAAATTAGCTAGATCTACTAGCGCAGTGGTTCCCAACTACTTTCAAGCTAAGACCCACTTTTATAGTGCCCGACTAATCCGCGACCCACCTCCTTTATAGTAACCAAAACATCTGCGACTGCCTTCTATGCTCCGCTACATTTGCATAATAAAAGCATTTTTAACAGAGTAAAGAAAACACATTAAATATAAAATTATATTAATTAGCAGTTAGTTATATATTATATTAATTATATACATTATACCTATATATAATACATTATGTATATTAGTTATATATTATATTAATTATATACATTATATTAATTATATATAATACATTATGTATATTAGTTATATATTACATTAATTATATATATTATATTAATTATATAAATTAATTTATATTACAGATATAAAGTTAACAACCATTAGTAGAATATTGCAATGTGTGTAGCCATGTTGAAATATAAAAGCGTTGGAAACATTTGGTATAAAATTCCTTATAAAAATAATTGCAACTAAAAATAGTTGTGGCGACCACCCAAGAACCTGTTGGCGATCCCCAGGTTGGGAACTACTGTATTAATGTCTTGAGAGGAGAAGGAGCCTTTTCTTATCGCGTTTCTGCTCATGCGCGTGGATTTTAGTTTGTTAGTAGTCAAACGGAAACGTGGTAATGGCGGCAAATTCTAGCGGGGAATTCTATATATAAAAACGACATAAGCTGTCAAGATTACTATACTTTTTCATTATTCTTGTATCACTATGTTTATTTATTGGCAATTTGATTTTAACATTCAAAAAAATTATTATGAAATTCATAAAATTTCATAATATATAATTAATAATTTCGTAACAAGCAAGTGAAAGAAAATCGTTTAAATTTAGATTTAGCGGATTTTTCAATTACATTAATTCGCAATTCTCTTAATCGCAACTGGAGAAACTATTTTCTCCTGTATCAAGATACTAGTTTCTAGTCAAGTGAATATTATTGGATGGAAATACTGGTATGAATTTTTCACGGAGTCCATGCACATGCGCAGAATACAGCTTCGGCGGCTCCGCCGTGACGCTTGAGATTCTAGTGGCCTGTGATTTCCCCCAACTATAAAGATGGCCAAAGGATAGCTGAAGGGACAAATTAC
>QLNU02014176.1:50421411-50435973 GCA_006491805.2 Dysdera silvatica | reverse complement strand
AAGGAGCGCATCCCCGAACATAATAAATTTACTTTTGTTATGTGTGCATGATATATAAGGAATATGTTATAACCGTTCACAAGCTTTGCATCTCAACTCAGAAAATATTTTATGGATCCGCCCTGCACCCGGACCTACAGATTCCAAATGAATCCGAACTTCTATTGTCTAAGTGATCAAACTTCGGATTACAGTATTACTCCATTAGGTCGAGTCTAATCTGAAGCGCGATCACCTTTTCTTCTTTTTAGACACGTCTAAAAGGTTGGTTTTAATTTCAGCCGAAAGGTCATGAATGTGAAAAGAATCAATTCTTACAAACCTTAGGGAAAGACATTGGGCCTTCCAGCTCTCACCACTGACGTACACATGGGATATAGATGGGGGGTTGTAACCCCCCATTGCGATGAAATTTTGTATATATACATATAAACATATAGAATTATAACTCTGTATAATTCTATATATAACTCTGTATTCCCCTTATAAGCCTGTAACTCCCACCTTATGAACTCCCGAGTACGCCAGTGGCTCTCAGCAGAAATGAGTTGCCAAAATTTTAACGAGTCCCTAAATTGCACCTGAGAGCAGGGGCTCCGAGAGCAAACGCATGCACCCCCCCAGACTCACTTCGACCGCCCCATTCACCCCATCCTGGGCCGGTCCCCCGCACAGGATAGGTGCTTACCAGCGCGGGCCCCTAGACTTCATCCGCCCCCCCCCGGCTGCAGTCCCTGCTGCTCCCTCCCTCTCGTCGGCTCTGCTTGATAGTTCAAGTGCCCTCTTGAGCGTCCGACAAAAACCTTAGCAAATGGATCATACGTACAATCGGCCTCGCTTAAATAAACAGGGACGGTTGCAGCAAATAGTAGTCGATTGAGCGGGGTAATCGATTATCCACGGAATAGCTGCATATGTACTTAATTACTGCAGATCAGTAGTACACACATAATAAACATGAAAAATATATGCATAATATGTATAATAATATGCATAAAATACATAATGATACATTGAAAAAATACTATGCGTAATATGTATAATAATATGCATAAAATACATAATGACACATTGAAAAAATACTATGCATGATATGTATAATGATATGCATGATATGTATAATGATATGCATAAAATATATAATGATACATTGAAAAAATGCTATGCATAGAAAGAAGTGCTGTACGTACAATATGTATTTTTTAATGAGAACAAAAATGTACACTAGCACGTGTAGTCCATTCGCGGAAAATTAATCGCTGGTCCCATTAGAATTCACGGGACCAGCAGTCAATTTTCCGCGAACGGACTGTACACTTACGACTTACTTGTTTGAAATTCTAAACTCTTTTGCAAACTCGACTTGCGCGTTATTTTATTTTCTCTTGCCTTTGAAACTTTTTGCTTGTCGTGCGAACTCAAATCGTGACTATTTACGTTATTGTATTTGCGTACTTAATGTCCATCTGAAAACAAAGCCCTCCTTAATTTAGTGGGCTTACTTAGTTTAGTGGGCAAGGGTGATGATTGGGAAAGGTGGCCGCCGAAGGTGGCACTGTAATCCCGGACAGGACACTCAGACAGCGCAACCATCCGCTATGGCGGTTTGGGAAGAGGAAAAGGGGGAAATTGTTCGAAAGTTGTCTGTACACAGCACACAAATATGCATGCTGGCATAGATGTCGCCATCGAACATAAATCGAAAAAAAAACAAAGCCCTCCATGGCTCCAATACTGCGATGACTGCCCAATCACTGGAGTTGGACTAATTGGTTAGAAATGAAAAGACCCCCCCCCCCCCCCCCACTTCCTACTAATAAGACAAAAGAGGGAATTGTAGACGTGACATATAGAAGGTGTGGGGCGGATGACCTTTGGAAAGACAGATTCTTCTGCACACCTTTTCTTTGTTTGAACAGTGGCTTTCATGCTAAGCTTTTCCAGCCATTATTCGATTATCTAAGGATGACCAAAAATATTATGCGTTAATGCGGAGAAACATAACATTGATTCTATGTAGGGCTCCCATCCCCCCATAAGTCCAAGACTCACCCCCCCCCATCAACTTGCATATTATCTAATCGAAGTGTACAACTGGCCAAACAAGGGGGTGGACCCATGGGGGAGTAAAGGGGCAGAAGCCCCCAAAGCCGGATTTTTAGCATACAAGATGCTTCCAAAATAACAAATATTTTACAGCACCTATCTAGCATGGTCACCCCATAATAGTAATATCTGGGTTCACTCTCACTACTGTTCGTATTATTATATTTTGCATAATATAACATCGTTAATTAAAAAATACTGAAATTCTCAATTTATGAATGAATTAATTATTTGGCAATAACCTTGAAGAAAATTGTAGTAATATTTTTATTACAATTAGCACTTATAACATGTATAATATGTTTTTAGCAATGGATATACATATACTGATATATTAATTACACATTACAGTATCAGAAACATTAAAAAATTTTATAATTGCGGAGATTACATTACACACACACTTTTACATACTTTTACACTTACATACATATGATATTTTTACACTTACATACATGTGATATTTTTACACTTTTACACTTTTTCATACACACAGAACTTTTAAACTTTACTTTCTTTCAAAATTCGTAGCACTTTTCTCAGAATGGTTTCATTTTCATTGTAATGTTAACATTAACATTTTAATGGTACGTTACACAAACATATTGAAATAAAAAGTTTTTTTACAAAGCCAGCGAGTCGCAGTGTTGCCAACTCATATCATTAAAAACCCGCTAGGCGGTTGGTGAAATCCTGCCTTTTCCAAATAAAAACCGTTAGATTTTATATTTTTAACATAAAATCTAGTAAAAATAATTTAATATATTACTAACGTAATTAATTAAAAACATCTAGATTTTATATTTTTTTGAGGTAAAAAGTCCCCCAAAAAATTTCATGACGCAAACTACATCACGAACCTCCCCTGTGTGTGTGTGGAGGTGGGGGGGGGGCTGATTCTATGGGAATAATTTTGGTTCCAATAGATTTTAATCTTATAAGCGGAGTATTTGATTATGCGTAGGGCCGGTGCAAACAAATTTGCCAACCTACGCGAAAGACATGTGCGCCCCCCGCCCCGCGTAAAGAAATTGGCATCCTAGTACATCTTGTAATAATTGGAAAGTGACAAATAGAGCACATTCCGTCCTTTCACTATGGATCCTATTAAAACGAAGCATGGTAATCACAGTTTATCCCATAACGTGCAAATAAATGATAACAAGCCTAAAAATAATCTGGTATTTCGCTGTTGAAGGAGAAATTTGAAATTCTCAATGCTTGTAAATAATGCACAAATTATCAAAATGAAAAGAGCATCCTTCAAGCTTCTAGTGCGGCAGCGGTACTGCTCGCACCAATGAAAGGTATAGCAGTAATGGGAAAATGTTACCCAGATTTATATAAATTGGTTAGAAGAAAATTTGTTAATGTAAAAAAAGCAAGAAGTTGAGGGTATGGAAAAAGAAATTGGTAAGAGATACATGTATAAAGAAGAGTAAATATTGGTGAAGGCATTCAATCGAAAATAATCCATTCAGTTCCATGTATTTATCGTTAAATTTATCTTAGTCATCATACAGTATTAAATACCTTAAAAAAAAAATCTCTCGTGGTGTCCCCCTACGCGACGGGGGGGGGCACTCCGGTCCTGATTATGTATAACCTTATTAAGTGGAGCCGACTGCACTTTTAAAACTGTTTTGACGGCTGTTTAACGAATCCAGCTCAATGCTAGCTTTTACTGTACAGTGACGATTAAGTAAAACTACACAGCGAATGTGAGTATAGTTCGTTCACGAAAAGTAGTCCGATGGTACCGTTAGAAATAACGGGAACTGATGTCACAAACGGCCTAGCCGATTACAGCAGAGGGGAGGACGTCATTTCAGAACTGGTTGTTGGCGCAGACAAACGTTTGGTAAAAACCAGCTTTAAAATGACGTCCTCCCCTCTGCTGTAATAAACTAGCCCGTTTGTGACTTCAGCTCCCGTTAATTCTAACGGTACCATCGGACTACTTTTCGTGTAGGCGTAAAATTATATGGGCCTGTGGGGATTACTCCCCCCCACCACTAATTTTGAAAATTGTACCCTGATTACAAATAGAATAGCAATGTACTGAGCAAAAGTAAATAAGCGAAAGTGTCTGATGCTTCCAAAGAACTGCTGTAACTGCACTGGCGTACACAGAGGGGGGCATAACCCCCCATTGCGGTGCAACTACATACATATAGCCTACATGTAAATATATGTTGTTGTCTGTAACCCCCTTTATGAACTTCCTGCATGAACTAATGTGTAACTGTATTAGGGTTGTATTATTTTTCATTTAATTATATAGCGCATGCGCAGAACTTCAAATACTGAGCCAGGCCTATAGCCAAGATGTAGGGGCAACTGAGGCATAGGGCCCTCGCACTCGGGGACTCATGAGTGGAAACTAACTGCCAAAAGCGGTGCAGGATTTAGATTATAGGTCACTATAAACCCAAATAAGTTTGACGCTCGTCTGATGGCTGCCTTTTTTTTTTTTTTTTGCAACTACAAATTGCCTGGATTCGCGTTTTCATGAACTCGTGAAGATCTTAAAAGAAGTTCGCAGATGAGAATTGCCTTAAAAAAAAAAAAAGAAAAAGAAAAAAATGCAATTTTCATTCACTCAGTCATAGGAGTTAAAAAGGCATTGTTACAGGTTGCTCAAAACTAGTCTTTACGTGGACGTGGGAGTTTTGTTTTCATTTCCTGCAATTGCTCTTCTATTTCTGGAAATTTTAATCTTATTTTTGTAAATATATCTAACTAAGGCAGCGTTTCTCAAGCTTTTTACTCTTCCGGAAGCCTTAAAATAATATTCGCTTTTTGAGGAGACCCTTACATAAAAACTATTATATATCATTATTATCCGACAATCGTCCTCTTCCAAGAATACAGACGCTCGACCGATCGCCGCTGAAAAGCGTCATCAGTAGCGATCCCTCCATAGGTAGGTAACACAACGTGACCCGTTTTAGCCACTGCCTCCTAAATTTAAGAGGCAGCATCTCAACGTAGAACTTTGGCTGTGGTGACCGAAGTTCGGATTCTTCGTTAAACTGTAGGTCCAGCTTGCCAACCCGTCTGGCCAGCGTAGTGAGCTTAAGACCGCTTAATCTGAATTTCTTTCACCGTACTATACGTGTATGTGATAACAGAGAGACCCACATCCTGCAGTGGTTTGAAAATGGTTGTCGATGATGATGATATATCATTATTAATAGCTGTGTCAATTAAAACTTAAAAGTTCATGAGGAAAACACAATATAGTTTTTCTATTAGCTGGCTTAACAATAATAATAATAATAATAACTTTATGTTAATATTATACAATGGAAGAAGCTTATTGACAGAACAAGAAAATGGATTCAAATTGCCTGTCCGGAAGAGACATCATATGGAGGTTTTCATTACTAAAAAATAATCTCATATCTGTAAATGTAAAGCCATAAATTTTCATATAACCAAACATTTGTGCCATGAAAATGCTTTTGAATGTTCAGATTAAATACTATTATTTTGAAAAAATGAAAACATTTTCAGCAAGGCCGTAGTCAGTATTTAATTTCGGGGGAGGACGTCAAAAGTTTTGCGAAATAACGTTGAATAAAGATGCATCACCTTATCGTAAAGAAGAAGAGGCATACATTATATACAAATAAATAAGAAAACACCAATTTGCCTTTAGACATCATTATAAATTTGTTTTGTAGTTTTGCCATCCAAAAAAAAAAAAAAAAAAATCGTTTTGTAAGATCCCGCCTTTTAAAGAAAATAGCTTCTATATTTATTTTTCTTTAAAGTGTTCTCAAATTAGTGGTCTACAAGACGATAATTTGTGTCAGAATTTTGATAATTATTCAAGATTTGAAAGATTTTTCTCTTCCCTTCCCTTTTTATAAGTTTAACAAGTAAATATATATATATAAGTATTTTTGCGACCCTATTACAAATTTAGTTATTGTTAGATGGCGTTAACGTACAAGTAGTTTTGATCTTGTGAATGAGTTTTTTGGCACCAACGGATGATTTACCGGTTTTAGAAAAAGGACCGGAATACACAGTGTTGTTAGACATGGTGGGGCAGCTAATGCAGATAGGGACGCTGCTGCGCAAAATTGTGAGAAATTTAAAAAAATAATTGAAGAGGGAGGCTTTGTTCTGCAGTAGGTGTTTTACTTCGACGAAACTGGCCTTTTCTGGTAGAGAATGCCACGCAGAACTTACATCACGAAGGAGAAGACCACCTTGCCTGGCCAGAAGCCAATGAAGGATCGGCTTACCTTGCTCTTTTGTGCAAATTTTCTGGGGAAATGTAAGGTTAAACCACTACTCATATACCATTCATGGAACCCCAGAGCTTTTAAAAACGTCAGGAAAAATCGCCTTGGAGTCTTTTGGCGTCCCAACCGAAAGGCTTGGGTTACCAGTAGTCTTTTCTCCGACAGGATGACTGAAATGTTTGGTCCCACTGTTCGTGACTATCTTAGGGAGAAGTCTCATCCAGTAAAGGTTCTTTTGGTCATGGACAATGCTCCGTGTCACTCTCCTAATTTAATAGAAGAATTACCAGATGAGTTTAGCTTCATCAAAGTTTACTTTTTGCCGCCAAATACAACCGCTCTTCTTCAACCTATGGACCAGCAAGTGATCGCAAATTTTAAAGAACTCTACACTAAAGCAATGTTCGGAAAATGTTTTGAGACCACTTCTTCCAGTGATGTGACCCTGAAAGACTTTTGGAAGAATCACTTTAATATAGCTAGTGCTGTTCTCTTAATTGTGGCTGTTGGAAGAAGCTCTCTTATAGATGCTTAAATTCGACTTGGAAGCAATTAGCATCTTTTTCTTGTATTTTCATCCTTTAGAAAGGAGAAAACCGCCACTTTTGGTGCATCACCATATCCATAATTTCCAGAGCAAGAAGGTACACAGCATCTAAACGGCATTTTGGATTACCTCGTGGTTCTAAACGAATCGTTCTGGACACCCGTTAAACGTGTTGTTTGACGAAAGCTTTTAACACCTGAACACTGTAATGTTCTACAAATGTTATATAATAATAGCTAACTGCAACTACGCTCATTTTCCGGTAAAATAGGATAAAAAAAAAAAATAATTTTGTACGCTACGTTAAAGGTAATCCACTAGTAGCCGGCCATGCTGCGATGTTTGTTATGACTACTAGTTAGCGAGTCACGTGATTATAACGTCTGAGCTATCTGGCCTTGCTATCCCGGTGGTAACGGTCTTAGTCACCCGTCTATGAATGTGTCCTATCTGTACTGCGAATTCTTAGCCATCCACCCAAATCACTAAAATCCCACCTGAATCTAACATCTCAATAATCACATAGGATTCAATTCCGATTTTCATTAATCAGTATAATCACATGGGATTATTTAATCTCGTACACCATTTTTCCCATTGAGAGACCTCTTGACAAATACATTAGAGGAAGTCACTAGCTCTTCCAGAAATACAGTGCTGCCAATTCGACCAACTTTCCATACTATTAGCAAATTTTCACAATTAACAACAACAAAATTGCAAATATAAATAGGATTTACAACGTATTTTTATTCGTAATTTCGATTTTGACAACAAGTCTGTAGGATTGGCATCACACGGATGTTTTTCTTTTACCATTGTACGTGACCACAAACGCACGTGAAAAGGTTATTTTTTTTTTGAGATAGATTTCTCCAGTCGTGATTTTCTGAGAAGTTTTCCTTTCTGAAAATTAAAATTTGCCTAAAACAATGAGTCCTGAAACGAAACAGAGGCTGAGTCACGTTATAGAGCTTGCAAAATTTACTTTTCACTGGGGCTTCATTCCTTGTGTCGTTTACCTCGGTAGGCTGTATTTTTCAGTACTCGTTATCATTTGTACACGTAATTATAAATATAAAAAAACGATATTCATGTAAAAGAAGACTCTGGACAACTGATACTTCTTAGAGAAAAATAGGTGCAACTTATGAGTTGAATATGGTCAAATCTGTACCATTACAAAAATTACCGGCAATTGACGTTAACGGCTTTGTTAATTAATTGGTTATTTTCACATGTAGTTGTAAATGCATGGGCGCCCACATAAATGGATAGGAGGGTTCGAGCCCTCCCCCCCCACCTCCAAAAACCCTTGTTCTGCTGTGCATTTACTTTTAAAAAATGGGGCTACTATAGAACACACAACCTACTCAATTCTAGTCCGTGTTTCCAAAATTGGCAATTGGTACTGGTCACAGTTAGCCGTCATGTTGTTTGCACTGTTTTCGTCTTTTACCTCCTCCGTACCATCTCCTCCCACTTCTAACGGGTAGCAATACTGAGTTCGTTACCCAAAACTCACTCTATTCCCTTGAAAATGCTGCAAAATCCGCTAGATTGCTGTAGCATGTGAGAGTGTGATGTCACGTAGGTGTGTATGAAGCCAAGCGAGCGTACCATGTTTTTCTCGGACGGAAGGGGATTTTTTTGCAAATCAGTATTTTTCCTGTATCAGTGAAATTTGGTTTAAGTTGATTCCTGCAAAAAAAGAGAAGTAAAAACGCGATAGTACTCTCCTGCCGTAGAAAGCAATGGCAGCTAGTCACTGTGTGCCAATTGCCAGGTTTTGAGTTCTTGGAAACACTGCACTAGATTCTGCTAAAATTGCGCTAGTTTTAGGGGGGTAATGAACCAAGTATTTGTTCCAAAAATGAGACTTACTTATTCTGCATGATTGGATGTTACCAGCAAAGTCACTAGCCGCTATATTGTTTACGATGTTTTTGGTAATCCTCCTCCTCCTTCTCTCGCATACTTTTCATCAATCCTACCCTCACGTAATTAACGTTATCCTGCTTCCTCCTCCTCTTCCCCCACCTACTTTTCGGGAATCCACCCCTCCCATAATATCCATGAATCCTCCTTTTCCCCATCCTACTTTTCGTTAGTTTTCTTCCTGCTCATCCTCTCCTTTTTAGTGAATCCTTATCCTCCTCCTCCCCCCCCCTTCCGTTATTCCACCTTCCTCCCCTCCAAACCTAACAAACCCTATGGGGGGGAGGGGAAGGAAACCTTAACTTCAGTTTTTAATAACTGAACCTCCCATGAGTGCGAAACCGAGTAGCTTCAAAAACATTCTTTTATTTGAATTTGCACTCATCAAAAACAGACTAATTCCTCGAGTACCATACAAATAGGGGACTAAAGGTACTTCTTTGGATGTACGAGTGACCTTCAAAATGGATAACTATTTATACTTTTTCTTGCTGTGATTTTAACCGTGAATTGATAAATTCGATGCGAGTGGCATTTTGTTCTGGTTAACAATGAAAATTTTTATTTAAGAAAAGGGGGAGGTGAATTAAAAGGGTAGTCTGAGGGCATTTTGTATCTGTGAAATGTCTTTCACACTCTCTCTCCACTTCGCTATTTGCATTGTATTCCAGCCCTCTTCCTTTTTTTTTCTGTTAAGAAAATGTTCTTCATGCTAGAGATTTTCCATTTTATGCAGTTTTTCTCTTTGATTAACTTAATAGTTCGTTCTATTTCCACATTAGTTTCCATTTTAGCTAATGTTATATACCATTGACTTTCGAAAAGACCCTTCCCAAAAAAAAACTGTTTTGAACAGGTTTCTGCTTTGTGGAATTTCCAGTTCAGACGGGTTTCACTGTATTGCGTTTTCGTTATAGTTTTAGGCTGTTGTTTTACTATTGTGTACATCTAAGTTTTGCAACGATCTTTCCTTTCCTTGGGCAGCCTAAGCTTTGTCAGCCTTTATAGTCCTTACCTAGTGTTTCCCAGGTGGATATCAATTTGTAAAGTTTATATTTGTATTTTAAACTTCGTGTATATCTCATAATGTAATGTAAAATAATAATATAAATCAACGTTTATTGGCGTAGTGATACCAGTGCTGATGTTATGGCGTGATTAGATGGTGAAACGTTCAAAAGGAAGTTATTGAAATGTTAATAAAAATGCTGCAACGTGCATTTCGATCAATTTAATACCAGTCTCTTTGCAATTTGGTTTAAATAGTAGTCCATGTACTACACCATTCTGCGAAATAACCGGCTTCAATATTATATACGTTCGTAAAGAGATTATATATTGTCCTTCGTAGCTCAGTGGGTAGAGCCTCCGCCCGGCAAGTGGAAGGTCGTGGGTTCAGGTCCCACCGAAGGCAGAAATATTTATTTTCTTTCGAACGTTTCACCATCTAATCACGCCATACCATCGGCGTTGGTATCACTACGCCAATAAACGTTGATTGATATTGTTGTTTGATTTAATCTGCGTAGTGTTCGATTTATATAAATAATGTAATGTGATTCCATCTAAATAAATTTGTATTGTATACATTAACATTTCTCACTGGGATTTCATTCTTCAGGTTTTAAGAAAGGATCGGATCCAGGAATGCCGCCAATTACACCTCTTAGGTAATTGTTGTATTCCATATATGCTATTTATGTATGTTATGGAATATTCTACTATAATCATCAACAGTATAGTTAAACCCCAATTTTACATTCTCACATAATGTTTTTCCCACTATGAGTATCTGTCAAATATGAAATTAATCGTTAGTCAAATGTACTTAAACATCTTACTTTGTACGTTTTGCTGCATCTTGCTTTTTTTTTTTACAGTGCCCAGAAAAACGCAAAACTGGGTTTTCACTGTAGACATTGTGGAAGGATAGTGCAGCTGATAATTATTAAAATTGTTAATTGCAATTAATGATTCCAATCAATGTAAATTTAAAGTTGTAATAGCCAGTGGAGATGCCAATCTGAGAAAGTAGTCATCTGTAAAAAAAGTGAAGAATTTTCCGTAAAAAGTCAAGCATTTTCAGTAAAACCACACACTTTTATTTCCTGCATTTTTTTTAATAAGTAAAGCACCTGCATTGTTATAGAGCCATATATGTACCTCTCCACCCCTTGAAACAACATGCAAGTATTCCTAATAATGTGATTCAACTGTATATGTTTATGTACTCATGCACTGATCATACTCCCACCAATAACATTCGTATCAACTTCGTAGTAAGAGAAATGACCTTTTGTATCAGTTTTGTAGCAGGAAAAATGGCTTTCAGTATCCGTGTTGTAGAAAAAAAACCTTTTGCACCAGTTTTGTAGAAGGTATACAATTTTATATTTTGTACAGGAAAATTGGTTTTCACATGGGTTATGTAGTAAGTAAAAAAAATACTTCAATCAAATGAATGTGCATGATAAAAATGAAAAGTAAAATATTTCATTGAAAAAATAAAACTTCATGCACATCAAGTTCTTCGTTTCGTTTTTTATAATTTTGAAACCTCTTCCCTGATTTCCTCTTGAGAAGCTAAAATTGTTGATATACGCAAATTAGCTTTGGTCAACGATATTTGTCCACTTTCGACTGCAGATGTATTATTTCTTTGTATGGAAATTTATAGGTGCAAAATATGACTAATGACCGCTAAGTTTGTACCCTCCAGTAGGTGGTGTATCAGGGCAAAATTCCTCTATTTTGATGGAAAAATACTAAAAAATGACCAACAGTCATTAATTACATCACATTTAAAAAGTTCACAATTCTGCATGTAGGTTGCGCATCAAGGACAAAATTGAGCATTAAAGAAAAATAATCACTCATTAATTAACATTAAAATGATTTTTTAAGTCAAAACTTTTTTTCTTTTTTTAAGTTCTAGAAACAGGCATCAGGCAGCATTTTTTCACGGAATAGAATTATAAATTACGCAAATTAATTAAATTTATTTAATAGGTAAATTTACTTTTAAATTAATCTGCACGCCTCTGCGTGTGTAGATAACGAAAGCATAAGGGGGAAATATCCCGAAATATATGCCGCAAAATCTCGGTGAAAATTGCACGTTATTTTTCAAAGTATTGTGAGGAAATTTTTCTGAAACTTTAATAAAATGCTGCAAATAAAATGTTATTCAAAACATGGTAAAACTGCAAGTCCACGTAAAAATATAAAATATTGCGATACACTTGCCAATAAATTTTGTCTGCCGATTTTTTTTCTCAGACGTTTCACAATCATGGCTGCATTTCATTTCGTTGTTTTAATCCAAATTTGAAGCAAGTTTCACATACAAAGCTGGACGTAAAAAATAACAGAGGAACAAGGGAACCATAGGGCAGCCGGAAGCATCGTGTCCTAACATAGAAGGTGCAAGCCATCTGCAAAGTACCTTTTTTTTTAAATAAACAAAAAAACCCCATAAAAAATGTGAATGTTTGAGGGGTTGATAGAAAATTACATGTGAGGATCTTGAATGAGATTTTCCGTAGTTTCCTTGGTGTCAACCTCAAAACCGTAAGGTGGAGTTAAAATCCGTACAAACTACGGAAAATCCATACAAATTGGCATTTCTGATAGCTAGTAGTAATTCCCATGGATCGCCACTTTTAAATGACCATAGCATCATACATTTTCCAATATTCCCAACATAAAATAGTCATACACATTCGAAAGTTTCATTGTTTTTTCATTATTACGTTATTTGGCTAGTCGTGATTTTTATTTAAATACAGTTAAACCTAGTTATAATTTTAACTTAAAGACCTCTTTACTTAATTGCCTTTTTATTTACTAAAAAGTTACATTTAAAATGCCGTTTTAAATATAGTTTTAACCCCCTTCCCCCAACACAAAAGGCTAAGAGTATAGTTATGAAACTAAATTTAAGTTGGAATTCATCTAAATTTAGATGATAACAAAGAGCATCATAACTCTTGGAGATTATTGTTGGAGGATATATTAAAATTAGTATCATGATAAATACCTCAATTCTGTTGATGAATATATTGAGAAAGATTGAAATGTGTAGTATTTGTCTGAGAGAAATAAACTAATTTTTCAATTGTACACTTATTTTAAATCGGCCAACAGTATTTCTTTGTACACAGGCCTCACACATTGAGAAGGTATTTGTTATTTAATCATATAAGCAGTTTCTGAATGGGAGTATTAAGTAAACGAGAAGCATACATTTTGTTTTTTCGTTTTTAATTTTAAAAAAATTCACCATAAACATGGAATTGTCATTTATTACAAATTTCCATAACTAAAAAAAAACTATTAAAAATGCACAATTTTCATAAAAGCCTTCATTTAAATCTTGTAACATGTGAAAACTTGAGAAATTAAGGACTAACCCATCTCACTTTGTAAGCAGTGTCTTATCAAAATTTAAAAGATCATTAATTCATCACAATGAATGAATAAATTTTACTTCCAATGAACGAATAATTAAAAATAATCATTCATAGCTGGAATTACATTTAGTGTTTATTCAATTCTTTTGACCGATGTTAAGACTGGCAGAGCTGCCCTTGCCCAGTACTGTAAACAAGATGATTGCATTCGTAGTTGGATTTATATAATTTTTATATTTAAAAAATTTACACTAACAGAGCAAAATATGTAAGGATTTTAACTGCTACACATTTAGAAAATGAACTATATGGAATTAAATATTTATTTACCAATTTATATTTATTTATATCTATTTACCAATTATAGAACTTTTACAAAAACAAGAATAATTCTCTTGTCATGAAAATGTTTCTGAAATGCTAATATATGTGTTACGTGTGAACTCGAGTTTAACATGGAAATTTATTTTTCAGTCTCCTTTGGCAGTAGAAGCTCATGAAAGAATAAAGAACTTTACATGTGTTCCGTTTTGGATCGTAGTCATCTTCATGGAGAATTTCCTGAAGAAGAAAGTGCATCATTGTACATACTATGATTAGAAATAATAAAACATGATTCATTAAAGCCATGTGCATGTTGCTTTCAGTCTTAAATCATACATTATTTTAACTTTAACATGTCTGAAGAGGGTGTTCTCTCACCGTATAGTTGACAATTTTTTTAACATTAAACTATACTAATTTTTTTAACGTTTTTAATAGCAATATGCATAAAACAAGGTTAGTCATTTCCCGCTTAAGATGTGTTAAAATTGATTTACCTAATCATATTTATCTTATTTGGAATGACTACCAGGTCAAGGAAAAATCAGGAACTAGGAAAAAGGTCACTGTTACTTCCAGTTTTTTTTAACACATGCATCGACTTGTAATTTATGTTTGATGTTGTAACGATTGTTTTACTGGTTTAGTTAGTTTCAGCTATTTTTTGTCATAGCTTGGCAATTTTTTTATATAGTTGTTTTATCAATTATAAAAAACGTCGAGAAACTTTTTTCAAGGTCAAGGAATGTACAAAAATAGTCAAGGAATTGGGTTTCTTATTTTTAGTAGATACCCTGTTGTAGTGTTAATCGATACAAATTCATTAATGGGCTATGGAAAAAAAAAAAAAAATTGCTCCAGACAGCATCTTGTAATATTTATAATTTTCTCTTGTATCATTAGTAGCAAAAGCATTTGCATGAAAGCCTAAAGACATTATGTAAAAGCCCATTGATATATCTAGAGTAATAATTTT
>QLNU02014176.1:50398301-50421311 GCA_006491805.2 Dysdera silvatica | reverse complement strand
CTTTTTTTATTTGTTTCATATGAACGATCGTAAATATATTCAAGAACTAATTATAGGGTAATTATAATTAACATGAGCTTAATGATACAAGTTCATGAAATAACTAAAGAGTTTGGCATAAATAACAATATTTGCATATGCGTTTGACCCAGCCAACAGCTGGAATTGAGGAACACTTAAGATTTAATCTGTCAGAAAAGCGGGTGTAGACAGGGGCGTAGCTACCGTGTAGAAAAAATAAGTAGGCTTAGGGGCCTTGGTTCATTTTAGGTCCCTTATTTTAATAAAAACGGGGGCTAAAAAGGATTTCATATCAAAGGATTCAAGAACATTGGCTATAACCACTAGATGCGTATATAAATATGTGCATCTCTCTTTCTCCTCACACACATATATTATCATTATACTCAATGTCAGTATCGACTTAACGGAGGCGCCAACTGAGTCCAGATTCGGGGCCCCTCCAACCTATAGGCGCAGAGTTATATGGGCCCGTGGGTCCCCGAGCGCCCACAATAATGTGAAAATGTAATTTTATATATACTGTAATGTATAAATGTACAATATGTACTTGAGCCACCAAGTAATTTTGAAAATTTTACATTGATGCCCCAACCTAAATAGGGGACAAAAATTGGCAGATTTATTATACACATTTGAAATACTGGAAATAATTTGACGACGAGACTGCGCATTATTAAATTAATTGAAAAGGAACAACGAATCAACACAGTTTAATTAAGTTTAATCGTTTACAGACTGTTTCAATAGCCCTGGGCTATTTTCGTCAAAACGGTCGACGATATATACACAATATGTAATGACAAATGCGTGTTACAAACGGCGGTTACAGATTACAGGTATAATGAAATGAACAGTAAAAATAAATACACACACACATGGGTTAAGGAAAACGTCTCTTGTAATGGAACGTAAAGTTTAGAGAAACGTTTCTAGTAGTAAAACATGAGTTTAAAAAGAAACAGACTATTAGAATAATATTATACTGTATGGGATGAAATACTCCGTGAGACAGTAGAATCATTTGATGAAGAATTATTGTTCGATGTGGGGAGATTTATTTATATTACATTATTAATATTATTTATTTTTGGGGAATTTATTCCATTCCTTGCCAATGTGATCGTGTCTATATTGGCTAAACACGCAGAGCCCTACGAATTCGTTTAAAAGAACATGATACGCCGTTCGGAAACAAGAATTCCACAGATTTGTTTTGGCTAAATAAATACTCGTGGGAATCTGACCATACATTTTTATTTCATAAAGCACAATTTATCCAAAAAGTTTCTTCTCCACTGGACCTCAACTTTTCGAGGCCCTATATGTATAATCGTCAATGCAGATAACGCCGTTAATGAACAGTCGCCGTCGCATTTCATTTCTCCCTTTTGGAAGAATTTTCTCCCCACATCGAACAATAATTCTTCATGAAATGATTCTGTTGTCTCACGGCATATGTCATCCCATACAGTATAATTTTATTCTACTGTTCGTTTCTTTTTAAGCTCATGGTTTACTACTATAGACGTTTCTCTAAACAATGTTCCATTACCAGAGACGTTTCTCCTAACCTACGAGTTTGTATTTATTTTTACCGTTCATTTCATTATACCTGTAACCGCCGTTTGTAACAAGTATTTGTCATTACACGTTGTGTGTGTATATCCACCGGCGCCGTTATCGGGGGAAACAGGGGGACCCTTCTCCCCAATGTTGGCATTAGGGTTCCATATCCCCCCTCAATTTCAAGCAAAATGCCTTTTAAAGATACATTGTCCCCCCCCCAATATTTTCATGCCGTCAGCGCCAATGTACATGTCGTCTGCCGTTCTGACGAAAACAGCTCAGGGATATTGAAACGGTCTGTGAACGGTTAAACTTTAAAACTGTGTTAATTTGTTCCTTTTTCAATTAATTCATTATACAGAATCTAGCACCGAATTAGCTATTTTTATGGGACAAGTGAAAATTGCCTTTAAATGGAGGAATTCGTTAAATAGAAGGAACGCATTTATCAAAACCAATGACGTACCCACGGGGGCGGCTGATGCTCTTCCTTGGGCTGAAAATTTACATGCAAAATACATTGTAATAACTATTACATTAAAAAAAAAATAACAATATGTTTCACGTTTTCGGCCCTCCCCCGAGCAAACATCATGGGTGCACTATTGTTCGGAATTGAAACTAGAAATTATCGAAAAGGAAAATTATAAAAATGTTTACCAACCTTCTGAAGAATACGTATTAATTTTAATGAACATACGGCACAAGTACGTACGTAATTACTATTTCGAAAATAAATCTTCGATTGACGCTTGCTTCTGGTTTTTCTTGGGAGTTGGCATTTTACCTTGCCTTTTTCGATTTTTTCGAATGCATCGAAAAGCTCAACATTGAGGTCAAAACGTGCCTTTTTACACACTGTAAACCAGCATTCCCTTCAATTGAGTAAACTCAATTGAAGTTGATTTTCTGACGACAGTTGATTTTCTAACTGAAATTCTACTTGGAGCTAATGACGAAAAGTTGTCATTAAATCGAGGAAAGCAAACATTAAATTGAGGAAAATATAACACTAGGCTCCACATAACTCAATTCGGACGAATAAAAGCAATCGTTAAATCGAAGTTAGATTGTACTACATTTTTCTTATTGCAAAAGAGTTGGAAATTTAGAAGTTAGTTTAAAAAAGGGACCCGGATTGCGTTAGGATTGCCCTGTATCTTGTCAGAAGGTCTCCTAGAATTCCCTTCATACAGGATATACAAAAGCATTTTGGAGATATTGTCTATTTATATTTAATTTAATACACTGGTCAGAAAGGTTGACGATTTAATGACTCGTACCCTTTGTTCTTATGTATTCATAAATCTTGCTTCATGGATAGAAAGCCTCCATTGTTTTTATAAACCTTTGCTACTTCTCAAGGCAAAATACTACTTAAGTATCCATAAACTTTATGAATTATTATTAAGAAAGAATTATTATATAATTTAAGAACTGTTATGACTTAGTGAGACGAGGGGTAGAATCATCAACGTAGAGTTTTCAACATTGTTAGGGAGGGGTACTCCAGTACACATACGTATTATATGTACATTTATACATTCAATATACTGTGTAAAATTGAAATTATAGGTAGAATTAATAATGGAAAAGAGGGGAATTAAAAGCTCCGTTTTTGCCAACGCTGGACATGGAACTGTACGAACAGTTCTTTCGACGAGTAAGGTAAGTAGTCAGATGGATCGCCAAATGGCTTGGTGAATATTTTATAGAAGTGTACTATGTTAAATTAATAAAACTTAAGGTTTTGAACTTTATGCAATATTATGAACTTGTTTAACTGGACAAAGGGTTAATGCAAATTTTCAGATCATCGAAACTCGTTTAAGAATTTAATTTTCATGTTAAAACTATTTAATTTTTGCCTTGGCAGAAAAAGCAGTCGTTGTTTGATTGCATGTTTTTTGTTGCAAGCAAATTTTAGCTGCCATCATAGCTTTCGGATTTTATAATGATATGAAGATTCAGTGGGCCCTTTTTGCATTATCTTTTAAATGTCTACATTTTTGTAATAAGGAAGATAGATAGATAGTAAATAAATTTCGGCAGCTTGGGGCTGGGCTCAATTAGTCTACCCATTAAGACGACATTCAAACTATTGAGAAGATACGTAAATAAACAAAAGGAATATTTCTGAAGATAGGCAAATTTTGGCTTTGTAAAGGGGCGACATGTTTCCTAAGACCGTTCCTGTTTGCTTTGCGGCAGGGGTTTTCAAACTGTGTATTATGACACCTCGGGGCATCGAGCAAAGGCAGATGCAGAATTCTTCTAAGGAGGCGCAATTTGTTTTTCTTAGACAAGTGTCCGGTACTTTTCATTCAATTTTCCATGATATAACCTTGATTCAAGGGTGGGGGGGAAGATCGCCCCATTGCCCCCCCCCTTTGATCCGCGCTTGGCATCGCGGGTTTTAGTCAACGACGCATCGTGACGTTGACTATCATTTTATAAAGCATGTTATATAAAAATAATTATAACATGCAGGGACACCGAGAGCCACCGCGGGCCCCCAGGTTCACTTTGACTGCATCCCATCACCCCTTCCCTGGGACGGACAACCCACAGCACAGCTCCTTGCCAGCGCGGGCCTCGGACTGCAGCCTCAGCTGCCCCCCCCCTCTCGTCGGCTCTGATAACATGTGGTTTGTACCGTTGGGAGCCATCAACGATTTACGAGAGATGAAAAAAATGGTAGGTCAAATGGTCAAAAAGTTTGAAACCCCATGCTGTACAGGATTATTAGTTTGATTTTGAAAGTGAGCGTGTTCTGACCACTCCCCTTCTTTCTCTTACTCTCAAAAAAAATGTTTAGCTCTGCCAGATGAAGGGATGTGCGGCAAGAATAGAAAGGAGCATTTAAAATGGAGGCAGTTTAAGAGCCATTAATAATGTAACTGGCTTTTTGGTATTACATGGGGTTCTAAGATTCGATACCAAACGTTGAAAAATGTCTTTTTTTTTCTTTTTTTTCAAAAATGTAGCTTAGCCCTGTCAAATGAAGGGATACGCTGAAATAACGGAAAAAATGTTTAATAGGTGGCAGTTCGATGGCCATTAACGAGAAAAGTGGCTTTTCGTCAATGCATAGGGTCCTGAGTTCGATATCAGACTTAGGAGAACGTCAGCCTTTTTTTTTTCACGTGAAAAGAATGTAGTTTGTCCCTGCCAGATGAAACCACACACTCAAAAAAGAGGGAAAAAACGTAATAGCGGGCAATTTAGAATCCATTAACGAGGAAAGTCTTTGTTCTTTGCTGGATCCCGGGCTTGGAAACTCTATTTTCATTAGTTTTTTATTTCTAAATGTAGACTAACATTTTATACAGCATATTATATAAAAATATTTATAACATGTGACTTGTACATTTTTGCATATTTGGAAACTGTCAGCAAGTTATCAGAAGTAAAGGGACCCACGTGGGTAAAATAAATAAATAAATACTCTATGGTACTTCAAACATATCACAAATTTACGTGTAATGTATATATAGTTGAAAACGTTTTGCGGAGTCATCCTTGATAAGTAGAAAGCCATAATCACATACACACATCGTTACTAAGATGAGATCGGTATAATTTGAAAAAAAAAAAAAGTATTCGGTTGAATAAATTGGATGAAATTCGAATAAGAAATGAAACTTCGCTTGAAAAAGGGAACAGTAATTCTCGAAACGTTGAAAAATCTTTCCTTATACATTGGATCATCGACGAAATTTACTAGATACGGTAAACCCTGACCAGTCATTGTATTCCTCTTTTTTTATAAGAACTGAAGCCATGCCTTTCTTATTTTACCTGATACATACCAAAATATTCGACCATCGGACCCGGGTTAACTCCTAAATAGTTAATTAATCAGATAATTAATTAAATGAGCCAAATTAGTTAATTGACACTATTTTTACTGTGTAAGTATAAATAAATGTGAATGTTTATGTAGTTTTGTTTATTGCCTTTTTCACATTTTGTTTTAAGCGCTTAAAGCTGAAATTAAATTTGAATATCGCAGTCAGTTTATTCAAGCTAATTTAGTACGTCTTTTAAATTTTATTACTTAAACATAGCAACTGAGCCGAAATTTAAATATTTATAATTAACTAGTGTTTTTTGGTTATCTTCTTTAACAACTTATAATTAAAGACTTTCTTGTTTACAGTTAAGGTCTTTGGAGTTACATAAAAATTGAGCTAATATAAATAAATAAATAAATAAGTAAAGGAGAATAAGATAAATGTAAAATTTTAATTGGTTTAGAGTTATCCCTATTTATTTATTTATTAACGGGTTTCAATAGATGTTGAACTCGCTATTGCTTTTATGTCTGTCTTCCTGTGTCCAAAAAAAGAGTAAGGTCGGTTTCCGCAAATACAACAATGACAGCATGTTATAATAGCATGGATATAAACTCGGTTATAACAGCATATATAAACTCGGTTGTAACGAAATATATGACCTTTATAACGAGCATGGATATAAACTGGGTTATAACGAGCATGGATATGAACTTGGTTATAACGAGCATGGATATGAACTTGGTTATGACGAGCATGGATCTAAACTCGGCCCCAGATCATATCCATGCTCCTTTATAAGAACATGGATATGATCTCGGATATAACGAGTAATTTAATTTGTTTTTAGCGGATTTTAATGGATATTGAACCCGCTATTGTTTTTGGTTTTCTGTCTGTCTGTCGACAATAAAAAGGGTAATGTAAATTTTTTCCATGAATAATTTCATTGAAATCTTTTCAAAATTTTGAAACTGTTTCAATTTTTTGAACTCGGTTGAATCTTTTGAATTCAGTTCAAAGTTTTGAATTGAATTTCATAAAATTTAGCCCCTGGCGGCCAAATTGGGAACTAATGACGTATATTTAGTTAATGGAGGGGCGAAAATTTTCAGATGTGGACAGGGTGATCAAACAGCCATTCTCGTCGTGGGTTACTAATTTAAAGTCGATCTGCGCATACGGGGCCCCAAGTTTCGTTCCTATGGGAACTAAAGCTTCGATTTTAATCGATGCGTCTCGATCAGCTACATATAGATACAAAATTTTAAGCCGATCGGACCATTACTTCACTATATAAATAACGGTAGAAGACAGATAAACCCCTAACGGCGAAGCTTAAAATTTTGTATTGAAATCATTTTAAAATTTTGAAACCTTTTCAGTTTTGAGCGGGTTTCAAAATTTATTGAATTATAGTGTTGGAAATTGGCGATTTGGAATTGGGAAATAAACTATAACTCGTCAAATTCAAACTCGCCAAAATTTTAGCGAGTTGGAATTTGGAAGTTTTGAGGGTCGGAACCTGGCGATTTAGAACTTGGAAGTAAACCACAGCTTGCCAAGTTCCAACTCGCCAAAATTTTGGCGAGCTGAAAATTTGCAATTTGGGATTAGGAAATAAACTACAGCTCGCCAACTTCGAACTCGTCGAATTTCAACTCGCTAACTTCAATTTTTAATTCATTAAAATTTATTGAAAAAAAGCAAAACAATGACAGATTCAATGTTAATTGAAACCCGTTAAATTTAAATATCGACCCTGGTCGAATTTCTTTTACTTGTTTATTTATTTATTGTGGTCTACATCATTTACATCATCCTTTCCAAGACATGGAGTGACTTCTAAATTCTGACAACGTACAAAGATCGGGCTTACCATAACTAGTCACTGGTCGGAATATGAAATACAAATGAAGAGGTAAAGATATTTATCTGCAAAATATTCGCTATTCGAATATTTTTGCGCAAATATCTTTACCTTCTTCATTGTAATTCGTATATTCGACCAAGCGTCAAACACTAGTTATTCTAAATTCTATTGTGCTTTCAGTTCCACGGAACCAAAATTTCCTCATTCATAATTTACATACGCAGTATTAATCATACGAAATGAAATTATTAATTTGCCTTAAGTTCGCAATTAGAAAAATGGAATTTTAGTAAGTTTAACAATTATTGCACGAAGTTATTGTCTTTGAGCTTCGCATGCAATCTAAAGAAATAGGTACAAAATCGACGCAGTTATACATTTCATTGAAATCGTTGACAATTGTTTCGACTGGACACGTCTATCCTTTTCGGAACAAATGCGATTTCCTCCATCCTTTAAAGATATTACAAATTACTTTTAATACGAACATATTTTCTGTTCCCCTTGGTGTTCGTCTTAACGAGGTTCGACTGTATTTGGTCTTCGTTGATCACTGAACAATCTATCGGTGTATGTGCAAAGCGTACTTCTGAAATGTTCCAGAAAAAATGGATTGCAAAGTTGTGGCAGGATCGATCAACTGAACCAACGCTTTCCCAACATACCATTGTTGTCTTCGGGAAATTTTCGGTGCGTTGTGAATGATTTATGTTCAGCTTAAATACATAAGCAGTGAGAATTATACTGAAGGTAATCACTGAATAACAAGTGAAAAGCGAACAGATGGGAAAAATTTTCCGCTCATCTGAAGTTTGTTTTTATTTTGATATTATTTTACATGCCAGAATGTCAAGAAAGGGTCGGTTTGTGACGCGAGCGTCTAGGAAAGGTGGCAGTTATTCTCTAGGGAAGGTTGTAACGTCATAAATAACTCTGGACAAAATTTCACATGAGCTTCTTCTTTTTTTTTTGGTGACACATCCTATACCAAGACCTCAGTTTCCAATCACCTTTCATGCTAACCAAATCGCGAGACTACTATGGTCACCAATCATTAAGTAACACTGATGCTTCTGTTTTTTTTTTAATTAGCACGATGAGGGAAATGGTGAAATTTATATTGCAGAATTTCCTCTCTTATTTCTGTTGATCATAGATTGAGAAACCGCGTTTTTCTCATCAGAAAAATCGGTGGATAGTCCACCATTCCCGTCTAGACATCGGAAAAATTCTTCTAATTTACGGATAAAACGTATAATTTTAAATTCAAATGGAGAAAAATTCCAAATACATGGATAATTTCTCACCATTTTCCCCTTTCATTATGCGGGATTTTTCACATCGATCAATTGTACTGTCTCAACCCTGATTTTCTGCAAATATTTTTTTTTTATGATTTCCACAATGCAGTTAAAAATTGTGGCTTGTGTTCCCATAATTATCGAAGTAGCTTTCTCAAAATTATTTGTGGGGAGGGGGAAGGGGTATAGAACTCTATGCTTATGCCTATAATCCAAGTTTTGGTAGAAAAACGTTGCTAGCAGTGTTGTCGATAGTTGGTCTGGGCTCCCCTAGGACGTAGGGTCTCTGAGAATCTTGTTTGCACCACTGATTGAGGTGTGTATTTATTACCAATTATCCTGTCACACCCTCGAAACAAAAGCAACCTAAATCAAACATTTTGGATTATTCATCAGTTTTATATAGAAAATGTGTCAAATTAAAATAATAAAAAAAAAAATTATGAATTTCAACTTGAATTAAAAATCGACCGATAGAGTTTGTAAGTATAGCAAAATTCATGCTGAGTATATAATGAGGTATACATTTTTTTCAAGTTCCAAAAATCGTTTTCTGTAGTGTCACGTCTGTATGCGCTTACTACAGCAAACGTTTTCAAACTGGGTGTTGCAAGATTTACAAAGATATTTCATTGTGTTCACGAAACAAAAACATCTTATATTATTATCTATGATTTCCATGTATCTCCTCAAGATCCCTCATCTTTACAAATGTAGACATAAAGACGGTTAAGTTCAAAGAAAATGATACAGCAAAATTGTTCGTCATAGTTGTACCCACCTACGAAAAAAGTTCCAAGATGTACAAATATTATACAATAATTTTTGCCACCCACGTATATTTAGCTCAAACTAGAGCTTTATTGTTTTTGGAGAAAAAGAGGCGCCGTCCACATTCTGGATTCGAACCAGGGTCCCCGCGTTGAGCCCGCGGTGTCTTGACCTACTAGACGAACGAGGACAAGAATAAATGCACTTTTTCTCAAAAAACAGAAAGCTCTAGTTTGAGCTAAATATACGTGGGTGGCAAAAATTATTGTATAATAAATTCCCCCACGAAAAACTCACAAAAATCTCGCCCCGGAGGCTTTTCTGTGTTGACCATTATTTGGCAATTGTGTTATCCCTGTGAAGGGTAATAATATCTTACATGTACAAATATATTTATTAATGTTCAAAATTTAGAATGAGGAGGACATTTAACTTCCTTCAAGCCAAAGCCGCCCAATATCCATATTTTTTGTATGTCATATGTCTGTCTGTCTGTGTCCTATGTCTGGCCTGTGCCCTACTTTTTGTATGTCCTATATCTACCCACACCCCACCTTTTATATGTCCGCCTGTTTTTCATGTATTACTTGCCCTAAATATTGTTAAAAATAAACTCATTTCTACTGTACGAAACAACCATCGTGATTTAGTAATCTATTTTAATGGAATTGCTTGGATCAGGATTTTTAGTTAATGCGTGTATTTTGTCCGTCACGAGAACTCCTCCAACCGTTGAGGTGACTAAGTCTGTTGCGATGAAAATCAGGCTTTATCTAATTTCCAATGGTGGATGCGCCAAAGTGAATGTACCTCTTATTGAAAATGGGTAGCGTCTTGTTTCCTACGCAACAGATAAGAGCAGACGTTGGAACAGCTCTCGTGTTAGACCAGTGGTTCTCAACTCGATTTAAGCTGCGGACCACTTCAAATAATTCCCACGGGTTCAGGGGTGGATTTAGGGGGCGGGGGGCGATAGCCCTCATGAATGAAAATTTAACATTGAAAAGATACAAGGTAAAGGTCCATTTAGGTATCATTTTCAAAACTCAAGTCATTAATCGCCCCCCGAATGACCTTTAAATCCGTCCCTACACGAGTTGACTGCAAGACCTTAATAAAAAGGGAGCCGGTTTTTTTTTTGTGGGAGGGGAAGGGGAGATGTAGATGTATAGAAACAAAGCAGTGTTGCCAACAGTGAAGCCAAACAAAGCAGTGCTGTCAAGGTGAAATCCCTAGTGGCATCAATAGAAAGTCCCTACATTTCACCAGAAAGTCCCTACATGCAACAGCGTAGCAGCTTTTCAGTAAGAGTGGGCGGGGATAATAAAATATACAATGACTTTCATTTTTATATTTAATTTTAATAATTTTTATGAGTATTTTTGCAATAATTTTTTTAAAAAAATTACCCGTCTTGCGGACCACGGATCACCAGTTGGGAACCACTGTGTTAGACAGTAATTACGCAATACATAAAATATCACATCTCAATATTGCTTCCAAAGACTGCACTGTAGTCTCTGCATTTTTGGTCGTAGAAAGCGTTGTCAAAGGCGCTAGACAACTGAATAAAAAAAAAAATCTTAGTAACGTGCAAATACCATTGTTCGACCAAATTTGAAGAAAAAGTCCCCACACCACCATTTTAAATCTGCATTTCAATGGAAGTCGTAACTGTAATTTATGGCACGCGTATTGATAGCTAATATTGGTTTAACGGCAGAAAAGGCCACACCTACACAGATTTCTATCTTTTTATGCCTATACATTACCAAAATCGACTATGAACGAATAGGCTCAACTCTTCAGAGGTTTTATTAAGATGAAGGTAAAACCGCTTACCGAATGATCCACTGTGCGATTTTAATGTGCAGCGTCACTCTGGGAGCTGCTTCATGAACGATTCTGAACAACTCCAGCTTCCTTATGTCTAAAACGATGGGAAACAGCCTCTACCGGCACAACCAGCAGCAGCCCAAAACGAACTGATTCCCAGCAATATTCGAAAATTTCATGATCTAGACAAATTTTAATTGAGTTTTGAATACGTGTATATGTCATGAACAAATACAATGTCGTCGTCATTATCATATTCAAACATTATCTATCCACTGCTGGATGAAGGTCTCTCCAAATGCTTTCCACACAAGTCTATCCTGAGCAATTCGCTTCCACGTCACCCCAACCTGTTTTCTTATTTCATCCACCCATCTAGTTTGAGGACGTTTTCTAGGTCTTCGGTGGTCTCTTGGAATCCAGTTCAGAATTTCTGTTGTCCATCGTTGATCAGTTCTTCTTGCAATATGCCCAGCCCATCGCCATTTCAGCCCTTTTACTTTAACAATGATGTCCTCTACTCTAGTTTGCTCTCTCACCCAAGTGTTTCTTTTTCGATCTCTCCTAGTTATTCCAAGCATGCACCTCTCCATGCTCCTTTGCGTTGTCTGTAACTTTCGTATTGCTGCAATTGTTAGACTCCATGTCTCTGATCCATAAAGGATAGTGCAAGTATTAGGTAAGCGATATTTTGATCATTTCACCCCACCCTCCCAGTAAGCAAAAATTAAGATTGACTAACGTAGGAAAATAAGGCACCCCTCCCAAGGTGCTTACGTAATGTTTGAATGCTCCCTAAGGGAGGACTGGCAATACACACTGGTTGAAGACCTTTCTTTTTAGACACAAAGGCAATTTCCCCTTCAGGATAAAACTGTTTCTTCCAAATGCACTCCAGCCAAGTTTAATACTATGTATAACAATTTCGTAATGAGTACAGCTATTGAATTTATTAATTTTTAATTATGTGCTGATAATAAAAAATGTGTATTTGTCTAATTAAAATTCTTTGTATAAAAGCACCGCCATATACAGGGCTCCCACTCACATTGGAGAGGAAAAATTCCCAACTTTTCCAGGTTTTCCCCCTACACTTTTCTGGCAAAATTCCCTGACCAATCATAATCAACTAAATTTCATTTGCGGAGAAAATGGTTTCACGTTCGTGAGAGATTTAACTATTCAAAACAGTTAAGAAGGTTTTTCCTTGATTTTCCCAGGTTTGACCAAAAAAATCTGGTTTTCTTTCTTACCTTTAAGGTCAATTTCAAATTTCCTGTCAGTTTTAGGTTTCGTGGGAAGCCTGTATGTAATTCTTTTGTAGTTTCTAGATTTTCTTTTGCGTGGGTTCTGGGATCACATAAGGTGGTGAGATGAAGTCTCATGGTAAAATGATGAAATGTTTCGCGAGTATTAAAATAAAGACAGGCGTACACAAATATAGTAAATCTGGCCAATTTTAATTTTAAAAATATAGACATAAGATACCAATCAATTTCTGTACAAGTATAATCACTGTCCTGACACGGAGTGTCTGGCGACCCTTATCAACCTAATCAAAGTAACAAACTGTGTTACGCTTTTCTGTACAGCAGTTCGCCCTTGTTGGTTAATAATAACAAACAAAACAATATGAGCTATGAAGGTAATGGACATTTTCTAACATAGGCTTTAACGTCCTACAGGGTACTTCGGTTTTCTCAATGCACCGAAGGAGGGGCATTGCCCCCCCACGAACAACGAAAATTATTTAGTAATTTTACACAGTGGCTTCCCTCTACGTGTATTATGCAAAATATTATCATCAGCTCGGAATACAAGATAGGTCGTTAGACAGAAATCAATATTTACAGAGAACGCTAACAAAAATCACGCGAATATTAAAAAAAAAAAAAAGGTGCTGGATGTTTGATAAACAACATTAGAATCGATGGTTTGTTCTGGAATTATCTTAACAAACAATATGAACAGTGGTAGTGAAATAGGAAGCCACGTAAAGTCGGCAATACTAAGAGGACATTCATATATAAATGCTATGATACAAATAAAGGAGTAACCAACACCATATAACAAGTCTTTGTAAGGCGCATCTCATGTCCATTAACAAATATCACATCTCTGCTACCGTTTGGTAAAGTCATAATAAATATCATCGTAGACTTGAAAGCCACGGTTAGGCTTCGCGAACCGAATCACACCCCCCGTTTGCTCGTCAAACTGCTGAGACATTGTAGCCCAGATATCATTCCCGTATGCTACCTATTGCCAGAGACGTCGTCACGAACGCATCTAAAATCTACGTAGACACGCAACAGAGATGATAAGGAAATATCGTCTGCATGCATCTGGTCTTCGCTTTGAATAGATTGTTGGTAATTACAGCTATTTCCGCTAATTTTAATCGCTAGATTTTAAGGCATTTCTTCAGAAATTTTCAATTTTAGAGAAAAATAGAGCTTCCCTGTAATTTTAAGTCCTATGTTGACGACACAGTGAACGAATTATACAACTTTGTTTAGGCACCGTTGTCATTTGATTTGGTGATCCGCTAACTGCTTTAAATAAATATCTATGTCATTTCAATGAGAGTATACTTAACGTTTTGGTAATCGGCGATAAAGAAATTTCTGTAATTACAACAATAAAACTCTACCCTAGTCCATAGAAGAGGTGGTTGAGACTATAAACCCATGATGACCACAGAGGAAGTAGCACCAATAAAAAGTCCCAGGAACGGTATATTGGTTAACGTTAATATCTATATATATATATTAAAAAAAAAGATAACTAAATTAAGACATAACTCAAGTCCCTATTGCTAATTTAACTGATACTCATGCATTAACGAACATACATGTATATATATGAGGTGAAATACATCTGTTTGTGCTCTCGTGTAAGGCCCCATAGCGCACAACGTATATTCTCTGAGTTCATCGTGGACTGTGACGTCACATTATGAATTTTGGAACTACCACAGAAAACAAAGTCATGCTCGATATCGTTTGGAGCGTTCTAAATATTTAGGGTGTATAACAAGTTCAATAACAGAATCCCACAATGTATGAATCGAAGTCAGCGCTTTAAACTTTATACATTTTTAACATGCTTTTTTGTTGAAAGCTATTAAACCCGACTGTGTTTCAAACCACATTGTAGATTTTGAACAAAGCATAGAAAGGACAACGAAACTAGTCTATGTGGTGAAGTCCTTAGGCACCAAAGCACCATACATGGTCAAAAGAAGAGCGAGCACCCTAAACATAGTGTGTGTAAATCTGCAGTAATTGTTTCTTAAATATACAGAATAAGAATTTTTTTTTAACATTCATTTAAAGCACATGCTATTTACATGTAGTAGCTGAGATCAACTGCGTCTACTGAAATAAATGCTTCAATCTTGTACTTTTTTTTTCTTTCCTCTTTTTTTGTGAAAGCATGCTTTTGCAATAGAACTCTCTGAGCAAACAAGTCGCCCTTCACACAATAAACTAAAATAACAATAACAAACGTTGCAAGTAGCAGCGATCATCTCGCGTTTTGTAAAAAATTACAACTTCTCTGACTCAATTTATTGCATTGTGGGGGAAAAGAGAGGAACGATGGTATATAACAGTACCAAAAAGCAGACGTTAAAATTTCTTAATATTTTCAAACTTAAGGAGTTGCAGGATGGCAACACACTCTTCTCAAATAGAAACGCTAACCGATGAAGAGATTAATCGAGGAGACATTTTGAGCATGGGGAAGCCATTTTGAACTGAGGTCTACCTACCACGTGATGAAATACAAACTCGTACTACTACTGGAACATTAAGAAATAACCAAGATAAAATATGGGTGTCATATAAATGGTATAATTACAAGAAAAAACAAAATGAAGGCGCCAAATGAAAGGGGCAGGGGACGCATTATTGGGGTATACATTTAGGCTTTGGGGTGATGGAACGCTGTAAACGAACATGAATACATGAAAAAGCAGAATTACACAGCTATTTGTATGATAAAACCATAATCCCACCCGCATATAACTGCTCACTTCACGAACATGGTAAATGGGGAATTTCCTTGAGGCATGCACGGCACAGTTGGCCTGTACTTGAGTGTTCGATAACCCTCCGATGAGGCACAGGGGTAGTATTTTCTGGCAACGTACTCATCAATGAAAACGAGAGTGTATTATCTAAACGTCATAGTCAACTGAACAGTCAATCGGCACTCATGTGCCGTAGTCTTATAACTAAGCTTGCTTTTGTGCGTTTTGCCTGTTGAAACAGAACTTCATCGGTCGTCACAACCCTGATGTCTGGTCCGACCTCGCGGTCTCCGAGACCAAGGCCAGGGATGTTGCGCAGACAAGGGGGAAACAATGGTATCCATCATCGCCGCAATCATCATCATCATCATAAAGGTCCGGACACTGCGACACTCCTGCCTGTACCAGTATGTTCAAATGGCAACCCTTAGCACAGCCACACTGGACGAGGAAAATCAACTTGGTTATCTGCACTAACGTATATAAAGCTGCAGGTACTGTGAAAATGGAATGGTTGTGAGAACATTCTTCCATGAGTCAAGAGATACGGATTTTTTACTCAGGGATGTCCCATATCTCTTCCAGGAAGGCGGGAAGCTTCTTGTTCTGGACCTTGAGGGAGAAGCAGAGTTCAGAGTTCATGTTTCCTAGAGTGCGAAGCTCTGTCAAGGTAGAAAGCAACCGTGCGAAATAGTTCTTCCCAGGAGGCCGGTGGTTATCAATGTAGGCTTTTATAGTGTCGATATAGAATTCTTGGATTTTTTCCACTTTCTTTGGCTCCAGCAAACTTGGCCGCTCTGTAAGAGAGAGAAAATAAACAATAAGCCTTCCGCTACATTATTACAATACAAAGTCAAATATTCTTACGAACTTCCAGCAGCAACGTAGGGTTTTCAAAATTACTCTGGGGGAGAGAGGCGACTAAGCACATGATACAGGGTGAGGCAGAAAGTAGGGACGTTTTTGAAATGGCTAGAACTCACCACCAAGTGAAGTGAGAGATGCGCGGTAGGCGGTGTTGGGTTCGTGAAGTCTGGGCATTTTTTTTTTTCTGTTGAAGCCATGAAGCCGCGGACGACAGAACACCGCGTTTTTGCGTACGACTGTTTCGTTAAGAATAACGAGTCTATCACGGCAATTCAGCGTGAGTTACGTCGCCATTTCAATATCTATAGAAAATAAGCTGATCCCGGTCGTAACACTATCCTATGTTGGGTTTCAGCACTTCGTATACGAGGTACACTAATGAACAAAAGACCGTAACGGCTATACGAACAGTACGTACCCCTGAAAATGTGGAAAGCGTCAGACAAGCCGTTCTGCTCAGTTCGAGTCGATCTGCTCGGCAAACGTTTTTCTGAACTTGGCCTCAGTAATTGTTCGGTAAGGCATATTTTGCATTTAGACCTGCAATTCCGAACTTACAAATTGGCCGTTGTGCAACAGTTGAAGCCCAGGGATTAGGGCTAGCGACTGAACTTGGCATATGAGATGGAAGCAATTTTTGAGCATCAGAAATGCATCATCGATGACGGACACCACATGGGAGATGTTGTTTTCCACACTTGATTTCGTCAAATACTATTTCAATACGAACTCAGATATGTCAATAGATTTCTTTTTTTTAAGGAAAAATTAACGATTTTATGATTTTTTAAAAAACGTTCGTCCTTTCTGCCTCATTCTGTATATACATTTATACATTATAATCTATGTAAAATTCCAATTTATCTCAAATTATTGAAGGTCCATACGACTATGCCAATAGATTACCAATAGAAACCAAACTTGTTGACCAATTATTTCTATTTGTTGTAATTAAAAATTACGACAGACCTAAACTTTTTGAAGTTTGAACATTTCAAACAAAAGAAGTAGCTAACACGAGGCCACAACTACTACTCAGTAAAATGCCAGGAAAGCAGAGCACTGACACAATCTGGTTATTTTCGATCAAGTCTATAAGAAGTACCACATACTTAAGTATATAGAAAACACGATGACAAGATTAAAAGGAAAAACGATGTGTAAGACCATGACATGCTAAGAATCCATGACAAAATCGGGTAGAAACCTTGATGATATGGCATTTGAATTACCAGAGCTGTGAAAGAGCACCCACCTGAAAATATGACGATGGCGGTGAGGAGTGCGTACTCCGCATTGTCCACTTTGAGGAGGCACATATTTCGACAGAAATGAAAGATGGAGTCTGCAGAATCTCCCATGCAGGCGCTTCTGTAATTTTCTCGGGTGTAGGGCTGGTTGTTGGCAAATACGATCGAATCTGTCTTAATATCATACTTCCTCGCAGTCCTCAACATCATCACTTCACTTGAACATGCCTGTATAGGAGACATAGCAAATGTTTTTGTTAGATTACCGAGGAACTAACAAATTCTTTGTGTGAAAATGTTTGTTAGCATACTTGATTTTATTCATAGAAAGTTCTCCAAAAGATGACTGTATGTGGCTTACCTTTAGTAACGTGATTTGGTCCTCCCGAAGGAGAGTTTCGAAACCTGGAACCCGTTTAGAAAACTCGACAATGAGCTGGACGGTGAGGATGGTGATTTCGGTTATGTGCTGAAATCGTTTGAGACAGTCTTCTTCCGTGTCCCCAAGAGGAAAGGCCTGCAAGCAAGAAAGTGTGAGTGTTTAAAACCAAACAACATATAAGCGCGAAAATATCCATTCAAACATTTCGCCCTAAAAAAAAAAAAGGATGTTTCCAACGTTCATCACCGCATTTCATCATCGCCTATCCACTACCGGATGAAGGTCTCTCTAATGCCATCCACACGTGTTTGTGTTTTGAGGAATTCATTCCAATAGTACACCACTCTTTTGTTCTCCTCCATCTAAACCAAGGATGTTTCCTCAGTCTTTTGTAATACAGTTGAGAATTTCGGTTATCTACGATTTGCCAGTTTTCTCGCGACATGGCATTGTCACTTCAGTTTTCGTATCTTAATATGGATTGTTCTCTCGTATCGATAACTCTGTATAATGGTAGTTGTGAGGACACGTCTTTTCATTTAGTTTACGTTTGCATGACCGAAATTTTGTTTGCTTAAAACGTATCTTTCAATAGACCGTATTCTTTAATTATGCTATAATAGATATTTCCAGATTAGTTACAGACTTAAGTCTATTTTGTAGACAAGACAGACAGTGTATCCCTTGTGGAAATTTGAGATTTGTATTCGTTAGATTATTGCATTACTAGGAGCGTCCCGTTGTAGGAGTGGGTTTGCTCGAGGTTGAGGCAAGAGAAACTTAACATGTAAATAAATTGGCGGGTTCAACCCAAGGCTAATTTTTCACCAAATACCATATGCGGTCCTAAATACAAGGGCATCTCACAATCTTTGTTCCTTTGTACAAGTATTTAATTTTTGCTCTTTCTCCTAGTTATTCGTGGCATATGCACTTATCCATGCTCCTTCGGGTTGTTTACAATTTCTGTATTACTATTTTTATAAAAAATTCATACGTTTCTAACATTATCAACCGCAGACATAGCCACAGAAGATACAGCTACAGTTGGAAGTAAATTTAAACAACGGTTGTTTAAGCCTGGAAGAGAATTAGTTTCCAAAGTACTCTACTGTTGTTCTCTTTTCGACATCTTTGCACTAGCATACACATCCAATCAATTTACCCCGCCCGACATTACTAATAAGCGTAAGCACACTTCGATATTTGTGCATATTTAATGTGTACAGGTATCAAAGTGTCTGTGCATATTTAATATTGCAACTAAAGGCCTTGGGGGATAGGTTCTACATACGGTACTGCTTCTGTCGATGGTGAATACTCCTGCGTGCTGGACATCTCTGGCCACGATATTGCCCACAATATTGAAATTGCATATGCAACAGTTTTAATTTGCTTATATATCATGTCCTAGAGGCGAGCATGGAATGAGGCTGACCATTCTCCAAAGTGAATGGCTCAAAAGAATGCATTCACTGGAGTGAATCGATTCTGTTCATCTCTATAAGATAGCTTTATAACAGAACTAGAATATTCAAGAACTTACTGTGATTTTCTTGAAGTCTTCTTCTGGAGGGGATTCATATTCTTCTTGGAACAAGACTAGTTTGTTGATGAGCTCCTCCTGTGTCCTGGACAATGCTTTAGTGGTGGGTCCTCCCAGAATGCTGATTCCGATTCCAGGGCTGGCTATGGGCTTCTCGTCTTTGTCTGAACCACTGTCCCTCGTTGTACTGTTTGGCTTGTCTTTGTCCTTCTGAGCTTTCTTCGTCTCCCTCTTAATGGCACACTGATACTCCGGAACGACACCTATATGACAAAACGGATTGATAATAATGTTCATAACTTAAAATGTTCATAACGTGTTCATAACTTGTAGTATTCATAAAGTTTTCGTAACTTGTACTGTTCATAAAGCATTCATAAAATGTTCGTAATTTGTAATATTCATGAAGTTTTCATAACTTCACAGTTCATAATTTATGTTCATAAATGCTTATAACTTATAATGTTCATAAAATGTTTATAACTTATAATGTTCATAAAATGTTCGTAACTTATAATGTTCATAAGTGTTCTTGATGAAGTCCATAAAGTGTTCAAAATTTCATAAAGTCCATATAATGTTCAAAACTTCAAGATGTTCATAAAGTGTTTAAAACTTCAAAATGTTCATGAAGTGTTTAAAACTTCAAAGTGTTCATAAAGTGTTTAAAACTTTAAAATGTTCGTGAAGTGTTTAAAACTTCAAAGTGTTTATAAAGTGTTTAAAACTTCAAAGTGTTCATGAAGTGTTCTAAACTTCATGATGTTCATAAAACGTTCAAAACTTCATGATTTCTGTCAAGTGCTCATAACTTCATAATGTTTATAAGTGTTCATAATTTCACAATTTTTTCATAGAATATTAATAAAAATGGTTTGTTTGTTTTTAAAGCGAGCTTACATTCTGGCCTCATTCCGACGCTCAGACACTTTTTTAGACGGCACTCTTGGCATTTTCTTCGCATATACATGTCGATTTCACAATTATTGCCATATTTGCATTGATACACGGCATTTTTCGTTATACTCCGCCTGAAAAAACCTGGAACGAAGGAACATTTACTGTAAACAAAATCTTAAAAAACATTGTTTCTATTAATAAATGAACAACTGTTATTATTATGTATATTCGTAAGTGCGCGCGAACGTACACATGAACACACATACCAGGGTTTAAGCTGGATTTATTTTTAAAAGCACTTTAGCAAAAATGTAAAAAAAATTTAGTATTTTTAAAATTCCTTTAGCTTTTTTTTCTAATTTAAATACTTCCGATATTTTTGAAAATTTTGTCCCTTAGGCGAACGCTAAACAAAATAGCATATTTAAAATTTCGGGCTACAAATAAAACTCTTTAGTTTTTACAAAATTATATAATTGACAATATTATTGTACAATTCTCCTTGACTTTACTACACACCATAGTTGGAAGGCACTTTCAAAATCAAAATTATTTCGAACAGGTCATTCAATATTTATCATTAGCAATTTGCTTGCATGGTTCGTTGTTTAACGATTTCGCAAGTCAGTTTTAATCAAGTTCATTTGGGAGAAAGCCCTTTCACAATCTGCAGTATGCATAGGTATACTTGCCGCATATTCAGTTATTGAACACAGTGAAGGAAATTCTCCATTCATTTCATTTTGATTCAAAAACTGTAGTCACTGCAAAAATGAAAACTCCTTTCTTTACATCAGGCACCTACAAATTTCTTGAAAATATTCCATTCTGACAGTATGTCGTTTTCTTTAAATTTATGTTCGTGGTCATCGACGGCGGCCGCGGACATAAAACTGTGAAAATTTTTAATTTTCAGGGCTTTCGCTTTTTAGCGAAAGTGGTATTTAAATTTTGCGCAAAATGCGAAAAAAACGAACGCAGCTTAAACCCTGACACATACGTTGCTAACTTCTATGATAAGATGGAGATTATTTTCTTGCCACTTTTATTGCTAGTATTTTCATTAACATTAGAGCAATGAATGCCATTTATATGTGTGGGCTAACTTTTTACTGAAAGTGGACCGAAAGAAGAGGGTTGAGAAAAATACTGGGGATGTGTTCATAGCAGCACGAAAGCTTAAAGTGTTTGTGTTTTCCGGCGCAAGGATAACTAAGCTATGCTAAGCTGAGGCTTAACGAGTTTTCAGAGGAATCCGAACCTCCGCTGCTCAAGGAATCAAACCTGGCTTAACGGTACTATGGCTGAGCGCGTTATCACTACGCCGTCACAGGGCTTATTTTTTTAGTTTGGCGTAATGTGTGCTTCGTTGCCCTTGCGCAATTAAAACTGCCACATGAGGTAATAGAGTAAAATCTCCTTAGCAGACACCTCCATTTAGCGGGTACTTTTCCCATATCCCAGGTTTGTTATCCCCATAACCCTCCCGTATAACGGACACATAACTACGGACAGACACTCAAGTCCAGAGGTGTCCGCTTTTCCGAGGTTTTAATGTAGATTACCAGCTTCCTCACATGGCAAGGTTGGGAGTAGTGCACACATGGCCCAGGATACCTTTTACCCACGTTCTCAAACTCACGTTTGCGGCTACTAATGTTTCTGAATTTGCGAAGGGACAAACAGAATCTAAAATGCTTTTCAGGAATAAACGTTCGGGAGAAAAAAGTTTTGTAGTCATTCCTCCAACAATACCACTAATGACACTTTGACGACTATCATTACATTAATGGCTGTTCGAGCCACTAACGAACCACTGAAAACTAAATTTTGTGGACTCCAAAGAGAATGTTTTGATTTCATTTTCTGAAAACATCAAACGCCAGAGAAGCTGCGTACTTTCTTTTTCTAATGGTGGTTAATTACGGGATTCGAAGCCGGAGCGGCCGGAAGATCTCTCTCTTCGTTTAGCATCTTAATATTCTTTTTATTACCGGAATAGTCATTACGAAACCGTTCCGGAAGCGTAATAAATGAAAGATGTAAATTAATAAGGATTTGTCCTTTTTAGGTAACATGTATAGCAGACTTATCTTACAGCAGTGGCGCAGGAAAAGGGGGGGCCTTCAAACTTCCTATTGGGTATCAAAACCATTGGGATTCATTTGCAAATTTTAGCAAAATGGTTGGTGATAGCTCTGGCTTTCAATGGCTCTCTTATTCCTTGAAATTATCTCTATTCTTTTTGCCGATTCGGAATCCCCTCACCCTCCCACACACACAGGGCGCGGATCTTGCAGAGGTGGGTCTTTGTTTGTTTGGCTTTTTTATGGCGCAAGAGCATCTGGACTATACTGCGCCAAAATCTTTGTAAATTGTAGCAAACTCTGGGAAAGCAGTGTTCGTCATTGTGTAGTGCATGCACCTCCCACAAGTTCTGAACTTTAGGGGATGGTTTCATGGGTTGGACCCTAACCATCAGTCACCAGGGGAATTATACACATTTTTCACCGACAGAGAGCTATGACTATTATCTATAAAACCTAGCCTTAAAGACTGGGGGGAAACCTAAACACCTTTGTCATCGGACCTCCTATTTTCCAACTATAAAAGGACCTATGTTAAAAATAATACTATCCTGAATCCATTTTCACTGTCAGTGGATTTTTCTGTTTAACTACTAGTTTCGCTGTCGTTTTATGTTTTTATCTTTTCAGAGAAAGTTACACAGAGGGAGTAAGCATATAGACGGAACTGAGCTGCCATGATGACATTCAGCGGTGTTTGGAGAGGATACACAAAAAGAATCGAATTGCCCATCCGGGATCTTTATCAGTCTATGCCACGCCGGGTGACAGTTT
>QLNU02014176.1:50384258-50398201 GCA_006491805.2 Dysdera silvatica | reverse complement strand
GCAAAGTGTTGGATCAAACCTAAGTCATTCGAATGGTATCCAAATACCCTACCGCTACGTTAAGTGCCAGTTTCTAATAAGGGCCTCATTTATAATGGCAATAGCTAGGCATCTGTTAAAAAAAATATAAAAAATTAGAGGAAAATAGTGAGATTAAATGGGTCCAAACCAATGCAAAGCAGACGACACCCGCACGCAATAACAAAAAGCAAGGGGGAAAAAAAGGAAAGAAGTATATAATAAATAGTAAGTCAAAACTTAACAACGAACTAACTCAGTTGTATGATAATCCCACAATGCGGTCATCTTTCGACATAGTCCATTGATTATGGCCCCGATACATTACAAAATGCAGCGCAAGCGGAAAATGAGATAAAAAGCGCATGTGCTTAATTGTGCCTTGCCACTGTCGAGTCTTCGCTGTCGAAATAGGTCAATACTAATGTTGGCTTTTTTTAGACGAGCAAAAAAGACGTATTGGAGCGAAACGGCATCATGGAGGAGGCATGGGAACAAGCAGGGGTGCGATGAGGCTTCTTTGGTTTCGTATGAATAAAGTAGTCGCCATTATGGCGTAGAGTTAAAGAGCCTGGCTTCTGGTCGGTGGAAACAAGGTGCGGTATGGTTCGGAGTCCATACAGTAGGTCCCAATCTTTGACGAAGTCGTAGATAGGGTCATGAAATTCGGGACGCAGAGGAATGCACAATGTGTATGTTAGAATAATCAACAGAGGTTGCGCAAACGAGAGCAGTGCCGAATTGAGATACAGGCCAGGGGCCCCTACTATTATGGGTCCTCGAAGAGGCCTAGTATTATTCAAATTTAAGAGTTATTGCAATCCTGTTTATTTACAATTGTCCCAAAAAAATTCCATTACTGATAGACCTGAGCATTGAAATCACGAAAAAACTTCACGAGATTGATTGAATATTGAAAAGTCCACATTCTTTAGGGGCCCCTATTCTCTCCATCCAGCCTAGGGCCCATAAAAACCCTAATCCGGTACCGGACAACAGATGGTAAGGGACATCTGCAGCAATCAGTTTGCTGGATGCTCTCAATCAATTACCGCATTGATCGTATCTTGTCAATTGATCTCGAAAAGCTTTAAAAGTTTGTAAGCCAATTGTCCTCAACGGCTACTCACACTCCTACAAAATAAAGCACTTGGTGCTACATTCTTCAAGCAATCAAAAGGAAATCGTGTTAATATACAGTGCAAAAGCGAAGAGCTAGTTTTACCAGAAAACCAATTCTAAGTTGGAAATCAATCAATCCATCCCTTCCTTTCCATACTTTCAAATCAGAAAAAGTAAATAAATAATAATAATAATAAATAAATAGATTTTTGCAGCCACACAAAGATGAAACTTTTTTTTTCCTTCGGCCTAAATACTAGACGATTTCCGATGTTTCAGCATGAATAAATTCATGCGTTTTCCAGTCAAACGAAAAACATTTTTTTTTTATCATTTTATAAAATGAAATGCGCTTTCAGAACCAATGTTTAGAATATAAGATCCTCAGAATATAAGTTTATTTCAAGGGAACGAAGGCCAAAAGTTGTCGTTCGTTTATACGTCGACTTCATTAACTTTTTAGGGGATGCAATCCGCTATTTGTTTTCCCTTAATCCCCTCCCCCAAGTACTTTTCAAAGAATATTTAAGTGTGTGTGTGCATCGGCTTACTATAATTGATATTATTTCCACTGCTGTCCTGCATCTGCATACAATATGGTGAGGGTTCAAGTATTACGTAAGCACCTTTGGGGAGAGAGGGCATTGCTGTTGTGCTTATTTTCCTGTTAGCCCATGTTAATTTTTGCTTAGGAGGGAGAGGGGTATAAAATGGCCAAAATATTGCTTATGTAATACTTGAACGCTACCATGGTGCTACTAATCGTTCCTATGGAAATACGAGCGAAATTACGCATAAAAAATTATTCCAAAAATAAAACCTCAGCGCAACGAAATAAACAATTTAAAGTATTGAGAGTAGGTAACCCTAAACATTGAGTAATTAGGACCATATGCAGAAAACATACCCGTTTGCTTAGACAGAAGCGTACGGCATGTAGCCAGTGCAATGGGCTAGTGGGGCAATATACAGCGACTTTATTTATTAATTGAAAAAAAAAAATTCGAGTACATATTAATGGCATATATATACATAATAAACTATTATAAACTACTAATTGTTACGGGAGAACTGGAAGTGTACCCACAATATAAGGCAATCAACAGTACGCATACTATGTTTATAGGGGGAGGGGGTTACATAACTACAACTCAATATATATATACATACACATATGCGTCCATATACAATTGTAGCATGTATATATACTTAATTGGATGATATGACTCCCATCAACTCCTCTGCGTACGCCCATTGAGGCAATATTGCCAATTAAAAAATACGGCTTCATTTTTGTAGAAAGTTCAGCCTTGATTTAGAGTTCTAAGGAATTCGCTTCATACAGTGGAGCACTGCTTATACGTCTTCCATTGCCTCAAAACGCCGTATAGTCTAAAATCAAGTCGTCAGTGTATGAAAATGATTAATGAATTCGTTTCATACAGCGGAGCACTGCTTATACGTCTTTCAAAGTGATTGCCTCAAAACGTATAGTCAAAAATCAAGTCGTCAGTGTATGAAAATGATTCAGAACTTAAGCTGAACGACGTATACACGAGAAAGCTATAAACAGTGCTTCATTGTATGGTTTTTCAGACCCATGACAAACACATTAGCCACACGCCTCTTGTGTGGGTTTCGTAATGATCAATTACATGCAAATTAAATATGTCTGGCGACCATGATCTCCCAAAACCAGACACCTATTTCATCACATACGGAGTCGATGGCGGAAAAATTCAAATCACCGAAGGACTTGCAAATCACTTTAAGGAAAAATGCACATATATATGCATTCCACAAGTTTTACCCTCTCTACAAATGTTTCATCATCAAACCGTAGGCGCCCGTCTTAACGTATTCAGAGGCCTTGGGCTCTCGATCATTTTTGGGGCCCCTGTTTGGGTTGGCGTCTTGGGCCTGCCCATTAAAACGGCACTGAACAAGGATAATGCGGTTACTGTTAAACATCTCTCCCACTCGATATCCAACCAATGTAATGTAAAAATGCTTTTATCGACCTGTAATTACATAAGATTGAGCGGCTCTCTTGTAATGTGAACTTGTTCAATCTCCATTGTGCTCAAACTTATGAACTTCAATTTTAATAATACTTGGCAAATACTTAAATTCGGGGAAGTAACAGAATATCTCTTAATCCAGGGGTTCCTGATTTCTTACTGGTCACGTACCACTTCACCTTTTGTTGTTGTCATATCAAATTTTGTTAAGTTTTGTGTTTACTCTCCTTTCCCTTATTAAAAAACATTCAAATCAGCAACCACTATTTTACCATTTATTTAACCCAAGCCCCATTATTTAATATAACCACAACTATTTTGTAAATGATAAACACAACTTTGAAAACAATACGTTAAAAATCATTTTTTGTAAGACTTTTCCCAATCATTTTCTTTCATCCTAAAAACTGAATTGAGATTGAGTAGCAAACTCTGGTGGAACGTAGAAGTCAGGAATTACTTACTATCTTGATCGATTGCAAGCTTTAATTCTATTATACCCCCACCCCATCTGACTCGGAATGTACAAATACTTCACATATAATTTTATTTTTAAATTATTCAATATATATTACCTTTTTGCACATGCGCAATTAAAAACCTACTATCAATTAACAGAGTATTTATTTATTAATTTCTTCTGTAATATTTAAAAGAGGTAGGAAGCTATGAATTGTGGCTGGTTATCTTCTTATGGGGGATGGAGACTTGCACCAAACATGCTGCGACACGAACAAAAATATATTTTAATCCAGTGTAGGATTTATATATAGGCACGAGTGGGCCCAGCATTAGCGCCCGGGATTTTGTAACCTTGATGAGACCTGGAACTATTTAATTTTAAGCGTTATTTTAATCTTGTTTATTTACAAATGTCCAAGAAAATTTCTTTATGCATACACCTGGATACTGGACTTCACAGAAAAATCATAATTTATTACCTAAATGTCGCCAGGGACACATTTTTTAGGGGCCCATTCCGGCCTAAGGCCTATAAAAGCCTTAACCCGGCACTGTTTCAACCACATTCGGAAACTGACTTCTTTTGCTAGTTTACGTTAAGGAGGAGGGGGTTAGTTGAGCCTTGTCTCAAGACATGTGAGTAAACAACTCTCAACGTAGCTGGGCTCCGCGCGTGTGTACGTCCAAAAATAACTCACCTATCCAAAGACCTGCGAAATTGTCGATTACAACACACGAATGTTTCATTAGTTTATTTAACGTGACAGATATTAATTTCTCAGGCCATAACATTAAAATCCAATTACTACGCTAGGAGTAATTAAGAGTAAATCAACAAGGAAAACGACAGCAATAATTACTTTTACTGTTAATGTGTTTTCCCATGTTACTCGGCATAATTAACTCTTTTCCTTGTAATACCGTTCCCAATATTATATACGATTAGACAGAGAAGGGACACCTATTCTGCAGAAGTTGGGGAAACAAACATGAACAAAAATAGACAAGATATTTGAATTGTCAAACCCTAAAACATGTGACAATAAATTAATACAATGTAAGTAAAGAATTCCAGTGGCTATCAAGGACGTTTCCAGGTAACTGTCTGGCGGTATTCTGGCAAGATAACAAGCGACAGATAACAACGCTCCAGACAAAAAATTCACAGGAGTTCTAATGCCAACAGATGGCAGTATGAAAACGCTGACACACAAATTTCAGAACTATTTCCTCGTTTTGGAAGCATAAATCAACCAGCTTTTAAAAATTCTATCTATATAGAACTATACTATAGAATCTATATCGAACTTCGGCGACTTTACCTCAACGGATTAACCCTTTTAATTATAATTAGTCCTGCTAACAAAAGGCATTCTACATACATACATATATATATATGCTCATGTGGGTTTTTCAAGGGGGAGGGGATCGACTTCCAAAAGGGGGGAAATAAGGGGGCTCTATCATCTATCTATGGGCACATGTGGTATAAAATACGAGAACCGATATTTCAGAAAAGCTGGTTTAGACTATGGGATGATAAATAGACTTCTAAAAACTTCGTTGGTATTGACGAATAGGACGACTAATGTGGCGGAACGGATCTATTGTTCAAATTTACTTAAAGATACTGTATATAACTACTAACCTGATGTGCTTGCAATTGTATTAGCCTGAGAGGATTCACTGATGTCCAGATCCCAGAAGTCGAGATCCACCTCGCCTATGTCGGAAGGCGCCAAACTGGGCACGGGACTGACCCCCGTTGTGGAAGGTGTTGCAGAGGCCGGATTCGGCTCTGGGCTGATGTTTGAGGACGACACTTCAGGAGAACTTTCATCTCCAACAGACTTTTTACGCACCGTGGAGGACACAGTGGGGGGAGTCAGCAAGTCCTTCACAATCTTCTTGATATCGATATCAGAACGGTCAGTCCGGCGCCTCCTCTTCACCCGCTGACCTGGACTCTTGTCCAAGTCCTCGTCCCGAGTCTGGTTGAGCCATAATAGCACTAAGGGATCCACTTTGTCTTTTGGTTCAAAACACGAACTAACTCACAAAGCACCAACAGTAAAAGCAATCCGTATGGTGCCTCAGCACCAGTTTCACAGCAACGATAAATCGGTTTTGTTCAATAGGGTCGGAGTATCCAAAAACGTCTGCTGTATTTTTTCTTGCACAATTTTTTGTTGTTGGAGCCAGACGAGAAGTTGATCAAATGCACATAAGACTTGCAAGTTCTCGATAAAACTTCAGAAGTATGCTGCAAAAATTTGTTCAGTATGATTTGAAAGTAAGCTCGACGAGCATTTGCTCCTCAACTATCTGGCATATTTTGTTTCAAACTTTCATAGCACGCACAGAAAGGAGGGCAAACAATGAATAGGACGAAAGAGCTCAGAGTGGTAAAGGTGCCCTTAAGCAAAGATACTCGCGATGTATACTGGGTCAGATCTAACTTCTTTTTGTTCGCGCGCTATGGTCTAGTGGTTTCTGTAACATTTGTTAAATCACAAGGAATGTAAAGCTTGTTCCCAACCCTAGATTTGCAAGCGTATAAACATCCAGGATTCATCAACTTTCATACGGTTTTTAGCACACAATTACTATTAATTCTTGTTCAAACAGAAACTTAACAACGTTGACCTGTAAAGGAATACCCAGCTTCAACAACAATGCCAAAACGAGATGCAACAATCCACAAATCACGTCATAGAAATAAGTTACTTGAGGCAGCGAAGAGAGTCTGTAACGTTGAATAGTGAGAAACAACAATCCATGCGGCGAGAAATGTCATGCTGAGAATGAAAATAATCCTTGGCAAAGGCTACAATCCAAAATCGATGTCGGACTCTGCAGTCATTCGCGGTATGTCCTCAAGGTCGACGAGGAGCACAGTTAGTAAACAAACTAGAAAACGAATGTGTTCATCCGCAACTCCAAAGTTCCTATGGGTCGTCCGGAGGATTAAATAAAATAAGAAAATAAATCCGCAGTATCACATTTTCCAAAAAAAGAGGATGCTAAAGTTGCCCAGAAGATACTAGGGAGTACACTGTCTAGATGCAGACACGCGCTATAGAAAGGGTGGGAGAGAGAGATACTGTGAGGGCTATTCTCAATGTCAGGGCTACGGCGCGAATGGAGAATGGCCAGCTTCGGTTCGAAGGCTGGGCGGGGCTTACGCTTTCTTCCCACCTTCCCCTTCCACCTCTCAGCCGACGCATCCAACCGATCAATAGGACGTCGTTTCGCGAAGAGGCCTTCGCCAATGAGAAGGCGCCGTGACGTCACGTGACGCCACAGGTGCGTTTACCCTCGGATTAGGGTTGACTGACTTTTTACCGCTCGGCTAGCACTGTTTTCGTTCGAGGCTATGCAGCATCCCTCCTCCAGTCTGGATTGCCCCTCCCTTCCCAACTCTTTTCTCCCTTTTCACGGGGCCCCCGAAGGCAGTTCGTGCGACAAAAACTGTGCAAGTGGGATAAGGCGAAAGGGACCATGAAAACAAACCACTTCTCTACCACTCGTGATCTTGAAATGAAGAAGTTACAGATAATTGCACCGCATTTCCACTCTATAGAATATATACAATCCAGTGGTCTATTCTACAGAATATATTGCAAAATACTGTAAAAAAGATCTACTTTGCAGAACATCATTCCAAGCACACATTAAACAATTACTACAAATATTCTGCCAATTTAGTGTTTTTATTTTTTTCTGTAGAAAGAAAAAGGAATAAGACTTTTGTGTGTGTGTGTGTGTGTGTGTGTGTGCGCGCGCGCAAGGCTGCAACAGGATTTAATTTCGGAGGTTCAAATTTTTTTAACATATATCGATACAATCACCAAATGCAAAGTCGTAGCCAAGTCTCATTAAAAATTAAGTTTCGGGGAGGGGGGGGCTCCCTAAGACCTCTCCCCACTTGGATACGGACAAGTGCGCGCGCCCAAAAGTCAGATTTGGCGCTTTAAAACTCTACGAGGCAAAAGAAACACGAAGAGCATTAAGTCTTAATAAGGGGTTTTAATGGCATCGAATCAATCAAATACCAAAATTGTTGAAATACAAATATATTATTATTATTTAAAAAAAAAAAAAAAGAAGAAGAAGCTGATCCTTAAAAAAGCTTCAACATTTAAAAATCAAAGCAATTTAGACAAGGCACAGTACTACCCGACAACGCTGTAGAAATTGCTCCATATTACAGGTTTCCAACCATTTGTCAATTGGAAATTCATGGCAGCTCATTTCTATGAATTAGGCTATTAATATTGGCAACTGTTTGTAAATAATGTTTAAAATAATTGAATCAGTAATTTTGTAAAGGGGTTACGTTTCATTATTTTCCTACGGAGTTGACCCTTTTTTCAAAATGACCGATTCGATTTATTTAAAATTCGTAAGGTTATAACCAGGGATATAAACGAGCCAGTCAATGGCGGGACTGAAGAACAATGTAATTAAAAGGTAAACAACCAGTGCATATATTTTTACATTAAAACATGAGGAGTTGAAATAAAATTAACACATTTATATTTTAATAATATAATTTATTATTTAATAATAATAAATGGTACCACTACTCGTCACAATTTCATATCATCAATAAAATCATAATTGACTTGCGTACCCATTTTCAGCCATTACTCAATTTTTTTGCGCTCTCCTAGATGTCTTCATACGTACCCCATAGGCACTGGTATACACACAGGGGATGTTGATGGGGTTGTAACCCCCATCAACATTTGTATATTTAAACATATCAACAATTGTATATTTAAACATATCAACAATTGTATATTTAAACATATCAACAATTGTATATTTAAACATATCAACAATTGTATATTTAAACGTATCAACAATTGTATATTTAAACGTATCAACAATTGTATATTTAAACATATCAACAATTGTATATTTAAACATATCAACAATTGTATATTTAAACATATCAACAATTGTATATTTAAACATATCAACAATTGTATATTTAACATAGGAATATGCGAGTTGTAGCTCTGTAACCCCCCACCACCACCACTGAGCCTATAACTCCCCTTATGAACTTACAGCGTGCGCTCGCGATTTATTTAAATATGTGTATATCGATTATTCCAGTTTGCAATCAATCGATTTCAACATCTTGATTCGGGACAGGGTGGAGTGCTGCAATTGGCGTACGCAGAAAGTTCGTAATGGAGGGTTTACAGAGCTACAACTCATATATTCCTATGTTAAATATACAAAATTTCATTGCAATGGGGGGTTACAACCCCCATCAACACCCCCTGCGTATGCCAATGGGTGTTGCCAACCTATTCCATTTAAAAATATACCAATTGCGACATCTTTGATTCTAACTATGAAGATGCTCCATAGGCCCTTAGTTAGGTACTTGTTACGGGGGGGGGCTCCGAAAGTTATGGAGGGGTTTAAAATCCGTTAATGTTTTAATGTATGTTATTAATATATGTATTTGATAATACTAAATATTTTAAAGTAATATATTTAACGTTAATGAATAAATTTCTTAACCTAAATTTTGCATTGAAAATTTAGAGAGGTATACTAATATTTAGAATTTCCCTTATCTTTATTATAGAGTACATGAAGACTCAAATCTTTGTAAAATGCATAATGTACACAAGATTTACCGTAGAAAAATACGCGCATTTTGAATAAATTTTTAACGTCAAAGACCAATTTCCACTGTTCATTTGTTACTTTCAATTCTGTTGTTGTGTGTATTAAATATGTACTACTTCACATGTATAAATAAATAAAAATAAATGCACAATGTTATATAAAACAAAAAATTTAAAATACTTTAAAATAATTTATTTTGAAAAACTATTTTCCAGGAAAGGGGGGGGGCTGACCACGTTCACAAAGGGGCTCAGCGCCCTCTAGCCTCAGGCTGGCTACAGTTCTGATGCTCCATAAGCATAAATGCCACTTTATGCGAAAGGGAACATTTATTTTAAAAAGTGCAAATGTAGAAAACAGCAAAAAAAAAAAAAGTTGGGAGATTTAAAAAAGAAGTCGCCCGCTGCTTCTTTCCTTTATCACGGACCAAAGATAAGTGAAACGTGACGTATGTGTGGCATAGTGTTTGTTTACCTTCTGCGCTTGCGTAGTAACTGACACAATTTTAGGAAACAGATTGGCTTTTATATGGTATGGAATGTGCAACTCAGAGAAAAAGAGAGAGTGAGGAGGAATCTCTTTCCTTAATATTTTTAAAAAATATAAAAGGTTTAATATATTATTTTCAAATTATTAAGCAACACGAAAACAATTGATGGTATTTATAAATTTGACGGCCTATTTACTGGCTGGGTGTCTGTTATCGGAGGCGTCCCACTGGTTGAAAAACACTGCCCTACGGTTGCTGATAAAAAAAGCATGCTTATCAGCGTGGACGTGCGTGTTAAGAGCTATTTCCCATCACGCGTAATATCAGCCAGCTCTTGCTGATTAACTGTTTGTATATTTTGATGATTTCTGGCAGTGTTGCCATTTTTTCGATGCTGATAATTCTGCTGGGAATCTGCGAATATTGCTAAAGTGTTTTAAACGAAGTCCTGTTAATGAGGTTTTTTAATAAGCACCAGGGTTTAATTTCTAACAAAAGAAAGTACAAGAGCCCTAGCATATTCGTATTTTGTACCCGCTTTTGGCAAAGCCACGCCCACTTCTGCTCTGACGTCATGCGAGTTTAGTGGGCATGCTCCAGGACGTCACGAAATTCCATGCCTCTCTCTCTTTGAGAGTATTGAAGTACTACGTAAGCACCTTTGGGGGCGTGGCTGTTTTGCTTATTTTCCTATGTTAGCTAATGTTAATTTTTGCTTACTAATGGGGGGGAGTATAAAATGGCTAAAATATTGCCTACGTAATACTTGAAATCCCCCTTTCCCGCGAATAATAACACTACCCCATGTGTTACAAATAATATTCAATCACGTCAGTCAAAACAAGTTAGAAACATCATCTAACTTCTTAAAAATAGGATCCTTAGTTAGAAAACAAGTTAGAGTACCCAATATCTGTGAAAAATTTGAGCCCATGAGCAACATTCTAGCAGCAAAATTTAAGTTAAAATTCTGCGTGCAGTCTCTTGCCATGTAATATTCAATTTGTAAATCATATTTAATATTTTGTAAAATTAAGAAAAATATTTGACATTTAAAATTATTTTTGGCCATGTTATATATATATACATAGTAGATGGTTTGTTATGGTTGATCAAAAATGTTTTTAATTGGACTTACAGTTGCTGAGAAAACTAAAGTCAAAACCATTACAAATTTCACTATTTTTGGAACTTTAAAAATCCTATGTCCCCATTCATTATTTTTTCAATATTTAATTATTTTTTCCCCAAATTCATTACTTTTTCATGACATTCATGACCTTTTTTGGCAATTCATGACCCTGTAGACACCCTAAACTTGCCTATTTACATTAGTTAATGAAAAATATTCCACAGAATTGATGTGTCAGGATTTATGTTTTTCTTTCCTTTTTTGTTTTGATTGGTTGTCAATTTCACTGTTATGACCACTTGCTAACCAGGTATGCACATAAAACTCTGATTTAAATTCGTTAATAGACGAGCCAATCAGTCTAACGAACACTAAATTCGAAAATATCTAAATGTGAAGGGAAGCAAGCACGCTTTGCTATACAAATAAAATTCATTGTTGAAAAACTTTTCATATTTTGGGCTTGATATAGGGATGCAATTAACTGTTGAAATCAGTTTCTTCAGTTCAGACTTAATTTCTTTGCCAGAAGATTCCTTGAAAATTCTGAAGTCCCTTGCGTCCGCTCTTATATATGAAATCTTTCGCAAAATTTGTTCGCTGTATTGCTTCAATGGAAAAATTACGTTTTTTGAACACATGCGTTAAACGTCTATTTATGGGCTTTGGAGAGCTCTGGAGCCCCAAAACAACGTCAGATCATGGGCTCCCGTTAATATTTAAATAATCGCCAAAAATGAAAAAGTACCGGAGCCAGGCTCCGGAGGACTCCCGCCCCGAGGGCCCTGATAGGCACTAAATTAGAGATCCACCCTTCCAAAAGAGGTGGCGTCATTACCACGTGACATTCTATAACGATTTTTTAAAGACGAATGATTATAAAACGTTATGTGACGTAACAAAGTGCTAATTGCCGTTATCGCCCCCCACCCCGGGGTGTCACTTATATGCTTTTATTTTCTAAAGTAAAATTTTGATTTCTTCCCTCACACAAGAACTTATAAGCGGGTTTTAAGCTAGTTCGATTTTTGTTAGGCAAAATCGTGAAAACAGCCGTATCCACTGAAACAGCCAAAAACAAGCTACATCGCCAAAATCGAGCCTTACTTTATCCAGCACTAGCCCTATTTTACGCGATTCCATGTCTAGACTCCGATTCTCTCTCTCTTTTTAATGATGTTTTCAAATTATTATAACCCTGTTTCGAAGGCGGGACGAAGGAGAAAAAAGCATCAAATATGCGGTATGAGCAGATGTGGCCGAAAAATCAACATATTTTGAATCAAGTTGACGCGAAAGCTCAGTTTCAAACAAAATTATAATTTACATATTTGGTGAATTTTTTTTTCACTTGACATTTTTCTAGCTTGGCGATTTTTACTTGGCATAGTTTGAAATAGGTGAGACGCAGCGTATAGCCAGGGCGAAGTATTTGCAGCGCTAAGCTGCCAGACAAGATGAGATAGGAAATATAAGTTTCTTATACACTTAAACGAATATTTATCATCGAAAATATATATTTCTTTCAATGTTATGTTCTGTGTCGAGAGTAGTCATGCTCAGGGGCGTCGAGAGCCAAAGCGGGGCCCCCAGACTCACTTCGATGGGCCCCCATGAGCCCCTTCCCTGAGCCGAGCCCCCCACACGTGAGTCCTTGCCAAAGCGAGCCCCCTAGACTTCATTCGGGACCCAGGGCTGCAGCCCCTGCTGCCCACCCACCTCCCGTCAGCTCTGTCACGCTGGTCTTCATTCAAAATTCCAAGGTGCTTTCACAATGAATTAGTTCACTAGAATTTTGAAAGAATCCAAAACGTCAAGTCGTTAACTTCGTTTGTGTGTGTGTGTGTGTGTGTGTGTGTGTGTGTGTGTCAGTATTTCATACAACGAAGAACAGCAACAGTCATGCTGCAGTAGATTTTTAAAATCCTTCCAGATTGCCTCTTCGATACTGATTCTGCATTACGTCCCTTTGAAAAGAGGGCTCTAGGAAGGGAATTATCAAAATCAGGGCCGAGGCTAAGCACGCTGGAAATGTAACCAGCACCCCAACCCCCACCTTTGGAAAAAAAAAAAAATATTTTTTTTAATAAATTAATTCGATATTTTATTTTTTGTTTTGCATAAAATTGTATATGACAATGGACATGGTTATTTTTTTATGTTAAAAATATATTCAAAATAGATTTCTATGGTAGATACTGTGTACATTATGGTGTTTTTTTTATAAAGGCTCAACTCTTCATCTACTCCAGTGGTGCCCAACCCGCGGGCCGCATGCAGACCTTGAACTAAAAGAATGTGGCCCATCAGTACAAAACTACAGGGAAGGCAAAAAACGCGGGGAAAAAAATGGGAAAAAAAAAGAAAAAGAGAGAGAGAGAGAGAGACCAAAATTTTATGGGCGGCGGTTGCCCTTGAACTTCCCTACAGATACTGAAAGAACGATGCAAAATACACAAAGGCAAATTTCTCACTAGCCATAGAAGTAAAAAGGTTTTGGCGACACCTGCCAATTTTTTAAGTGAATTGTTTTATTTAATTAATTTTTATACCTTTTTTTCGTTTGGATTTAGAATTTATTAAAAATATTGTGTAGGGTCACCTCCCTCTCCGTTGCGGGCCCACTGTTGTTCATTCTATGTGAAATTGACCCACCGATGCTAAAAGGTTGTGAACAACTGATCTACTCCATTGTTTGTTTGTTTGGCTTTTTTATGGCGCAAGAGCATCTGGGCTATACTGCGCCAAACATGGTAAAATCAAAGACTGTAGTAAAAGCCAGTACTTTTTAAAAATTTAAAAACGTGCGTATGGTCAGCATGGTCATTTAAAATGTCAGACAGTGATGAAGAGTTAAAAGTAAGAGTGCGGGCAAGTCTATGATCTACTCTATAATGAAGGTAAGTGGAATTATAAATTTTAATATACCTCTGAGTTTTCAATGCAAAATTTACGCCAAAAATTTATTCATTAACGTTAAATATATGTCTACTCATATATTTAGTAATACTAAATATATTAATGAGCTACATCAAAACATCAA
>QLNU02014176.1:50330259-50344944 GCA_006491805.2 Dysdera silvatica | reverse complement strand
CAATGTGAAGTTAAGTGCAAGGACTGTTCGGCGCAGACTGCATGAATGTGGTCTAAATGCAAGAATTCCACGAAAAAAGCCATTTTTGTCTGTCAAACAGAGGTTGAAAAGATTAAACTGGGCTAAAACCCATGTTAACTGGACAACGGAACAATGGGACAGTGTAATTTGGAGTGATGAGACCAAAATCTCACTGTTTGGTAGTGATGGCGTAAAATACGTATGGAGAAGAATTGGAGAAGATTTCCATCCTGAGTGCATTACACCTACCGTGAAACACCCAGTTAGTGTTATGATTTGGGGTTGTATAACATCAAGAGGTGTGGGCAGAATTTGCGTGATCAATGGGAATATAAATGCCCAAAGATACATAAATGAAATACTTGAGCCCAAGCTGCAGCCTTCTGCATGTGATCTTTTCCAAGATAATGAAGCATTTATATTTCAACAGGATTCAGCTCCATGTCATGTTGCTCGTGTGTGCAAAAAATGGTTTCAAGATCATCATATTCAACTGCTGGAATGGCCTGGAAATAGCCCAGACCTTAACCCCATCGAAAATCTATGGAGCCGGCTAAAGAAGCTTGTTAGTCGGAAGCAACCCAGCAATAAAACACAATTAACAGAAGCAATAATTCAATCTTGGTTTCATATTATAACAGCTGCAGAACTAAAGAACTTGGTTCACTCCATGGGAAAGCGTTGTAAGGCCGTAATTAAGGCTAAAGGTTACCCAACTAAGTATTAACTGGTATGGTGAACATTTTTGTATATCTCATTTTTTCTATGTATATCACCTTTCTTCTTTATGAATGCTGTTCTATTAAAATACGATTCATAAATGTTATTGCATTACAATCTTGATTAAATTACCTTTCCAATGATATATAATTTTATAGTATTGGTACAAAAAAAAGTGGTGTTATTAGCCATCAAACCTCTAAAATAATCTTTTTTCAAAGGGTTTCCACAATTTTGTCCACTACTGTATATATAGAGAGAGAGAGAGGGAGTTTCTCGTCGCCATTTGCATTTGTGCGGCAGGAATAAATGTCAATAGTTACTTTCCAGCGTATTTTTTGGTGTGAATGTTTGTTTTCCTGCATGTTTCTTTTTTGCTTTTCGCGAGTATTATTCAAAGCGTTATATTAATCTCCTGAAGAAAGCTTGCACAGATCAAACTGAAACGTGAAGTAAGGTAAATAAGCACATAGGCGAAAAGCCCAGATAACGACGGTCAATAAATTATTATCTGTCTCCCCAACCCCAATATTTTCTTAAAATTGGTGCCTCACTTCTGCTCTATCAAACATGGCCAGTGGCGTAGACAGAAAGTTCATAAGGGGGTTATAGGCTTAATGGGAGGGGTTACAGAGCTACAACTCATATATTCCTATGTTAAATATACAAAATTTCATTGCGATGGGGGTTACAACTCCAAAACCTCCCTCCCTGGTTACGCCTCTGAACATGGTCACCATTTTCAGGAAAAGGGCGTTTGTATTTCTTATGACACAAGACTGCAAGGCGGGCTAGAAAGCACGAGACCGAGGGCTTAACCCAGGTGGCGCTGGCTTAACGCGAACCCCGAAATACAACATGTTTATGCGAAGCAACATTTACTGGAAATCGAGTTAAGACCAGTGTGACTTCAAAGTGAGCAAAGCGTACTGACTTGTGAGTTGTATTAGGCCAAAGATGTATAACTTACAGTTTTTTTGGTTTTTTTTTTTAAAAAAAAGCTCGTTAAGGTATACGGGAAAGCATATACGGGACATTTGAATACAAAGGTGCAATAAAGCGTTATCTTAAATACACGCGTATCAACATTTTATCAAAGTAAATATCACTACAGGTACAGTGTGGCATATTTGAGCCATGTTCACCAGCGTTGGCGGAAAGTAGCAGCTGAATCAACAACAGAAAAAATTTATATCCGATTTAGATGTTTATTTGTGGGGAATTGTGTAATAATTTGCAAATTTATATGAATTTTCCCAGAGTTCTTACGTTTTACTTTGCTTTGCTTGCTTGCGGTTTTACGGCTCAAAGACTACAATGGTCATGCTGCGCCGGGACCTACTGTTTTCCGAGGAATCCGAACCTCTTAAGGCCTAGGGAACCAAACCCCGGACTACAGTGAGCAGTGTTTTAAGTTTTATCACGAGTAGTTTTACTGGGACGAATAGTAGTATTCCTGGGCTGACTCTCAAAGGTAGGGATTTTTCTCTAGGAAATTTCCCTCGGGAGACAAAATAGGGATTTAACGGGATATTCGTGTATGCTGATATTTCCTTCGTTAAACTACGTACTTCAATATATATATACATATTTCTTTTTAATTACATTTCATAGCTTAAATGCCTTATTTTAATGCTGAGAACATTAAAAAAAAAATTCCCTATCCCTTTCACGGCCAGCGTAACAGAGTTAAAACTGTAGGGTAGTTGAAAAATTAAGGGAATTGATTCATTAAAAATTAATCAGTATTTTGGCGAGGAACAATTTGGGGCAACGTAACGCCAAAAATGTTGCAATCTGTCAGAAGCTGTAGAAAATGGCGCTAGGTCTTCGTCCGCAGATGAAATAGCCTTGGCAACCGCAGCCACAACAACTCGTCCTACTCGCAGAACCCATGGGCTTTTCTGTGGGTTTCCAAAATAGCCATCGATTACCCGTGCTTCTCGGGGTCCATTACACTAAACACGTTATCACCGCATAAATCAAATGGCCCAAATTCTGTGTTTTTAAACAGCGGCACGATCACCTAAGCACAACATAAACCAAAAGCTCATGTACAACAAATTTTACTAAAACCCTTTACTTGAACATCGAACTTTTTTCTAGTACCGATATTCCAACGACGGCAAGTGGAAAAATAAAGGTTTGGGGATAAAAAGAGTTGGAAAAGGAGACACGAACGACAATTGCTATGAGTGAACATCGTTCATTTCTAAACGAATGTCATCCCATTCTTTATGTACGAAACTATGTCATGGTTGCAAACATGACGATGAAAATCATGGCGCTGGTTTCATCGTGTCATCCACTTTTTTCTGAGGATTTATACTGAACTATATATATACTACATATTTCAAAGTATATCTCGCGAAGAAAGTTCTGCTAAATTTTAAATTTGAAAATTGTACTTGGGGCAGCCCGGATTTCTAAATGGTGTAGGGCAATTGTTCGCCCTAGGCGACGAATATCTAGGCGCACGATAATTCTAAAAAGGCGGCAGATTTTTTTCAAATTGCACTACCTATCGTAGATACCATCAACACCCCATCATAAAAAATCATGGGGGGGGGGATTTGTCGTCAAATGAAATGAATTTATTTAAAAAGTACCCCATTTTATTTTACAATGATGCACATAAGGCAACCATAAACTTAAAAACAGTTATAATTTTTAAATTTTTTTTTAAGTGTTTTGGCGGATCGCACACATTTTCTTTCTACGTGCCGATAATATTCTTCTTCTAGGCGTAAAAACTGCGTTCTTTCTGTATAAGTTTCTATGGTGATTTTTTAGGTGCAACTTTATATTCGAGAAAGTATTTAGCACACACTCTCACGAAAACTGAAGTTTACCATCTATAAAACAATAACGAGACCTGTAGTTTATGGAACTGAGACAAGGCCAACTTGAGACACAGAATGAGAAGTATATAGAGTAAGAATGAGAGTATAGGAGAAGAAGTGTCATGGTCATTAGGAGTAGTTGGCGCAAATGCGCAACAATTTTTTAAAAATAACTGCGCTCATTGTGTTATTTTTATTACTGGTAGATATAATCGATATTGTTTACTAATAATGTATTCGCCAAAAGTATCCTATTTTAAAACGTGACCGTAAAACCTTTGAAAGTAAACGGCATAAATAATTGGATCATACTTAAGGCTGGGGAGGAAGTTTGAGCCCCTGCCTCCCCGCCTCATGCCCGTTTCGGCAGCCACAAATGTACTACAATACATTGTATTAGCAAGATGGGATGGACGAAAGTATTTACGTCTGTTTACAACCTTGAATTTCCCCGGCGCATGCGCTGAGAGAGACCTTGAAATATCAATACTTACGTCAGAACTCCTAAAAGTGCAACAACCTACGATAATTTTTTGGATTCTTCGTGAATTTCGACTTCATCAGCGCTTCGCCGCGTGCTGCTTTTCAAAACTCCAAACAGATAATAATTGATGGAAAAAAAAAAAAGGAAAAAGGGCGGAATTTGAATTGATATTGCCCAGAATTATCGGCTTATTTTCAAGGTTGTTTTCGGGAGATATTAAGTGCGGTACGCGTTCGTCGCGTGCAATAACCTCGCCGCATATCTCTGATATTTACGCAACAGCTTCGATATTTAGGTTACCGCAGATAATTGCGCCGACGCCGCTAACAAGACCTTGAACTTTGAAAATAACATTTTTCTAACGCCAATTTGCAAGTTGCTTGCGTCGTTGCGGTACCTGATCGGTTTCGCCACAAGTTAGTTTTTGGCGAGAAACCAGCCAATTAGTCGCTGGAACGGCAGTTGACTTTAACGTTCTACGTAATTTTATGTTAATTCGATAACTTTACGTTAATTTGATAACTTCACGTTAATTTTTTAAAATTTATTTATCGTTATTATCCTTCTTTTCGTGAAAAGATGCGTTTCTTATCGAAACAGAAATAGTTTAGGCCTCAAAGTATTACTTTCATCTAGCTAGCCTCTTTACAGAGCAGAATGGTGTTAAAAATACGATTTCACTATTTCACTTCCATCACCCCGAAGTTCACATGCATGGGACAGTACATGGGCGGTACATACATGGTATATGGTACATACATGGTATATGGTACATACATGGTATATGGTACATACATGGTATATGGTACATACATGGGCGTAGGTACATACATGGGACAGTCAAAAGCAAGTTCATTCTGGGGAGTATTTTATGAATGAAGAACGGTCTCGAAATAAATTTGCATGAACGTATCTTAACTGCAGTTTCAGAACAATAAATATAACTTTTCGCCGTTGCCATCTGTACTACTTAACAGGCCAATTTGACTACTTTTCATCGTAAATGGCTTTAAAAATTTGGAGATTGTTGTACGTTTTTAGAGCGTTATTTTTTAATTTTATTGCACATTTTTTCGCAATCAATTTTATCTTTTGTCTGTTTTACATCTTGATAAGACCGCACGCAGCATTGTACTTTTTCAAATGATCACTAATGTCATGGGCATGAGCGTCAGTGTTTCCAAAAACACGAAATTTGTGCGCAAATACCACACACTATTTGCTGCTTTTGCCACAACTTTCACAATTTCAGCTATGAAAGTGCACACTTTGACATCTGACGTTGGCGTGAAAATGGGATAAAAAAAAGCCTATTCTTGCCAATATTTTCAAATAGGAATAGGGGCGTACATTTTTCAGATTTATATCCAATCTTTATAAGCGTGTTATTGGGGGAGGGGGGAGCAATGCAAGATGAGCCGGGGGGTGCCCTTATAGTCATAGACGCCCTTGGCTGCACCTCTTAAAGCGGTACCCCATCTAGCGGCGTATGATCTAAGCTCTTTCCGGTTGTACTCATTCTAACCCTCCAAAAAAAATAAAACAATTCCCTGTGTTTTTTTGACGGACCAAATGTCGTTCCGTGCGGGTCGCACGGATAAAATGGGGGAATAGGGGCGCACGTAGGTCGGACCGCACAGCACTCCATCAGAAAGTACACTTTACCTTTAATCAGGAGGACATCGCGAAGCTCATGTTAGAAAAAGACACAAATTCGCTAAAACCCATCCAATATATTCTGTTCCTGCAATTGACAGATCTCCCTCGTAGCACGTTCTACAGATACACTCACGTATGATATTTCATCGCTCACGCAAGTACTTGGCACGCGAAATAGCAGATTAATCCGTGCAGCTCGAACTCATTTCTCGGTAAAGACTGGAAAAGTGACGAACACTACGCAAATATAACAATAATGGAAAAATAACAACGTTTTTTATCGTAGTTGTAAGTTTAAAAGATGGTTCGACGCACGTTTCGAGAGAACAAGGTCTCTCCTCGTCTGGAACTAGCGTGCAATAAACAACATTGGAGTGTTGCCAACTCGATGTGGTTAATACGTTGTCGGTAGCGGTTAGTGCTTTTTTTCAGGAGTACAGAGTTATTTTCGGCGGCCAACTTACAAAGTGGTAAATACACCTTTGTATTTCGCGCCTTAGATATTTGCTCTACTGAGTCAGCATTTACAGAAGAAATTAGCTTTTTAAAAACCATCGCCGTGGACAGAGGCTATAGTCCTAGCATCATCGATAACGTGCTTTCTAAACTCACCAAACTCACTCACCGCTCTACTCTTAACAGTAGTTCTACAGTTGAGTTTTCGGGCACAGTCATCCTTCCGTTCTTTCCTAAAATCAGTGCGACAGTGGCAAACATACTTCGCAGAGCCAACTTTCGAGTTATCTTCTCACCATATAACAAAATTCGGCCCTCTCACCTTAAAGACACCATCCCGATGCTACCACGCTAGGGTATATATCGTGTGTTTTGCCAATGCCATTTATCATATGTGGGACAGACCAAGCGGGCCCTACGACATCGTATAAAAGAACACCAAAGATATGTCACCAATGCTTAGTTTCAAAAATCATCCATTGTAGTTCATTGTTGGAATAATGACCATCAATTCAACTTTAAAGAAGCCACGGTCATTTGCCAACCTTTTTCGGTCATTGAACTTGACTTCCTAGAAGCGTTTTACATCCATAGATTTGGTGCATCACTTGTGAACGACCATAAATCAACCCCAAGTTTTAGTGGGGCTTGGAAAAATCTGTTAAAACTCTTCCCCATTGCTTCTCCTTCAACTACACCTGCTACTTAACTTTGTGACCAAAATTTACCACTTTGTAAGTTGGCCGCCTAAAACAACTCTGTACTCCTGAAAAAAGCACTAACCGCTACCGGCAACGTATTAACCACATCGAGTTGGCAACACTCCAATGTTGTTTATTGCACGATAGTTCCAAGCGAGGAGAGACCTTGCTCTCTGGAAACGTACGTCGAACCATCTTTTAAACTTACAACTACTCTAAAAGGCTCGTTTTCACTTCGGAAAGTTAGGGGTAATCGGAAGTTTTTGGAGCAAGGTATATTGTAAGATGTTGCCAATACTAGAAGAGTACAGCTCGTTAAGACGAACACCAGGGGACATAGAAAATCTGTTCGTATTAACAGTACCCGTCTTATCTGGGAAAGGTAGTATGTTATACAGAAGCGGACTGGAGTCCTCTCGAAGGCGTGTATTTTTGATTTTCTGGGAGGAGGCGGAATCTTATGGATCATGAGGGCGCATCCGGTACTGGGTACAAGCCGGCGGCCCCTGATATAATACAATCTGAGGGGGGGCCCTCAGTAAACGGTTCGTATTAAAAGTAATTAGTCTTAACGAGGTTCAACTGTATTACTATTATTCCTTGTACATAATACATCTACAACATTCTATCGCTCGTTTGTGCTTTACGGCGCAAGGATATTCAAGGCCATGCTGCTCCGGGACCTGCAATTTTCCGAGGAATCCTAACCTCCGTCGCCTGGAAGCGCCGAATCCCGGAATAAGGTAGGCAGGAAAAAAAAGCACGTGTTTTACAATACAGTCGAACCTCGTTAAGACGAACACCAAGGGGAACAGAAAATATGTTTTCATTAAGAGTAATTCGTCTTATCCGGAAAGGATAGTATGTTATACAATCTGACGGGACTTCAGAAAACGGTTCGTATTAAAAGTAATTCGTCTTAAGCGTGTTCGTCTTAACGAGGTTCGACTGCATACTACTGTACTTGAACACGGGGTAACGGTATTACAAACGTACGTGTTGCCTGTATGCTACCTTACGGCACTTTCTGTCATGATATAGATATATTTATTACACCCTTTAAAAAAAAAAAACTCTAAAGATTATCCGATCATCTCGAAATTTCGCATGCAAATTCCTTTAGACCAAGTATGCAAATGATTAAATTTTCAAAGCCATGTATGCATGCAAAATACCATGTAAGCACACCAGAGAAAAAATTATTCACCCCTTGAAAATATTATTGTTCTTCTAAGTAGAATGTTTTTTGAAACATACAAGAATATTTTATTTCAGCACAGAATGGATTTTGATTAATTTATGTAAATAATGCTAGTGGCTTTTGATACAATTTAAAAAACAGGATAGGGGTGGGGGGATATCTAGTGGCGGCACGTGGGTCAAAATTCATGAGAAGCAAATCAATAATGATTCCTATACTATTTCATAACTCAAGTGTGGGGCATGATTTTTTAGCGAGGAGGAACTCCCCATTCCCCCACTTTAAGGACCCCCATGGAGAATCCCCCTTCAATACATGCCTGAAAGTTACGCAAAACCTGAAAATTATAATACATTCCCGGATAAGCAATGTCGGCTTCAATCTTTATGTCCTCGTCTTGTTTGGCGCAAAATATCCTTTGTTGTCCTTGCGCCATACAAATTCAACCGTCCATTAATCCTCGCGTTTCAGTCATTCTAAATACATACGCACACACATCTGTATTATTCAATATATTAATTAATTGTACATTGAGCACGTGACTCGACCGTTGCGCCATTTGTACTCTTTCATGCTTGCGAACAGGGGTGAATAATTTTTTGTCTTGTGAGCTTAGTATGCAAAGCATTTTCAAAGCCAATGAGTGTTAACTTCGATCATAGCGTGCATTTCTACTTTGCAACGAGCATCGTATAAAAGAGGTAAAAATTGCAGACGGTTTATTTTTATCGTTGTCGGCGTTGCAGTCCTCTGGAGACGCAACCAGTAATGCCGTTACGACGTTGACGAGGACCTTATAGCCAATTGGATGACTTCGAACGTGGTCGCATAGTCGGGATGCTTGAAGCTGGCTGGTCCTACTGAGCAATAGGCTGCCACCTGCACCGTACGGACACTGCTGTTCAAAGGTGTTGGCAGCAATGGTTGCTGCGAGGAACCCATCGGCGTAATAAAAGCTCTGGAAGGCCAAGGTGCACGAATGCGAGGCAAGGTCGGTTGGTTGTGAGACACGCCCGGGCTGACCCGAGCGTCACATAGTGTTCAGCGATGAATCCCGCTTCAGTCTTGGAGCAGATGACCATCGGATCCATGTGTGGATGTGCCAGGGCCAGCGGTTCCAACCACCCTTTGTTTAACAGAGGCATACAGCCATTACCCCTAGTGCGATAATGTGGGGTGCTATCTCATACGACAGCAGAACGCCCTTAGTCATCCTGCATACAACTTTAACAGCTCAACGATATGTTAACGACATCCTGCGGCCATTTGCGTTACTCTTCATGGCACGACAGACTGGGCCATTTCCCAACAAGATAATGTCAGGCCCCATACGGCTCACTTATTGGTGAGCAGCCTCTGTACTGTTGATACTCTTCCTTGGCAAGATAGGTCACCAGACCTTTCGCCAATCGAACATGTACTGTGCATTCGCGCTCAGTTGGCGCGTGATACCGTTAGCAGACGGGTTAGTCCATTGCAGTTTAGGGAAGGCCGTCTTGGAGGAACTGGTTTTTCCCTCGCGAAAAACCAGTTTCGGCAAGACGCCCTTCCCTAAACTGCAATGGACTAACCCGTCTGCTAACGGTATCAGGCGTCAGGTCTGCGCGAACGCACAATATGGGACATGGTAGGCCGCCAGATTCGGGCACCGCAAAATATCGCAGATCTGGAGCAACAAGTATTGAATGCCTGGCAGAATGTGTCGCAGGATGACGTTAAGAACCTTTATCACTCCTTACCTCGACGTATAGAAACATACATCGCCGCCAGTTTTTTTTTTGTTCACCAACTATTGATTTGAACATTTAATGTGCAATTCCAAGCCATTGATGTGTCCTACGGCCTCATATTTTTTGTCATTCCTTAACTGTGTATATGCTGGATGGACATTTGATTTCAATAAAAACAGATAATTTCTTCATAGCACTTCGTGGGTTTTTTTTTTCTTTTTTCGAAAGAGTATATATAAGGTACAATGTACTTATTTTATCGTATATAGCTTATAATGTATTTATTTTATTATATACAGGGTATAATATATTTTATTATATACAGGGTATAATGTATTTTATTATATACAGGGTATAATGTATTTTATTGTATACAGGGCATAATGTATTTTATTGTATACAGGGCATAATGTATTTTATTATATACAGGGTATAATGTATTTTATTATATGCAGGGTATGATGTATTTTATTATATACAGGGCATAATGTATTTTATTATATACAAAGAATTATAATGTCTATGCATTTCTGTTTACATTGCAAGGAAACCTTGCCCCCTCTCCTCCTCTGCGGAGAGCTCCATAGCGAGGAGAGACAACTACTTGCATCGTTGGTCGGTTGCAATAATCGTACCTCGAAGTAATTATACCAAGGTATAATTAGGACACGGTAGAAGTACGCTTGTAATTATACCAACGTAAACAACTCAAATGCAGACATAACCCCGTTTTGGTAAATCTACATATGACGGTAAAATGCGGGGCTCAAACAAAAATTGGCGATTTTGAAGAGGCATGACTGTGTCAGAATTTCGCCAAAGTTTCATTGAACCCTCGGTATTTCGTAACGCGGGTGGGTAGTAATATGTCTGAGAGGCTGCTGAATCAATATTGGATTTTCTTGGCCAGCTGAGCCTCGGCACACGCCGTAAGATCGCCATCATTTCGTCCAATACCGAGCCCTGAAATCTGCAAATAAACGCGCATTTCCAGTTTGCTTTTTAAAGAGCTCTTAATATTAGAAATGCTAACGACGCATGAACGGAAATCGACCTGATCGCACCTCCGATCACGTGGCATCGTTTGAATGTAACGAAAGGGGACAAAAACAATTGTCCAGCGTGCAACTGGCGAAAACGGCATACAACAGTGGGGAAAATGATCGATTAATTAAAGCAGGGATGACGACATTTTAATTAAAGCTCCAGGAATTCATTTAAAACCTCCGAATTAAATCGTCGCTGCTTTTTCCCGCTTTTTTTTTTTTTCTTTCCCGCCATGAAATCAGAAGACCTGAAATTGACGAAACTCGCTGGGTTTCCCCGACGCAGAATTAAACTGCCGATAGCGTTTTAATTGCAGAATTAATTAATTTAGGGAAGAAACAATAACAGATATGAACGTCGAGGAAGAATGGAATTCTCTTCCCATGCAAACCGACACTGATTGAATCATTTAAAAAAGTCTTATCAATTTCAATAAAACCTTAGCCGTAAGATGTGATTAAATTAGATTAATTTCAACGACAGTCATATTAATTCCTTATTAAGTACCGCTAATTCGAAGTTGAGTTTACATGCGCCTTTCAAAGTATCATCAAAAGCCCACGCGAAAGAGAAACAGACAAATTATTTACGTATATAGAAGCAATTACCGCCTTCCGTCCTGCGTAATTTGATTAGTGCAGCGCAGTATTCAATAAGTTTCTCGAATACCGGGCTTTACATGTGACGACTGTGGATAAAGAATTTCTCTCCTCTTAAGAATTTGGAGGCAATCAAACGTGAAATTATAAGCGCGGAACAAAGGATGCTTTCGTGTAGAAAATTTGATTCAGAGCATATACATAGCTTAGGGAAAGCTCAAGTATTACGTAAGCAATATTTTAGCCATTTTATACCCTCCCAGGGGCGCACTGGACTGCCGGTGCGCCCTCGTGGGCAACCTGGATTTACGCCCTCCGAAAATCCAAGATATGCGCCCTTTGAGAGGGCACAGACTGCCCCTGCTCCCCACCTGGTAAGGGACTTCTGTCTTATACGTTCCCGCAATTTCATTCATTTGCAAGGGAGAGTTCAAAACCCGGTAAGCAAAAATTAACGTTGGCTAACATAGGAAAATAAGCACAACAGCACCCCCAAAGGTGCTTACGTAATACTTGAACTCTCTTTAGATTAATTCTTAATGCATTTTAGATTAGGGCAAAATTTTTAGAATTTTTCGAACATAAAAGTCATACATATATATTTAAAGTAAAATAAAATATTTGGATAAATTTTCTAAATAAAAGCGAGGTAAAATTTCAGAATAAAACCCACGAAAATTGTTCAGTTAAAATGTAGGCAAATTTTTAAGTAAAAATTCCTGAAAAGACTTCAGAAATTGCGGCAGGACTGCGTTTTATATCGCAAAGGCTGCCACGGTCACACTATGACAGAACCTACAAAAAATTACAGCAAAATTTTAAGCTAAATACGTGACTATTAAACGACGAATTTTAAAAATGCAAAAAAAATTAAAAACATTCATTTCGAGAGTCACTAAATTTTGGTTTATTTCACAATAAACGTTTTGATTCCTTCAGTATCTCTCTCTCTTCCTGCCCCTATTTCTATTACGTTTCTACGTTTATTCACATATACAATAATAATAATATACGTAAAAAAATTTTAAATTTTTTATAATAGTTCATTTTTCAGTAGTTGTTGCCACAAATAAAAAGGGTTATATACCAAAGTTCAACTTTTTGGTTAAAACGCGGGTCAAAATCCACAAAACACAGATGAGCACAAAAATAGTTTAAAAAAAATATTCGCGGTTGTCAAAGTTAACCGCGGTTAAATCTCGCTCTTCGCACACCACCATAAATCTTGCCCAATGTTTTTTTATCGCTCTGTCTTCAAGTTTGTAACAAACGTTTTTGGACCGCAAAGAAATAATAAATAAGAAAGAAGAAGAAGAAGAGGAGGATGAGAGGCGTCGAAACAAATAGCGTTCAAGGCTCTCCCCCCCGCGACCCCCTATCAGATGAAGGGATACATTTATCGGCAACTGCAGTTGACCTTGACCTTACGAACTTTGCCATCGTGTTCTCCACGACGCTTTCGCAAATATAGCAACAAGCGCCTCACGCTATTAAAAACCCATAAGTACCTCTTCATCCTGCTCTTCCACCACGGAAAAAGGGGGTGTGTATTACATCCACACCCTTATCCCTATCACACATGGTAAAAAACGACGTTTCCGCCCCCATGGTAAAAAACGAGGGAGGATTATGGGGCGTCATCATCCTAACGCATTTCATAGACGTTTCCGTAACCCATCTCACCCCGCGCAAAACGTTTATTTATTTATTTTTTCCGTACCAAAGGGCAGGGTAGGTTTAATATCAAAACGATCTTTTTTTTTTTTGGATATGAAACCCTAAATAAAATTTAAAAAAAAATCCAGTTCGTTAAGATGGGACAACGACTAAAAAAATATATATCTGCTCGCCCTAAAACGAGTGGGAGAAAATATTTTTATATGCTAAGCGTGAGAGAGAAATTTTTTTTAATTGGGGAGTTTTGAAACTTTTGTTTTTATTGCAAAGCCCGGGTGGACAAAGACGACGAGGTCTAAATGACCAGGTCAACGACCTTGACGACTACTGTTTTTGAAAAAAACAAAAACAAACTTGCATCTAAAGTGCACCTTAGCGCCGGTGAAGGGCGATTTCTAGACAAGATGGTAAACGGGGATAAAAGCCAGTTGGCCGGATGCCGGCGCCAGAATGTTTTAGTAGGGGAAGAAATCCACAGCCCGATTGACGTGGCGCGCCATCTATCGGCTAACATAGTAACTATTCTCCAAAGTTAAAACGTTTACACATACACAGCCTATACAATACACAGGCAGTGTTACAATACACAGGCCTATATTTTTTTTCATTTATTGTTGTTTATACATATCTGACGGTTTTTAATTTAAAAAAAAAAAAAATAAACAGACGATTTAACCGCCAAATAGAAGCTTTTCTAAAGACAATTGAAAGCAACGCACCAACGATATTTACGCTGTAGCTAAGGGTGTCGATGGGTTGCGTCTATTTTCATTCTCGGGGGAGGAGGAGGGGGTTAATATAAACAATATAAAATTATAAGCAAGAACCCCCCCCCAAAACTTTCCCAGCGAACACCACTGCTATATTACTAATCTCGAACGAAACAACAGAAAAAAAAATGATCATTAATTCTAAAAGAAATTATTTGTTTTTCTCTTGATTCCAGAATGTTCGTCCAAACACTGTCAGCGGTCCCACACTTCGGCCACGTGCTACATTCGGCCTCCCTCACCTCCTCGTAAACCCTCAGAACAAGAAGAAGAAGAAAAAAGGAAGAAAGAAAAAGTTAATATAAGAATGAAAGACGGAGTTAATGGTTCCAGCCAAAGGGACCCCTGGCAGTAAGCGCCAAGGATAATCAACCACGTGTAAAGTGCATGGGGAGGGGGCACGAGGACCGTAGACGGATCACGGCTGGGAAAAAAGGGTTGATTTTTGATTGCGAAAACTGGTTCTTTTTCAAGGACAACGTCTTCGTGCGATTATATTTTCGCTTTCTTGCCCCGTAACGCAGTAAGCAAGCACATCAACGCACGCTATATCTTGTACGTTACGTCTTACAAACAATATGACCGTTTGGGACGTCCCGCGATTTATTTATTTTTTTCCTACGTTGAAAGGGGTAACGATGTTTTTCAGCTTCCATTAGCAAGAAGTGGATTTGGGGCAGGGGCACCAAGACCATAGCTAGGATTTAATTTGGGGAGTTCAAAAATTTTTACAGCATGTATCGATACAATCACAACATGTAAGGCGGTAACCAAGTC
>QLNU02014176.1:50314249-50330159 GCA_006491805.2 Dysdera silvatica | reverse complement strand
ACAAATTCTGCTTGGCACTCAGTCATAAAAGCCACCATTAGAAATTGTTTTCTACATACAGGATTTTGCTCCGATATCGAAATGGAGAAAAGAGATATATAGTAAAATCTCCTTTAACGGTCACCTCTAAACGATGGTAACCTCCGAAGATCGGCCATACATCAATGGAACCGAACACTTTTAACTACTCTAATTTTTTATTGTTAATTTTATTAATTTTGATTTTTTTATAATAAACCTCTAAATAACAGCCACCTCCGAAGGACGGTCACCTTTGCAGAGTCCCGCGGGTGACCGTTATTCGGAGGTTTTACTGTACTTAGAAAATGAAGATTCGGAATTTGAATATTAGCTGACGGTTGATAAAGATCTTGTTACAACAGAAATAAGAAGCGAAGAAGAAATTTTAAATAAATATGGTAAAATCTCCTAAATGTGCAAACACTCCTAAGCATGCCCGTATACAGTGAGGAATCTTAGGGCACGCCCCGCCCCCCGAAATTAAATTCTGGCTGCGGCCTTGCTTCTAACGTAGAAGATAAATCCGATAATGGACTCGATATTCTAACGCATACAGCAGCTTTACAAGCCCTAGGTCCAATTCGTCGATTTCTTCAAATACAAGATGGTAAAGATTATCCATTGGAAAAAAAAAATATATATATGAATTATAATTCCTGACTATTTTAAAAGTATTTATATAAATCGAACACTACGCAGATTAAATCAAACAACAATATCAATCAACGTTTATTGGCGTAGTGATACCAACGCCGATGGTATGGCGTGATTAGATGGTGAAACGTTCGAAAGAAAATAAATATTTCTGCCTTCGGTGGGACCTGAACCCACGACCTTCCACTTGCCGGGCGGAGGCTCTACCCACTGAGCTACGAAGGACAATATATAATCTCTTTACGAACGTATATAAAGCCTCGTAATTTGGTTTAAATAGTAGTCCATGTACTACACCATTCTGCGAAATAACCGGCTTCAGTAAAGTCTTTATATACATTCGTAAAGGATTAGATATTGTCGTTCGTAGCTCAGATAGTAGAGCCTTCGCCTGTCAAGTGGAAGGTCATGGGTTCAGGTCCCACTGAACGCAGAAATATTTATTTTCTTTCGAACGTTTCACCATCTAATCACGCCATAACATCGGCGCTGGTATCACTACGCCAATAAACGTTGATTGATATTGTTGTTTAATTTAAAAGTATTTAAAAGTAATCTTTTATCGAGTTAACACGTTTTTCAAGTTCAAACGTATTTATGCATCGCCATAAGTACCGCTTCACTGTGAAATTTAACACAAACGAAACAAGTTATAAAAATATTTACATTAAGGTAAGAAATAATCAGCAAATCATAATTTTATTCTTCAGAAATTTAAACTGTTTTTTAAACTTTCGATTTTTAAATTTCGCTCTACCCCGAAAACTCGACACCCGCATAAATCGTTGGTCCCATGGCGTGTTATCAGGACTTCACTGTATTTTATATGTATTTTCCGGTTAATATTCGGGTGCCCAGATTCACGCCAATGGGTGGCTCATGCGCCAAATCTAGGCCCGGATCGATCAGACTCTGAGGAACAGCGCCAAGGTCATCCTAGATCTGGGCGCATCCTCAACTTAGGTGGGAAAAGAGATGGAGCCAGCGCCGTGGGGCAGCATACGTACAATGCAAAATTTGGGCGACCTTGGGGAGCAGAATACATAACACACACCTGACCGCTGTCAGAAGAAAACATTACCTTAAAAAAACTTTTTATAAAAAAAAAATAAGGAAAAGACCTGGCAGGTGATCTAAGAACGATTTCTCTCTCTACCCCTCAAGATAAAAAAAATAAAATATATATATCACCCCCCCACCTTGGCAGAAGGGGAGAGAAAGGATGTAAACATCCGCCCAACAACATATTGTAAAAAACGGGGAACTATTTTTTGTTGGCGTAAGCGCCGCGCCCTTTTACTAAGTTACTTACAAGAGTTAGGAACGGAAACAAATTGAGGGCATTGCCGCGAGAGGTTTTGGGCAACTTAGGAATCTATAGCAAACAACCTATGATTCAAAATACGCAAAATAAATACTATATCCAACTGACACACTATCTGAGTATTTTTGGAAGGAAAAAATAGTCCCAAAAATCATACAGATACGGTTAAATCCGCCCATGGCGATATTCAATGAATCGAGAAGAAATACCGTCGTATACAAGACTGAACTTAATGCACATGATTCGGGGTCGAGGAAATATCGTTACAGACCAGGGTTGTCCAACACACGACCAGCGGGCCACAATCCAGCCTCCCAACAGTGTTAATCCGGCCCGCTGACAACTGTTTAGAATTTTTTTTTTAAAAAAAATAGATTTTTGTTTCAGAAAGAAGGAAAAACTGCGGGAACAGTATGGGGCAGCCTTTTCCATATCGCAAGTGAATGAATAAATAACCTAAAGAAACCACGAAGATAGTTTTTTTTTTACCAAACCACTGGCCCGCGAGATCCGTGAAAATTTTTTAAATGGCCCGCTGCCCAAAAGGCTGGATAATCCTGTTATAGACAAATCTCACTGTATTAAACGCCAGGTATACACAAAACGGGAAATTTACGTATCGTCTCATAGAAAAAAAAATGGCGCTACTTTTAAGTCTGCCGTTCAGAAACTTCCACAGGCAAACCAACTCTGAACAACGTCTCCGCTAGTAAACCCCAATTCAATAACTGATGATGATGATGATAAAGAAGATTGATTGATTGTTTGGCTTTTTTATGGCGCAAGAGCATCTGGGCTATACTGCGCCAGAAGAAGAAGAAAACAGAAGAAGAAGAGAGTTCATTTTCGAGAAAGCAGCGACGAATTCAGGGAAAGTCTTGATGAACGTAAAAGAGGGAAAAAAAAACGAAAACAAAAGGGTTGATAAAAGCGAGACAGTGAAGAGCAACCAAAATGGCGTCCTCCTCGGATTTTCCGGCAGTCGTTGTAATCGATTGGTGGCGTCTGCCGTCCTCGGTCGATTCTCCCTGTTCCATTGCGGGGGTGGGGTCAAGGTTATTGGGATGAAGGGCGCGATTCGCTCCTGAGCCTCCGATGGCGGCCGCCATCTTAAGCTTACCCGTTTATTTACCCCGTTTCGTTTCTGAAAGTGGCAACAACACATTCAGTTAATTCTTTTGCAAATTCGCAAGATTTTATGGGAGTGATGCTCCGTACTGTGGATAGTATTGAAATTGGTTCTGTACCCATACAGATGTATGGTAACCGTAACCATGGTTACCCCGACAGCAAAAGGTGGCACAGTCCCCAAAACCCGGGAAATGAATTTATGTAATTTGAAAAAAAAAAAAAACCCAAAAAAAATTTATTTATTAATGAATAATATTCGATGTTTCAAGTGGGTGTAATTAATATATCCTTAGACAACGAAAACTGTCCTTTGCCTCCAAAACACATTACATAATATCGAATCTGATAAAATGCCAATTTTATATGCACATGTGACTATGATCCTATGACACGCTAATACCAGGGCCGTCCTTAAGAATGGGCGAGCGGGGCCCATGCCCCGAACTTCCTGGGGGCCCAGGCGAAGCGTAATTCTCAAATTTTTTATTTTTGTAATATTGAAAATTTCCCCAAAAATATTTTTATTTCTGCTTTCGTATTATCTAGTGCTCATATATTATTCCACTTATTTTTTTTTTACTCGTATATGTATGGGCTCGCGAAATATGTTTTGACCCGTATTCCGCATCAACTAAGGACGGCCCAGGCTAATACGATATATAATTCCATAATATATATGAATATTTCAACGTAAACTGCACAATAATGTCACAAGGGAGATAGTCTTCTATGTTATTTTACATTCAAAAATACATTAACAATAATGGCATGCATTTGCATCATTGTAATTCAATAATAATTGATAACATTGTGAACAATAATACAGTGAAACCTGTACAACGATACCGCTTACAACGACAAACCCGCATACAACGATGTTTCACGTTCCGACAGGCAGTCCCGGCAGATTTCCCATACAGCTAACGTTTATCAAACTTGCCTATAACGGACATTCGTTTTCGAACGAATCTGCATATATATATAACGATAATATAGCGTTTTTTAAACTTGGACCGCGTGCCGTGTCCAAAATTTCAAACAACACAGCCTTTGGCAATTCATTAACGCCGTAAAATATATTCTGACGTACAAATGGAGACGATCTTATACAAGGAATACGCAGAAAGTTATAGTGTGGGGGGGGGGCTTACAAGCTTACAATTGGGGGTGTTCGCAGAGCTACAACCCCATATATTTGTATGTATATATACAAAATTTCATTGCAATGATGGGTTAACCCCTCCCCTCCTCCTGTGTAAGCCAGTGGTTCAAGAATAGAGAGAAATTTTTCTAGCTTGGGAACAAATAGCTTTTGTTTCCTTAAATTTTTTACTAATTTTTCTAAACTTTCCAAAAAACTTCGTTGAAACGACTTTCCAAAAATTTTTTGTCCTCGAAAAGACGCGATAACAATGTAACTTTTAGCTTCCAGTGACATGTCTACATTTTTAATCGGTAATAATATTAATAATTTATTTAACATAATATTATTAAAAATAAAGTTACATTTAAATTAAATAACTTCTATTATGGAATAGTGGCGTAGGTGAGGGCTGAAGCCCCTCATTGGATATCAAAATACAACATTTTCTCTAAGGCTATATCACATGATATTCTTCAAAGCCAACTATCACCCACCATAGGCATTTGAGCGTCGCCCCCCCCATGGTTTTGAATTACTGCCACACTGTTTTAATTATGTGCATCTGGTTAATAAGATAAACCTTTCCCGGTTAGTAGAATATCGTTGCAAACAGATTCCTGCACATACAACCGAACAGGTGAAATCATATGAGAGTACGATCAAAATTATGCAAAACATACACATTACAATTTGGCGCAGTATAGCCAGATGTGTTGCCCATAAAAAGCAAAAACAAACACACAAAACTTACCAGCCTGAAAAGAAAAATTTTTTCGCTATCTTCACTTTCACCAGTATGATCCAAAAAAAAAAAAAAAAAAGGAACACAGTTTCCACGTTTTTGGTCAACTCTAAAAGAAAAAGAAAGTTACATAATTATATTTAAATTCAAAAATGTAAATTTCATGTGATAATTAAAAAAAATTAAGATTAGATATAAAAAAATGTAAATTACACATTATAAAATACACTTGACGATCAAGAGCGAATTTAGTCATTTACAGGGGGGGAATTAATGGCGATTTTTGGAAATGATACCTCATTGGACCTTTACCTTGCATCTTTTCTACGTTAAATTTTTAACAAAAAAATGTTTACATAAATTTAAAATGGAATTTCATGGAATTTTCTCGACACCGTCACTATTACTAAACTGTATTTGGCAACGTCTACGGTGATCGAAATCTTTTCACCAAAGAAGGCTTTGGAAAACGTGCCCTGAAATTTACTGTCGTATACAATGGACATACAAATTTCTACATACCACAGTTAATTCTATGAATAACCCCGTTCTAAATAGCGATTATTTCCGTTCAACGTCGGTATTGCACTTCATTGAATTGCACACACAGTCTGATTAGCATATTTTTTTCTGTTCAAAAACGTTTTTTCCTTCGGAAATCGTTAATGAGAAATTAACTACTTTTTGTTTTTTCAAAACTTCAAAATCGCACGTTGAGGCATACGTTGGGATTGGGGGGGGAGGGGGAAGAAAGGTCATAAGATGAAGGTCGAAAGTCTGTCGCGCGACTAAAACCGCAACCGTGATGGATGATACGCCGTAACTCTTCACATTCCAGACCGAAACCACGGGTATTTAAATCAAGGGAATAATCTTACGTCACTAGGTCTTTACCCGCCAAAAAATTTCCCGCGCAAAAGAAATAAGAACTTTCAAACTGAAGCATTAAATTAACAAAGAAAATAAAAAGTTACTAATGAGCATACGTTTCATTTTGCAAGGCCGACCACTATTTTCTGACAGAAAAAACTATTACAGTAATAGTGCGACCTCCTTTCTTGACTGGACACCGACTGTCTTATTGATACTAATTAATAATGTAATACGGCATGAACGCTTATTTTTAATATTCACTCAATGCTAAACGGAGAACTAAATTTATATATAATATTTATTATATAATTTAATATTATTTATATAATATTATAAATAATATATAATAAGGATCATGAAATTTTCTCCCAGTTTCTTAGAGAATTTCAACCTGCATGTCGCATTTGTGGGCCAAAAGCATTGTAGAGATTTACCAAGATTTCGTTATACAGTAAACTTTGTCAATAACGTCCTTATAATTTACGAATCTTTCCGTTTAACGTCTGTGGTCAGGGCAAACGCTTCATAACGTCAATGTAATTCTGATTAACGACGGTCATATTTTCACTATCATTAAAATGCAAATATAATCAAACGTCGCTTATATTCTTATGTAATTATCAGGTTTTTTAAAACCTTGTTTAATATAAAAGTTAAATTAAGACACTAGAAGTCCCAGAGTATACATTTACTGTCCTTATTGGATATTTTTTGTCAATTACATTTTGTCAATTACATTGTTTCGTTATTTATTTATTCCTAAATAAATGTCGTCATATTGCTTGCTGCACAAATCATGTCTCTAGACTGTGCGTAACGTACAAACGACGGGACCGGTGGTTTTGAAGGACCTCATTCGAACTGTGAGGGCCAAGACATATACAGATTTATCTTATTCCGGAATTTTCGTAGAAATCGTTCAATTTCCATTATCGCTTTGATTTTTTTTTTTAAGTAATTTGCACTTCAGACTTGGTTTCCATTATACATCTGAATTCCCGCCGAAACGTGACTTTTTGGCAAACATGAGAATTAGCTTCGAAGAGGAAGAGATTGCTATGATCAACGTCTGTCAGGGTCAAAACCGTATAAATTACGAACGCCACGTGACTGATAAGAGCGAAAACTGACTGGTCGATCTGCACCCATAAATTTCATAGTATAATTTAGGTCTAGAACTGAGCAATATCATCGTTCCATCAACCTGCGTTCGACTAATGAGTCAAACGGTACTGTGAGGTCACTGGCGTACGCAGGGGGGTGTTGATGAGGTTGTAACCCCCACTGCGATGAAATTTTGTATATTTAACGTAAGAATATATGAGTTGTGGCTCTGTAACCCACCACGAACGTTCTGCGTACGCCTATGTGTGAGGTTATTAACGAGTATACGATCAACGCTTAGATGGTATTTCATTATACAGATAAGCACTGGCGTACGCAGGAAGAGGGGAAGAGAATTTTGCATATGTATGAATATGTGGAGTTGTAGCTCTGTCACCCCCCTCCCCCGCCTTATAAAATTTCTGCGTACCAGTGCCGTATTTCCCAATAAGCTATACTAGGCTATAGACTAGGGCAAAATTTTGTGTATTGAGTCTGATATAACATAATGATATAACATCACAATGACACAACGCGATGATATAATCAGATGCGTTCCATTTAAATACCAGTGTTCGATAGGCTTTTATTTTTTGCTAAAATTAAAATTTATTTCAATAAAATTGAATTTGATTTATTATATACCAAAAAGAAATAATACTTCAATATAAGTTAATATTGTTTAATGTTTATGTTTCAATTTATGAGTTTGTTTTTCAACATATTTACTGTTAATATAAACTTTTGTAGCGTATATTGAATGTAACAATTTTTATGTTCCTACCACTGATGGGGGAGGGGGGCGGACGAACGGGTAGGAAGGGGCGGCAGAATGGTAAATCCGCCCATGCGGATAGGCGGCCATAACAATATGAGATACGACCGATAGATATAAACCCTATTATGAATAAATGCACTGCTTTTATATTTGTATGCATATAACAAACTACGGTCGTAAGTGCATAAAATATTAAGCCTCAAGAACATCTGTATTTTTTAACGTTATCTAAACCCACTTAGCTGCATATCTGCAACTGCATAAAATATGCCCGTATGTTTTTTAATTTAACCCGATGTTTTATTATGAAATTTCAACTTGGTAAGTGCACAAAGAAATGTTCAAGGCATAGTTGTAACTTGAGGGTTAAATATAGCGTACATTGGGGGGGGGCAGAGAGGTATTTCATGGAAGAACCAGTCACGTGACCCGTGTCTTACACGGCCTCGCAATTTTATTCAGTGGCAAGGGAGAGTTCAAATATCACATAAGCAATATTTTGGACCTTTCAAACCCCGCTCCTTAGTAATAAGCTTACATTCCAGTGCTCCACACGTGGCATTTATTTGTAATTTTAGTTTCTCTGAGCGGGCTGAAACACCTTAGCACCATCCTTAGCTACGCCTCTGGTTACATGCAGGGACGGACTAGGCCGCCGTCCAACCGGCCCCGGGCCAGTGCGCTCTCATGAGCGGTAAAACCCGCGGCTCCGAATGGATAAGGATTCTCGCGCTTCTGTAATCCAAGGTATGCGCCCTTTGAGAGTACACAGACCGGCCCTGATTACATAAACTCGTGGCGCAATTTGTGTTTGAGTTGAGTTGGTGGCGTTGGCGCAAGTCAGAAGGACATTTTGTGGTAACCCTAGTCCAGATAAAGCCAAGTTTATTTTATTGTCACTTTGACACTCTTCCAAGGACATTGTTTCAAACATCTGACATATTGTATGTATTGAAATTGATAACGGGACAGATGTTGTCAATTTCAAGATTAAAGGTCGACCTTGAACTCAATGAAGGCCCACTGTCTGGAATTATCAACACATGCACCTTCATGTTGTAAAGTATTGTTGTAATTATGTAATTTACGAGGAGATTTCATTGTTTTTCACGTCCTACAGTAAACATGGACAGGATACGCACCGAAGAGCCATCTCTGCAAAGTAGAAATGAAATATACATGAGATGAAACGACTCTCCCTGCAATTGACGGTCACCAGAGGGCGGAAATATTTGAGGAGCCGCTGTTAATGAATATAGGCAAAGCCCTTCAGTAAATAGACAACGCAATGGCAGTATCAACACTAAAAAAAAATCACATGCTGCGGTAATAAAATATCAGCGTTACATAAACCGGAAGAAACATCTGTATCCGTCTGCGAATGCATTTAAAAAGTTAAGAGGATGGTGGGGGGGGCAAAAATGAGAGAGAGAGAGGCATAGACGTGAAAGGGGCAAATAAAAAATGCCCTTCGCAAAAAAATGAAGGCTTGAAAAAAATGAAATTGTTCGGAGAGGGAGTTCGTTCGGAGGAGAAAAGACAGACCCGCAGATTCACAGCGACGGCGACGTAGAAGTAGGCCGGGAACAAAGAGCAGCTGCTACGGCGTTCTAGAACAGGGCTTCCATGCCGTCTTACCCTTGAAATGATATTCACCAGGCCCTGCCTATATTATTAGCTAGCATCTGCGGGAGCCATTTTGGAATTTTTTAAAAGGAAAATGCATCATATCTTCCGGCCACTTCGTGACGTAGAAACATGCGCGCAATGTCATTAGAGTTAATACACTAGGACCCTATGTATGCAGGCGTATGTAGGAGGAGTTGCTGGGGGTCATGACCCCCCCACTGTGATGCAATTGTGCATACATATGAATACATGGAGTTGTAGCTCTAACCCCCAGCCCCTGATGAATTTTGTGGGTGCGGTTATGACCTTTCATAACGTTAATTTGTAATAAAGTAGATTGTAATTTTTTTTTTAAATACCTCCTTATAAGCAATATCTAAAATTTTCAGGGAGCCATAGCCGTATATAGTCTTTCTTTTACAAATTACACAAAATCTACACGTAACATTTACAATATAAGCATATTAAATTTACATGTTACACTTACAAAATTTACATGTCATATTTACAAAATTTGCATGTCATATTTACAAAATTTGCATGCAACATTTACAAGATTTATATATTAAATTTGCATTATATACGCTCTGCTAATGTTTGACTTCACGCTGCTCCATTTCTAAGGAACTCGTCCCGAGTAAGCAGGGGGGTGTGAAGGGGGCCATAACCCCCCCATAGCAATGTAATTTTGCATATATACTTAAGAACATATTTAGTTGCAGCTCTCTAACCCCATAGACAGACCCCACGACAGACAGTAGACGTTAAAGAAAAGCCTTATATTTTTTGTCAAATAAATTCCTTTGAATTTGCCGACCACAAAAATTTTCTCTCGACCCCCCCCCGAGGGGTTGCGACCCACAGTTCTACCACTACTGATCTAGTAGAATAGAAATAGATTTTCTGTTTCAATAATGAGGGGGGGGGGTAGTGGCTATAATTCAGCTAGGATTGCATTTTGGGGGCGCGCCCTAGAACGTAATTAAAAACTGCGGGTCGTTTTGTGATGACAGAGGCAGATTTTGGGACTTCTCTAGAAACCGTGGGCAAACTTGATAATTTTTGGCGACATTGTGCTGACAGAAAGCGAAAACAATCTGCAATTACTAATTTTTTAGTGTACTAATACAATTTAAAAATTTTTTCTTATCCCTGTACGTAATACGGAAAAATAAATATTGACTACACAAATATTTACTAAACCATAATATATACATATAGTAAAACAAGGATTTTTCGAATTCATCAACTACACGTAATACCTACCCCGTTTAAAGGTACGTATATGTATATACTATAGTTTTTGTTACAAAATGTATAAGCTATAATAAAATAATACTGATAAAATATAATAAAATACAGTAAAAAATTAATATATATTATATGGTAAACAGAGATAGGATAAATGTCTAAGTAATGCGATTCCTTATAACCTTTACGGATAATATGAATTTCTGCTAATCCGAACAGATTTTTTGGTTCCTTTGGTGTTCGTCTTAACGAGGTTCGACTGTATAGATAATGATAATAATGAAGGCAATGTCCAAAAAAAAAAATAAAAAATAACCATCCATGCAGATAATAACATAGATAGAGGCAAAATCACTTGACAAAATAATTTATCGCAGATGAGCAGCATCGCTTCGTGCAACAAAAATGCAATAAAAAAGGGTGCGGGGAATTATATTAAGAACCAAGTTCTTCAACTACTACGGAGAGCAGCAATCAGAGATATAGGTGACATTAAAACTGACATCAATACTCGAACAAATTTGACATATATCTGACACGTACCACTGATTGAAAAGGCCACATGAAAGTGACATGGTCGTCATTAAACATCTCAAATGTAGTCTATTACTTAAGTTGCGGCCTAAAAAATGACAAAAGCTGCGGTCCTGGACATGTAAATTACATAGGAACTTCATTTACTATTTTTTGGCTAAAGATTTCTACACCAATTTTAAAATACAGATATATTTTATTTTATTTTTTCCTGGGAGGAACGGCAGTCATCCATACTTGACATGGTTGAGCCACTGAATCCATTATCTGTATGTGGAAAGGGAGTAAAGTTTGGTTATCAATTTATACAATAGTTGCGCAAACGTCCTCGTATATTTCTCTCAACCCTTTGAGAGAGGATTCGTTCAGCGGTCGCTGATAACGGCACAAAGTTATCACCAATAACTAATATCGACGAGGTCCATGAACTAGGATGGCCTTCCGTAAGTTCTAGGTTACCAATATCATCAAGTCAAGAATGATATCGACATATCATATCACTGATATGATTTCTTGGATAAACAGGATCGAGTTGGAGCAAAAGTTTTAATTTCAAGCGAATACGTTTCTCCTGGCAAAGCCAACAAACAAGGCCTCATAGCTTCTATAAAATTTGCATAATCCTTTTATTATTATATGCACAAATTTGCAGCACACGTGGTATATGGCTGCTTTTTTTCACTTTATTGTTAAACCTTTTCCAAGTGCCTTAAATAATTAAAAGCACTTATGGCATGATCCGTCTCCAGAAGTGAAATGTTTTTACAGTGGCAGATAAAGCGGCTGGCGAACTTGGAGGCCGCCAGGGACCCCTGAATTTCAAGAGGCCCCGAGCTCAAAAGATTCCTACTCAAAAATTGCCCCAACATAAAGAGCTAATTGATGTTTGGAAACCTGATATAATATCTCAAGTGATATTAAAAAGTTATAAATGATAAAAGAAGTTCGCAAGAACATTTATAAAGAATATTAATATATGTTATTAAAACATGAGAAATAATAAGAACGTGAGAAACTGATAAATAAATAATCAGAAGTGTTGATAAATAAATAGCCAGAAGTGCTATTGAATAATAGTTCGAAGTGTACAAAGAGAGTGGAACTTTTCCTAATGTAGATATTATTTCGAAAATATTTTTAACAATGCCAATATCAAATGCAACAGGTGAAAGATCTTTGTCAGTTTTAAAATGCGTTAAATGCTATTTAAAGAGTACGATGGGTGAAGACAGATTGAGGAACTTGGCCATTTTATACCCATGGGAGCCAATGCGGGTACTTTTTTTTTGGGCTGAGAAAAATTATTACGTCCTTCTGTCGAGAATTTTAGTGAATGTACAAGATACCAAAATGCTACAAAAATAATTGATACTACCTGACAATTAGTAATGAGCTAAAAAGTACCTTATTTTAAAATGTGACTGTAAAACTTTTGAAAGTAAATGCATAGTAGAATCGGAAAAATAAATTTTGTGAACGGCTACGAGGGGGCTCGAGCCCCCTCTGCCCCCACATATGGGCGCTCATGATTATACCTAGAACAAAAAATTTTGGATGAAATAGGTACTACAAAAACAATTGATGAATCTGCTAAAGAGAAACCAAGACACAAATTTATATACAAAACATTTTTTAAGCACTGAGGTAACTTACTATTAAATTTTTTGAATAAATGTATGGTTTTTCTTGAAACGTTGAGTTTATTATTAGCTACATATATTAGCGCCCATATGGGGGCAGGGGACTAAACCCCCCTCCTTAGTCGTTCAAAAATTTAATTTTCCCGATCGTGTATTTATTTTCAAAAGTTTTATAGTTACATTTTAAAATAAGGTACTTTTTAGCTCATTACTAATTGTCAAGCAGTATCAATTATTTTTGTAGCATTTTGGAATCTTGTACATTCACTAAAATTCTTGACAGCTATGAGAAGGAGGTAATAATTTTCTCAGCAACCCCCCCCCCCCCAAAAAAAAAAGGCACTACATATTGCCGGTTTAAGGAACTCACTAAAAATTTACTACTGAAATCTTCCCGAAAAAGTCCTCAGTTCCTTACACAATTTTTTTTGTTTTGTTTTGGGGCTTGGGTCTCAGGGCCTCGAAATTTTTACCGCCAGGGGCCCCCAATAGGCTTAATCCGCCTCTGTGTTTTTAGAATCGGTAACTTTTCTCTGCGTTTAGTATATTGAGGTGATATTCCAGATTTCTTTTGATGAAAGGAATCTGGAATTCAAAATATCCATCAACATCAATCAATTAATCATTGAGGAACCAATCAATGATTAAGGAATTGCATCCGAAGCTTCCACTATACAATAGAAACAGTTCTCTGTTTTCTCTCTCTTTCTAGCTACCTTCGTCTTCAAGAAATTTTCTACCTGAATTTGCAAATCTTTGTATTTTGTTCTCTCTCTCTCTCTCTCTCTCTCTCTTTCTTTTCTACTAATCTGATTCTAGTTACTTTACGTAATTGGACTTCTTGTTATTATCATTATTAAATAAAGTTTCATTATATTCACCTTAATAATATAGAAATAGTATTGAAGCGATATCGCACATTTTGTTATTTGAAATGATGTTTTTCAATAAACGTGTATACATCAATATTCGATCAACGGCTTATAAGCATATACAACATCCATATTCGATCAAAGGCTTATAAGCATATACAACATCCATATGCTGCACTTCATACATTGAAACCTCGACAATGCAATACAGGCAAAATAAAATTTAAATAAACATGGGTTGAATGATTGAGAAATGTGACTCATAATTAATAACTAGTATTGAACTGGTTTGGGGCTTATACGTTGGTTGTTGATGAAACACACACACATTTGAAACCCGACAATGCAATATAGCAACAAATAAATTTGAATAAACATGGGTTGAATGATGAAGAAATGTGACTCATAATTAACTAGTACTGAAACTATATGGGCTTATACTTGACTGTTGATAACCACTTCATACATAAACCTCGACAATGCAAGAACAGGAAAATAAAATTTAAATAAACATGGTTGAATGATGAGAAAATGTTGGAAACTCAAATAATAACTAGTATTAAACTGGTATGGGTGCTTATACGTTGGTTGTTGAATGAAACACTTCATACATTGAAACCTCGACAATGCAATACAGGCAAAATAAAATTTAAATAAACATGGGTTGAATGATTGAGAAATGTGACTCATAATTAATAACTAGTATTAAACTGGTTTGGGGCTTATACGTTGGTTGTTGATGAAACACACACACACACCAATGTCTTACACAGCCTCCAAATTAAAGCAGACTGGAAGTCCCTGTCCACAAAACAAAATTAAGTAACCATATTTTGTGTACGTTTTTCCCAAAAATTGAAACACTTCTTCGTACAGGAGATAAACTCATCCGAATTGCATTACGTGGAGTTGTTAGGGTTGTTTGGAGACTGAAATTTGGGTCAAATTTACAACGTTACAACTTAGAGCCAAAATTCGACGAAATTTTGTCCTCCACGAAGCATTAAACGACGTGATGAAAACTAACAATGCACGATGGCCATTGGAGTGTATCATACATACAAACCTTTATTTCATTTATATTTGAAACGCACGACCGCTCATGCATGAGAATGACCCTACCTAAAGATATTTTCAGCAAAAAAAAAGCGAAAACAATTCTTCGAATAGCAAAGATACTCCAAACTTCTTTAAAAAAAAAAAAAAAAAAAAAAACGTTCCCTGATGGCAGTGGCAAATTTCTAAGTAGGCACGCAAGGCACATGCCTAGGGGTGGCACTGGTTGGGGAGGCTGAAGACTTGTAAGTCACCTCCACGTGTAAATAGTAAATAATATGATATGCGTGATTTTTCTCTTTCACCGAAGTCGTCCTTTCTTTGTGAGTGAGGTAAGAAGGCGGGCATGCAGCCTTTGCCTAGGGCTTGCAATTGCCTAAACCTGCCACTGCCTGATGACGCCTTGATCGCGCCCGTCGTTGCTCAAAATCTACATACGAAAAAGTTTCAGGCTTTTAACACAAATGGAGTAGACAAGTCTGCCTGAGCCTTAGGCGAAACGACCATTTAGTTCATACCACGCCAAGAAGTAAATTTGTTTGCTTGCGTTTTGTGGCGCAAGGCCGGTACATACGGCGCAATGGAGTAGACAGGGGTTTTTGTATGAGTTTTACGACGCAAGGTCATCAATGGTCATGCTGCGCTGGAACCTACAGTTTTCCGAGGAATCTGAACCCCTTAAGGCCTAGGGAACCAATCACCGATTACGGTGAGTAGTTATTAAGTTTTTTTTTTTCACAATTGGAAGTCGAACCTGAGATAATCGCACATTAGTCAAACGCGTTACCACTGCAGAGCCAGGGAGTTTCCCCACTCATATTTCAGAAAAGATTTCCCTCACTTTTCTATATTTTTCCCTGACTGCCAGCAAAATTCCCTGTCCAATCACAAGTAATTTTCAATTGAATCGCAAGTAATTTTCAATTGAATCGCATGTAATTTTCAACTGAATCGCAAGTAATTTTCAACTGAATCGCAAGTAATTTTCAATTGAACTTCGGTTGTGGGTAAAATGGCCTAACATTCATGGAAGATTTAGCAATTCAAAACAGAAGTTAAGAAGGTTTCCGTTAACTTTTCCAGGTTTGGCCAAAGAATCTCCTTTTGCTCTGAATTTTCTTTAGAAACGATTTCAAATTTCCTGACAATTCCAGGTT
>QLNU02014176.1:50260364-50307195 GCA_006491805.2 Dysdera silvatica | reverse complement strand
CAACGACATGGACGTAAACAGTAGTTACGCTCTACAGCCAAACCGGCCCCTTTGCGGACACGGGGATATGGTCAAATATGCCTTATTTGGTGTTTCACAACAACCCCCTCCTATTTTGTCTGTAAAGTTCCGGACCACCCTATATATATGTGTAATCACAGGGAATAATTGGTTAAGTCAAAAAATGGCAAAAATAAGTGCATTTCAATTTCAATGCCCATGGTTTCAGGAAATTAATTATTCTTAATTTTAGTTTATTATTCTTATTCATTATTAATTAATTATTCTTCAAGCCATTAAATTTACAACGTTATTTGAATCACATTTATGTCAAAAAAAAATTTTTTTTTCAAAAACTATACATACAGAAAAAGTTCTGTCCTGAAAAATTGAGATTTTATTCTTAACCAGCTATTCCCGGTGTGACCACAGATATATTTTATAACCATTTGTTTCATATTTTACCGTAGATGTGCGTTCAAATCCGTTTAATAGGCCACTTGAAGCGGGACGGATGGTTTAAAGATACTACCCAATCGTATACAATTATAAAATTCAAACCAAATTCTGGCAGAGGTCCTAAAACCAAGAGCTGGTTACTAAAAAGATAGTAAATCGACTGCTTCCAATGAATAGAATTATAAAACGCGAACTTTTTTTTCTTTTTTTTTTAGAGAGAGAGAGACAAAAATCAGTAGCATATCGTGGCCTCATAAGTGGGTCATATGATAATCATCCCCCCCACCCCGAATAAAAAAAAATTACATGTTAGATCATGAAGATAGACACGTATTTTCTTATTTTGGTTCTACTTTCATCAAAAAAAATGTCATCAAAATCCGCGCGGCACTCACTGTGGGTTCCCCTTGTTAGATGTTCTTCCTTTATACCTTTATGTATGTAAATTCATTGATTATCATTGGAGATTTAGAGTTCTGTACAGTGGAGGACCGTGCAAGATTTAGGGGAAGTTGCGTAAAGTTAATTCGCCAATAATTTACGGTTCACTCGTAGATTCGCCAAGAAATTCGTTTTTACTTCATACAGTAAAATATGAAAGAAATTTACAGTAACCTTGTTTTGGTGAATTGGCTTCACTTTACTCCCCTTAAATTTCACCACGGGTCGCCACTGGTTCTGTATCGATTTAAAAACGATATACAGTGAATGCCATAAGTATTCGTACACCTGCAGTGTGTTCTATTTAAGAAACTGCTGTATAATAATTATTAGATGTAGAGATATGGGACAAATGTCACCACAATTAATATAAATTTTTGTATTTACTTCATAAAAAAAGTAAAAAAAAAAATATACGTGCACTGCAAATAACAATAAAAAATGAACAAACTTACACATAGCTCATGTGTCAAAAATATTCGTACACTAATTGTTTTTTGGTCAGAAAATTCATTAATAAAATAATAATTCATTCTTAATATTTCGTTGGGTTCCCTTTGGCTTTAATCACAGCTTTCATGCGTTTTGGCAACGAATCCACTAAGTTTTTGGTGACATCCGTTGAAATGGATGCCCATTCCTCGAGAAGCGCAATTTTCAAATCATTTTTATTTGATATGCGTCGTTTTCTCATCCGCGAGTCCAGAATGCTCCATAAATGTTCTATAGCGTTAATGTCAGGTGATTGTGGAGGGGTATTTAGCTGTTTGGGAGTATTGTAAAGGAGCCACAGCTTTGTATTATACGCAGTATGTTTCGGGTCGTTATCTTGCTGAAAGATAAAGTTATTTTGAAGACCCGTTTGAGCAGGACTAGGACCCAAATTTTCCTTCAGAATGTTAATATACATTCTGTGGTCCATGATTCCGTCGATAATGTGCAATTTTCCCACTCCCTCTGCACTCATACAGCCCCAAACTTGCATACTTCCACCTCCGTGTTTGATTGTTGGACACAGGTTCGTCGGTTGAAGCTCGGTGTTATTTTTACGCCATACCATTTGCCTGCTAGCTGATCCAAATATATTAAATTTGCTCTCGTCAGAGAATATAACTCTATTCCAAAAGTCAGGACCTTTATCAACATGTTTTTTTGCGAATTGCAAAAGCTTCTTTCTGTTTACCTTTGACACGAAAAACTTTTTACGAGCTACACGTCCATTGTACCCTGCATTTTTGAAAATGCGGCGCACCATGCTTTCTGACAGTGACACACCTTGATTCAGCAGCTCTTTTCTTATCTTTGGAGCACTTAATTTTGGATTTTTCTTAATTAATCTAACAATTAAACGTTTGTGCTTTTCAGTCAATTTTTGTGGACGTCCGCTTCCCGGCATATTTTGAATCGTATTTCTTTGACAATGCCGGTCAGTTATGGACTGGACTGTAGAACGAGGTCTGCCGACGAGCTATGCAATCTCTCGTAAAGATTTATACTGGTTAAGGAGCCTCATTATGGGCTTTTGTTCCGCTACACTTGTTTCTTTATTTCTACGATTCATTTTCGCATACTTTCTGCAGAAATGATAGTAAACGGGTTTATTGTTCATTGGCTTTTAAATGAAATCGGTGCATTTCCCGCAGATTGCTTCGGGTGCACAAACAACATTGCAGTTCTATCATTTTAGGACAGACTTTTGCATGTACGAATGCTTTTGACACGTGAACTGTGAATAATTTTGATGCTAATTTATTGTAATTTGCAGTATTATATACATAGTTTTAAGTTTTTTAGTTGAAAATAAATTATATTTTCATGGCAATCATGATGGCGTTTGTCCTGTCTACGTACATCTAATAGTTATTATACAGCAGCTTCTTAAATAGAACACACTGCAGGTGTACGAATACTTATGGCATTCACTGTATAAATGTCAAACTAGACAGATATTCCTATATGAGCCCGAAATTGTGGCTAACTCCATGTAGCGAGTCGCTAAATCAAGGGCAACTATAAGACAAATCTACTATAGTTTATTAACAGATAAAGGTCATGGCTGCGTCAGGAACTATTTCTCGTCTAGATAGTCAAACCCCGAACTACAGATCCATAGAGGAAAAAAAAAGGGGGTACGCGCTGGGTTCTCTCTTGCCGGTATCAAACCAGGATTACTCCGCAAGGGAACCAAGTGTTGCCACCACAGCGCTCATAAATTCGCGATATGACGGAGTAAAAAAGCCTAAATGAAGTTCAAAACCGAAGGAGGCTTTTTTTTTACAAGCCACGGACAAAAAGGATTAACACATGCGGGAACATGCGATTATAAGTACGCCCCAAAAACACACAAAACTTTACAGTGGACGTTACACCCAAAGATAAATAAAAGGCAAAGCTCTTAGCGAGTAAAAAATGGCTTTCAAGGGACAATTTCCCAAGGATTTCCAAGTCGTGACCCACTTGCAGTGAAGTCCTAGACGCCAAGTGGCACTTAAGTTTAGAGACAGGTGACTGCTTATCGGAAAGGGGGGAAGGATACCCCTGTTGAATAATTAACAAGGGCTACCCGCTGAGAGGAAAATAAAAGCTCCCACAAGCGATAGACCTGTTAATGACATATAACCGCGAGGTCACTCCACAGCAAGAAGATGAATAACGCAACAGAGATAATTGAAAAACAATTGTTTTTTACATTTGAGATGAGTGAGAGGTTGTTTTTTTAAACAGAAACGCGAAAAAATAAAGCTCAGTTCTGAATCGTCTGCTCGTCGAATCGCCAAAACACGGATAAAGAAATTCTTTTACGATTTGTAGCAGCTAGCATTAAGCAAGTAGGTCATACATAACATTTAGATTTCTCAATCGCGCAATAAACCAATTGAGGTCTTCGCGTTTGGGCCCCCGCTGGGACTTGCGTCCGCCGTCTTAGAAAGGATTGAATCTTAGAGAAGAAAGGCTTACAGTAATGGAAGTGTGTTAAATGCGCCATTGACTTACGAAGAAAAAAAGTACGGAAGGATTGGTTTAAAGAAAATGGCAACCCGCTTGGTTTGCATCAGCGTTATATACTACATAGTAACCTATAATGATTATCCATCATGCCATGTAAACGATTTTTTTTCTAAGGCGATATGTTTACAATGACGCGCATAAGAAAAAGGCCTCGTTGTCAATACTCCCAAACTCCGCATCATCAAAGATGGCGGTACCTCCATATACCATACTTTCTCTGACCTCATTTTTCGCGAAAAGGGAATAATAAGGTTTACGACGCGTAAGGTGAGCTTGACCCCCAGACCATCTGCCACACGGCCCTGCACTCATTTCTACGGCAAAATGCCCTGCCACCTGCTTTTCCTGGACTTGCTGAGTGATTGTACCCATCCGCCCTCTTTGGAGCAGTGTAGGTGTACTGCTTTCGTTTTCCTGGGCGTTTTGCAGGTGGGAGTTGCCTTAAAAGTCTAGCAACCTGTTCAAGGAAAGAATAAAAACACTATAACACTATATATATATATATATAATCTGTTTATTTTTTTATAATGTTTTAATGAGGAATTTGATTTTTATGCGGTTTTAATATAAACACGTAGAACTAAACATATTGGACATTTCTTTTGGACGTAACTATGATCTACTAGACCCAATGGAAAAGGAATTAACGGCCAGCGACGTCATCATCCGTATTTTTTAAATTTCAAGACTGTGAGATGGATGATCTAGGACGGCTTCACGTGACCTCAGAAGTACGATCTGTTTTAAGGACAATTAAACTTATTGAGATTCGAATCTAGCCCAAACCATAGCTTATATGTGTATTTGTCTGTAACTCATTTGAAAAGAGAACTTTTGCTCCCCAATTGTCTTACAAAGAATGAGAATGATTATGCACAAGCGCTCTCTATTTTTATATATCTATAAGTTTTCTTTAACAGAATGTTATTAAGCCGTTTGACATTGGTTTTTAGGGGTTTCGTTGAACGGTTCCTTGGCATTTCAGAAACATTATCTTGCAGATCTCATAATGATACAGTATGGCTGGTATGCATGCATAAATATTCCCTCGAAAAACATTGCACATGCATATCTGGACTCAATGTATTATTGTATAAATTTAATTTTTCACTATTATTATTAACATATTTTTACAAATCGTGAAAAGTGTAGTGTGTTATATCATAAATGCAATCTGCTTTATACTAGTATACATAAATACCATTTATATAATACTGGTATACACATTTATATTTTTATTGTACATACATTTATATATATAAATGTGTATATATATATATATAAATTGTCTAATTTAAATGTATTATTTCATGTAATCCTGTATTTACATGTGTGTTTTAGTGTACGAAGCCTATATCATTTTATATAATATATAGGTGGTTATGGGCTTTCTATATATTTACACTTACTAAATTGTAATTTTCAATTATTTACTTAAATATTTTTATAGATGCACATATTAACTTATAAGTTCTGGTTTATTTACTTGTACTTTTCACTTTCATGTATTTTTTCACTTGGTTGCTTACCTTACTTTTTTTTCACTTATGTATTAATTGCTGCTGCATCATAGGCGCACTCTGTAAATAATTTATTCAGTTTTCCATTTCCTTTACTTTTATTTTAATTAATTTTACTTTAATACCTCCCTTCTGCGTTTAATGTATCATAAACGATTTCCCTAATGATTTCATACATATTTCTACAATTAATTTATTCTATGTCTTTTCTCCCTATATGTTTATAATTTTATCATATTGTATAATTTATATATATACATATATCATCATCATTATATCCAACGACTATCCACCGCTGGATGAAGGTCTCTCCAAATGCTTTCCACACATATATATATATATGTATATATATAAAAGTGTTGAACGGAAGTTGCATATTTTTCTTTCGAACTTTCATACATTTAGACAAAAATTTTACGAAATTCAAAATGGTATTATGAGAAAGTACGCGCATCTTTTCAAAGGAAAGAAGATACGCAAGAGATTATCGTACAAGAAATGCAAACACTTTCCTCTTCTTACGAACAAAAACAGAGGTGGAAAGAAAAATCTCATAATGGAGATTGCTCGAAAATATCGTTACAAAGCGATATTCGTTTCGAATTTTGAAATCCGATGGTTTTCATACACAGAAATCTTATCCGTTCAGAGGTGGATTTACGATTTTGATACCCGTAGGCCGACACATTGTGCCACCGATCCCACGAATCTTACCAAACATAACTATGAGAGTAATTTTGCCGCGCTTGTCAAATTCTTAATTTGACGGCCATGGCGGATATTTCAAATCCGTCTTTTCGCAAGTATTCCCCAATTTGGCGCCTTTTGAGTCTCTCTCTCGGGGCGACGCCCAGAGGGCTCTCCCTTAGCCAATGCCCAGTTACGTCTCTGAACATTAAAAAAAAGTAGGTAAATAATAAAAAAAAAAATTCTTTTATTACAAAAAAAAAGTATAGAAGTAACCCTTAATCATAAGTATTACTTTATATTTAGGCTCTAATATAAAACAATATCATACATTACAGCTTAACAATGTAATCTAAACATACATATGAAACAAAGGGGGCGTTCACATATTACGTAAGCATATTTAGGGGAGGGGGTTGCTGTCGTGCTTACTTTCCTATGTTAGTTAATTTTAAAGTTCGCTTACCGTGGGGGGTGGGGTTAAAATGGCCATAATATTGCTTACATAATACTTAAACACTTCCGAAACTAGTAATTCTAATCAATAAAAAAATGTTCGTTTATTATAAAAAGTTCGTTTATTATAAAAAATAATTCTGTTATTATAAAAAATATTGTGAACATTGTTGATAACAATATTCCAGAGAGTATGAAAAGGTATTATAAACAAGGTAATATAATAATAAATTTGTTATTCAATCGGGCAAAGAATTCAGCCGCTCTGCTCTCATTACCGATTTTCGGGGGACGGTGGAAAACGTCGCAAAACAGAAAAAGACGCTAATGTGAATGTACTCATTGACGGGACTCTTAAATATTGCCTTAAAAAATAAATCGTCGTTATTGGGAAACAAGACTTTTTTGGGGAGAATTTATCGTAGACTCGACTCTCAGAGCATTACATGCACTACGTGTTTATCCTCTGCAAGTAGTAAATTTCATCCACTCTTTTTAAGAGTACATATATATATATATAAAATGTGGACTCGAGAAGTAGGGCACGGTGAATTCTTCCAAAAAAAATGAGAACTTTCTTTCGGCTTCAGAAGAGAGGGGCCTTTTGAAAGAACTTCCTTCCCACCGATCTAAATTTTCCTGGAACGACCTTAGTCCTAGGTTCCTGCCCATCTTCCCGAAACCATTGAGAAAATGAAAGGCCCCTCTCGCTTTCGACGACCCCGTGCCCTAGCTGAGGAGGAACCTTTCCCCCCCCCACCCCCCAAAACGGATCCGTGTCTCCGGAAGTAGCGTTTGCACCAACCACCCCACGAAAATTCCCAACCCCACAGCTGACGACGATGTGTATGTAGCATTCGCCAAGAGGCGTTTTAATTTTCTCTTTCTCGATAAACACCCTGTAACTCAGTTTCTGCAACAAATTAGGTGATTCTCACGCTATCGCGAGCGCGAAACAAGACTTGGTGCAAGGAGGGATGAAGATGAGGACACGCACTAACATCTATATACGACGCATACGCACTGAAGTTTGGTTTAGGCGTTTGCCCATGCTTCGCTAAAAAAATGATTATTTTGAGAAAGTAAGAAGAAGAAGAAAATGAGACCCCGTACGTCTTTTGACTTAAAATTTTTTATACAAATAATTCGCAAGTATAGCTATACAACTACAGACGATTAGCACACACACACGCACGCGCGCACACACAGCCGGATGCGCTTATATTGAACACTGACACACCGAAGTTCTTCTGTATCCACTGAACTTCGTAATATTCATCATATGGGAACGTTCAAGTATTACGTAAGCAATATTTTGGCCATTTTATACCCCTCTCCCTCCTAAGCAAAAATTAACATGGGCTAACATAGGAAAATAAGCACAATAGCAATGCCCTCTCTCCCCAAAGGTGCTTACATAATACTTGAACTCTCTCTATGATATATGGATACATCGAAGTTCATGTATATCAAAATATGCACGCGGCTTACTTTTAGCTTCATTATATTAGGGTTGTCGTTCACCTTGGAGAAAAAAATTCCCTGACTTTTCCAGGTTTTCCCTCACTTTCCGGACAAAATTCCCTGACATCGCAAACAAAACTTTGAATTGAAAAGTAGCTTCATGTTCGTGTGAAACTCAGCTATTCAAACCAGGTTAGGAAGGTTTTCCTGGCTTTTCCAGTCTGGCCAAAAAATTTCATTTTTCCCTGACTTTTAGAGGCGAATTCCAATTCCCTGAAAATCTCAGTTTTTTTCAGGTTTTCCAGGTTGCGTACAAAACCTGTTATATGAGCTGGTTCGATTGATTGTGTGTATATATATTGAAAGCGTCACCTCATTGGTCGAAATGCGGGTACTTATTATACGTAATATCCTAATAAAATCGTGATTGATGAATTCTGGTTGTTGTTGATTGGTTGGCAACCCTTAAATGGTTCATGCAGTCACCGGAAATGAGGACACAGCCTTCGAATTATGACAAACTCATAAATATAGAAGCTTGGCGAATACGAATCTATGAACAGAAAGTAGGAAACCTTGTGTTCAACTACAGCAGTGGTTCTCCAACCATTTGTGTCCATCCCGCTTAAGTCCTAATAGGATTATGCTGGCCTCTTAAATTATTTCTAGGTTCCAAACTCCCACCCCCCACTATCAAGAAATGATTACAATATAGTTGTAATAAAAAGCATTTTAACAAAATATTTGGTGGCCATATTAACATAAAATTGAAAACGTACTTATGAATTGCTCCATAACGATGTTATAAAGTCATTTTTATAGTCAGAAAAGCTTCGAAACATCGTAGCCCTGACCAGCCATCTGTGGTCGTCATAACACACGAGAACTTAAATCGTAAGTGTAACATCGAACAGTGGCACTGTATCGGCGATGTAAGCACAAATTAGTTCTTTTTGTTTATTCATTCTTCATTTGTAAAGTCATAATAACAATTTACTACATAGCAATAATGTAAGACAAATATATATTAAAAGTATATATCAAAAGTATATATTAAAAGTGTAATTAAAGGTGTCATATCAGACTCTAAGGTGGAAATCCCAAGAATATATCAGCAAGGATATAACACACCTAGGACCTTAAAGTTATAATCTGATTACAAAGATATGAATCCAGAAACCACCAGTTTATTTACTATCCCTCCGCTCTTTTTTCACATTTCTCTTTCCATTTGCATCCCTATCTCCTTACCTAACGTCCTTGTATTTTATTACTAACTGTTAAATAAACAGTCAAAAGAAATTACTATGCACTTGCTTCAAGATGACAACATGATCAGATGGGAATCATTCACCCTTTTATATATCTACTTTCACTTGCGATTTTATTTTATTATTTTATTATTTATTTATTTTTTAGTTACCATTACACTGTGTCGAATATTTTCTTAATATTTTTTTAAAATGTTTCAATTTTTAAAATTATTTTGCTAACCCATTTCGAAGTTTTACACCTTCATATTTTATATTATTCGTTCCTACTTCGGTTCTTATTTTTTTTTTTTTGAAAGCAATGGATCATTGTATTTACGACATGTATATTTCTACCTTTTTCATTTAATTTTATTCTTATAAGTTCAGTGTGATTGCCTTCCCTTATCCTTTCATTCATTTTAACCAAGACACTGTATTCGTATAAATATTCTATTGGTAACATATTCCATTTTAATATATCTAACTATCTAGAAAATGCAGTTGCCAAAATAGCAGTTTACAAAAAGTCAAAATGGCGACTAAAGAAATCGGGACCCGTCATTTAAAATGAAAGAGGATCCGAGAGGACATCGAATCATCTTGAATAACTATAATAAAAATTTTGCAAATACTTTTCTTATGACAGGAAAGAAAGAAAAAGAAAGAATGTTATCATTAGCTCTGAGACATATATTGTTACGAAAGCAAAATTCATTCGTTTGTTGTTGTTGTTGTTTTTTTGTTTTTTTTTCAGATTCTGCGTAGTAACAGCACTGGTAAGATTAACGATCCAGGATGGAATTTAATGATGCTTACAAGCTAAAATTCGCCGAGGACAGATTCCCCGCTTTCTCAAAATTTTGGCACAAAAGGCGCCAAATAAATAAACACGTGACGGTGCGCCTCAAATCAAATAAGCCACGATCTTTAATATCCGCGTAAAAAAAATTATGCTGATCTTTATCGAAGTAAAATAAACAATCAGTTTATAAACAATTTTTTGATGATAATATTGTGGTAATTTTCTTGAATGGGTGTTTGTTTGTGGTTTTACGGCTCAAGGACCACAATGATCATGCTGCATCGGGACCTACTGTTTTCCGAGGAATCCGAACCTCTGGACCTACAAATTTCTGAGGAATCCAAACCTCTTAAGGCCCAGGGAACCAAACCCCAGACTACAGTGAGCAGTGCTATCTTTGCACTGTTGGGAGTCGAACCCGGGTTAACGGCACACTAGGCGAATGCGTTACCACACTGTGCCACCGCACGGCGATTGAGTATTTAACAACAAAAATTATCTCACGGATAAAATAATTACGTGAATTGGTTGCTATTGGCATATGCCACCTTTGGAGTGTAGGGGCGCCAAATTTAAGAAGATATTGAAAGTGCGGCGAGGGGGAGGGATCCTGAATAGAAAAACCCGCGTCAAGCGAGTCAAGAAGCAACAAGAAAAATCAACAATAATAATTACTATAAAAAATTAACAATAATAATAATTACTATAGAAAAATCAACAATAACTACTATAGAAAAATCAACAATAATAACTACTATAGAAAAGAAAAACCAACAATAATAATTACTATAGAAAAATCAACAATAATTACTATAGAAAAATCAACAATAATAATTAATATAGAAAAATTAACAATAATAATAATTACTATAGAAAAATCGACAATAATAATTACTGTAGAAAAATCAACAATAGTAATTACTGTAGAAAAATCAACAATAGTAATTACTATAGAAAATCAACAATAGTAATTACTATAGAAAAATCAACAATAATAATTACTATAGAAAAATCAACAATAATAATTACTATAGAAAAATCAACAATAAGAATTACTATATTTCATACACTATGTCTTTCATTCAGAACTACGTTCTGCATTTCTTTGTTTATTTTTTATCCATTTTGCGACCTCCCAAACGTTTTTTTGGAGGACCAAAGAGATTTGGGTGCAGTGTTTAAGCTGCATTTTTTTTACTTTAGCATTATAGCTAAAATATAAAAGTAAAATTTTAGCATTTTTAAATTTCTTTTAGTTCTCTTTTTCTACTGTAAATACTTGCGATAATTTTGAAAACTTTGAACTATAGGAGAACGTTAAACAAAATAACATAATTAAAATTTAGAACTACAAATAACATTTTTTATTTTGTACAAAATTACACAATCGGCCATATAAGCGTATAATAATTTTCCTTGGCTTCGCTATCAACCATAGTTTGTAGGCATTTTCAAAATCAAACTGATTTCGATTTATCCATTCATGACGTCACGAGTCTTCAAGATCGTCGTATGGCGGCCGCCGACATAAAATTGTAGAAATTTTTAATTTTCAGGGCTTTTGCTTTTTAGTGAAAATGGGATTACATTTTTTTTTTGTAAAATACAATATCCTTCCGCCCAACGCGAAAAAAACTTAAATTCTGCTTGGGCGCCTTAGAATTGGCGCCTCTGTTGAAATACAATATATCGGGGACGTATGGTAACGTGCAATCACGATATTTCTAAACCTCGGAATAAAATCCCTCTTTTGGCGCAGTGTAGCCCAGATGCTCTTGCGCCATAAAAAATCCAAACAAACAAAATCCCTCTTACTGCTGCTTACCTTAAAATTCACTTTAAATTCTGATGCTTTTGGAGAGTATATAAGAGAATATTAGTATTACAAATTCAAATTTAAAAATTTACATCATCCACATTATTCAAACTTGCAGCCGCCGCATACCACTGAAAAGTTTTCCAACCAAACCTATAGAACTTTTCAATCAAAATTATTGACTTTTTTTTTAGTTAGAAAATTTTTCCAACTTCCAAAACGAATGCACACGCATTTGTTGTTCTCGGTCGGTTCTAGGAAAAGACTAACAATAGCGGTTATTGTTTGTTCACTAAAAGTAGGTTCGATGGTACCGCTAGAAATAACGAGAGCTGACGTCACAAACGGCTTAGTCGATTCAGAACTGGTTTTTGGCGCAGACAAACGTTCACTAAAAAACCAGTTCTGAAATGACGTCCTCCCCTCTGCTGTAATCGGCTATGCCGTTTGTGACGTCAGCTCCCGTTATTTTCTAACGGTACCATCGGACTACTTTTCGTGAACGAACTATAGATTGGGTATCTTTTCATACATCTTTACTTAATCTAATTAAGTTTATTTCTTAAGCTTACTTTACACGAATATATCTTATGTGTTTCAAATTGTGCTCTCACTTGACAAAGGGAGCAGTTGGCTCCCGAAACGTCGTGTTTTTAAACCTTACGCCAGTGTCGAAATAACTGTTTGTTTCAAATGCTGTCATTAACATATTGCGACCATCTGAACTTTTTAATGAAATCAGAATTTGATCTCCGAGCCTTGTGCGAGCCGATTATTTTCAAGTTTGCAAAATCGAAAAGGTAACAAAAATCAGATTTTAATTAAGATGGAAAAAAAAAGAAATTAGAAAAGTGTTTATAAAGCACAGAAATGGATGGTCGCCATCAGCGGCGTATAAATGGGGGGGGGGCCCTCAAGCCCTTCTATTCGATATCAAGGGACATTAACCTCTAACGCTCAAGAAACACGTGTGTTGGTTTGTGTGAGAGAAGGAGATCTTTTTAAAAGATACTTGAACACCCCTATAATTTTTTAATAGTTACGTCCCTGATCACAGTATTTATATTTGATTATTCATATTGAAAAAAAAATGAATCTATATGTGATGACAGGTTGCTATTGAATCTGTGGTCTTTGGCCAAATCTAGGAAAAAAAGGAAAAACTAGGTAACGGGTAAAGGCAACGCCCCCTATAGGGGACGCTGGTAAAGGTCACTTGGCCCGGGTCACGGGGTTAGCCGTTTGAGGCAAGACGTGCGCCAGTCAAAGGTCAGCCTTTTCTCGGAAATCCTCACTGGTCTTTCCTGTAGCCTTTGACCCCACAATAACCACGACCAGCTGCTCCAGAGTTCATTATTATGAATGGTTGGTGAATTGGTTCGAGAGTTTTACGTCCCAAAACTGCTCGTGACGTCACTGGTTATGTGAGGCAACAGCCAAGAAATCTCCATATTTTCATTTTTATCAGCTGCGTAGAGATTTCAGAATTAACGGGGTGGGTAAGCACAAACCTTATATACATTACAATATAAGTAAAACGTAAAGTAATGGGGTCATAACCCCCATTGTAATGCAATTTTGCATACATATGAACAACACATGGTGACGCGGCTCTGCATCCCCACCCCCCGGCCTTTTAGTTATCCTACTACATACATACTACTGGCTACATGCATACATACTCACACACACACACACACACACATATAATATCCTTTTCCTTTGGAGCACTCTAAAAGATATGAATAAATAAAATCCTAGAAACACATCCGAAAATGTTTTTGAAATGTCTCTGTCAACATATCTGGAGACGTCTTCGGATAGCCCTTGTGCGACCATTGATAAGTCGGCCGTCACGCTGACGCGCTTATCTCAAAAGCAATCGCGCATGCGCTAGAATGTTGGTCGGGCGGCTATTAGTTCGAGCTGGGCCGACCTTTAAGCGTCCTCCAAAAACAAAAACAGAACAAAGTAAATGGACGAACAAGCTTTCGCCTTCGAAGTGTAGTGAAGCAATAGATCTTCTCATAATGAAATAATTCCAGGCGGAACGAAAAAGAAATATAGCTTTCAAGACCGAGGCCTCGTTTTCCGGAGATCTCCGCTTGGCTGCTCCGATGTCTGACCACTAGCAACGAATTAGGAAAAGCATTTCCAAAGCTCTTGGCGAGGTTTGTCGGTTAAAAGTCGCTCTCTTCCGATGCAAACCCAGCTTCCCAAAGTCCTTCAATGTAACCCATTGATTTTGTCCGAGGAACCTTTTCATGTTGGAAGGCTACATTCAAGAAATTTCCTCCCACGCCACTGATTAGACATATATATATCAGAACCCCCGATTATCCGAACTCCGTTGAACCGAAACAGACAACTGTACTTTGCAGCGTCCTTTGCTATCAATGTAGTTACTTAGTAATATATAATTAAACGTGTTTTTATATAAAATATTTTAATTTCTTTACAAGGGAATGCCAAGAATAAACGTTGGCAAACCACGAATAGCTGCTTTTCCCCGAGTAAAGACATACAGTCCTTTATTTTTTTACATATGTGCTCAGTGAAGGTCCCGAATTAATCCAATGTATACAACAATGCACTCGTCCTTGTACTAAAGAACGAAGCGGGAAGCCCTCAATCTCCATATTAGTTCAAGGTTTTTAGTTGGCGTTCGACGATACCAACAATCGCACGAAGTGTGTCCTAATCGAACTGTAGATTGACGCTAATCCCCAGAAATCACAGCACTGACTAGGCGTGGCCAATTATTTCGATTGGTGGGTCGTATCCAATCATCTGGATGTCCACAAACCGGAGAGTATTTCGTAACCCCGCCCACTCTCACTTAATATGGTATTTTTCTACAATATTTTTTGTGTATACAGTATTTTCATGGAGTATGTTTGTATATATAATGTTTTTAGTTATAGTATTGTATTTTTTGTTGACTGTGAGAGAGAAAGGACCTCATCCAGATTTAATTAAATTAATAAATAGTAAATAGATGTAACTCGGGTGATGCACATAAGCATGGCTCAACATATACAGTGCAATCTGCTTATAATAACATTAACCACGGTTTCGATAGATGAATTATATCATGCTCAACCTCATCTATAACGATAAATTTTCTATAACGATACATTTTTCAGGTTCCCTGAGTATTGTTACACACAGAGATTATACTATATATAGTATATCTATAATTAGTAATCAACATATGGAACAATTATGTATAGTTTTGTATATATGGGTCCTTTTATATCAAATACAGCCACTACTATCTGTCAAGTCGCTACAATGGCTAAAAGAATTCGTTAATTACCCAACGTCCCTTCCACTGTGTCCTTCTGTCCATAGTTCAAATACTAATCATGGTTCACAATGGCGGACACAGGGGGAGGTCACAGGGGTCCTGACCCTCTCCAAAATATATTTTTTCACTGTAAAAAATTCCAACTTGCATGATAAATGAAGTTTCTTCCATGACTACTCCCACAAAATGAAAGTCTGCGTCAGCCATTGGGTTCATAGCTTTTAACTTCATACAAATTAGAGATAAGGAAGGGCATGATATGGTACTGTGTCATTGGTTCTATACATCCTTACTAACATTAATAGTTTGCATGCATCTAATCCAAATGTACGCCGTTCAGAAAAAGCTTAAAGTGAATTCCAAGCCACGATACCTGGGGCCCGAAGGTGAATTTACAAAGGAATTAAGTGAGCCGTGAGCAGCTCTACCACGTTTATAAAAGATATGTCTTCAATACAAAATGTTTCCTTGCATGTCTTCTGACACCATGCTTATAGAAATCTGAACTTGGAATTAGATGGCCAGCTCTCAAACTTGCTGCTCTCCGCAGATGTAAAATACGACCTTTTGATCAGATGCTGCCCCACTTCGCTAATCCACCTCGCGTTTCTGCCTAATCACCCATACACCAGCATCATAATCGGCTCTCAAGGAAAAATCCCATCGAACATTTATATATAGGTGAAGATACGTCATACTCAACGCATGTCTATAGTTTTGTTGTCAATTTCTTATACGCGCTGAAATACGCCGAGCGCACGTGGAAATTCATCAGGCACTTCGGTCCTTAATGTGTGGCCTGATTTTCTGTTCGGCCGCGTATTGAGGTCATTGTTGCAACGCTTAACGAGAACTCAAATCAAGAATGAGGACGTGTCCAAGGGTTTTCCTCTACCATCCGTCTGACAGGATAGTCATTCTGGTGATAAAGGGGGGAAACTCCAACATTCATAAAACCCAGGCAGAAGGGGGGACTACCTCCCCCCCTTCTCTTTAAAACGAATCGACTTATTGGGTAACCAATTTCCTGGGAAATCACGAAACGGGATTCCTTGACTTTTCGAAGCCTGCATCTGCGATTGGCAAATCTTCAATTCGCGATGTATTTTATGTACTAATACAGTGAAACCTGTATATAACGGTATTTTCCGTGGTTCCGACAGAGTGTATCAGATTCAATCTTGTCTATAACGATAATTTCCTGGGTAAAAGATTGCTATAGATAGTTTCCACTCTGTTTTACGTGGGAGGGTTTTGAATTCCAATTCAAAGGCTTAAAAAACTAAACGAAAAAGGTTCTATTATTAATGATTATTTTTTATTAATATTATTCATTAATTATTAATAACAATCCAGTTCTCCTGCGAATCTTGTATTAAAGCAACTCGTACAGTTTTTAACCTAGATGGGAAAATACATTCAATACTTTGCGACTTATATGAGAGCCAGATCCACTCACTGTAAATGCAGAAATCTCATTTTAACAATACCTCCAAGGAAACCACCAGTCCGAAATAACTCCAAGTGCTGCTGAAATAATTTTAGTGTGGAATGGTAAAAGCTGTCTTGCAATATATAGGCATACTATGGGCGCTCCCAGAATTATATCCAGGAAGGTGCATCCAGGAAAAATTCCAATTGAATAATGTTGTTGGACTACAGTTTCTTGTGGATTCAGTCCCCCCTCCTTGTTTTCATAAACCAAGGGGGTGCAGTGCACCCCCTTGCATCCCCCTCAGGGCGCACATGAGGCCTACTGGTACTGTTTCCACAATCGACTTCGCAAAAACGTACAATTCGTATAAACAATAGTCCACTGTATAATGAAATAGGGACTAATGAATAAAGAGAAGCGATGTGATGGAATACAATGTACCTTTTATTCCGACCTCTCTTACGTTGCGTAACCATATTTTTTTTAAACTAGTAGGCATAGTTATATGAGCCTATGAAGACCGAATTTTTTTTTTTTAAATTTTATATATATTGTAATGTGTAAATGTATATAACACGTGCTTACCCCACTGTTCACCAATAATTTTGCGAACTCTACGTTGCTGTTAGCAGACAACCAAAGCCACGTAACTGAGCTTTTGCGTTCGACTCATTTCTACAAAATGGTATTTTTCTACAGTAAATCATGGACGCTATATATATATATATTTGTTTTAAAAACAGCGGTGTAAAATTATGAAACTGTAAATATTGTACAATTATAAAAATGTAAATATTATAAAATTAAAAAAAAATGTAAGTACAGTCGAACCTCGTTAAGACGAACACCAAAGGGAACAGAAAATCTGTTCCTATTAACAGTAATTCGTCTTATCCGGAAAGGATAGTATGCTATACAATCTGACGGAACTTCAGAAAACGGTTCGTATTAAAAGTAATTCGTCTTAACGAGGTTTAACTGTATTGTAAATACGGTGAAACTGTATGAATGTATTAAGGAATGAGACAGTATTTTATGGAGAAAAAAGTATGCTTTTCCTTTCAAAATCTGTGGGAAAACATTGATTTAACCGTGATCGGCTAACGCCATGCTTTGGTAAAAAGTAGTAAAGACGACTAGAAAAACAGGAGGATTTATTATATTAATGAGAGTTGTTTCCTTCCAAAATCGAGGTTAAAGCGACAGGAAAAAAAGAAAAGAAAAAAAAAATAGAAACAAGGTCGACTAGATTGAAGCATCCGTGCTGTTCGTTTTCGTTTTGGAAACAGAGCAGAAAGGACCGAATAAAACTCTCATAGGTAGAATTCTAGGTGATTTGGATGAAGACTAGAGCGTTAGGTAAGGACAAGGCCAGTACTGCACGCTTCATTTCTTCCCGCCTACGGGGAAAGGAGTGAAAAATCGAAAACAACCTGAAACATTTCTCCCCTTTTCCCCAATTTGTTCGGTAATCCGCTTTCATTACTGTAAAACAACGATTTCAACCACTAAACTACTATATCTACCTGTACCGTAAGTAACGAAAGCAGACGAGATGTGACGTCAGCGTTTTGTGAAGGTAAAGAATCAGGTTAGTATATTTGCAACGATCTAAGCGAACCAGTTTAACCTCCTTGGTTGTGAAGCATTATGGCGATTTACTATGGAGCTTACAACTCATTGTGGATAGGCAGGTATTTTCAACGAAATGGCTAGGTTAGTTGATTGAATTTTATGGCGCAAGGACAGCAAAGGTCGTTCTGTGACAAACAAGGTGATGTGGTATACACGGTTTCAGTAAAATACTACTTAGACCATAAACGAAGGTATGAAATGCCACTTCTACACCAAAAAGAATACAACACTTCCAGTATGATACGAAATCTTAAAGCTGGTGAAGAAATCATTACGTGTGTGGGAAGACATTTATAAGCGGAATCCAACGTGGTTACCTATTAATCTTGAGTCAATACGAGATCCAGCTTACTGTAATGAAAGTAATGTTTATAATGCTTATTAAACGAAATTTCTTAAGTATCACTTGCTAGCATACGTAATAACACCATACTTACTAACGATCATCGATCTACCTTAATATCGGTAATTATCGTCTGTCGTTAACATCGAAATCGGTGCCTCATACTGCATCAAGAACCGAACGCGTCAGATGAAGACATCAAGGTGTGGGAAGTAATAACATCATATACGATGTGAGGAAAACCTGTCGATGGGGCCCCCCCATGTTGGAACGGGACAATTCCTTGGTAAAGCCCAAGTAATTATCGACCTTCACGAAACGTCTGCTTTTTTTACTAGGCCTCCCGCTATGTCGCATCTGCATCCTATTAGGAACAAACTACCAGATTCCTTCACGCGTAAGTAATCTCAGCTTGATGCAAGACGGCAGTACTTGATCATCTTTGAGTTCTATCATCAGCCCCCTCCTCTCCCGAGTTTGAGAATCCCTTAACTTTCCCCCATACCTTTCGGAGACAGGGGCCCCCGAAAAAAGGAACCTTCCATTAATTCCATGAAAAAGGAGATGACCTCCTTGACAAAGAGTGCGGATGTGTTTTAAGGAGTCCTGCACTTAGGCTGCGAGATTCGAAAAGCCCTTTTTTAGGACCTCTCGCCAATACATCCACCATAAATCATTCTGCCATACCGTATGACCGATCATTCTACAGTTTAAGTTGTTTACCTACCGCTTTTCACAGAAGAAGTCGACTAGGAAATTTTCCATAGCACAAAATTAAAAAATACATTATTTTGCTAGTGACTCCACGAGCATCCCATCACTGGCAATGTCGTTTAACATGAAGCACGCCCAACACCCGCGGGATGAAGCACGTTGCCGCGAGCACAATAAATATCTAATAATATGATAAAACATTGTTCTGTGATAATAAAAGTTATCTATTAGTCACACTTAAAACACGTTATAAAATTCAGGCAGAAAAACCATTTTAAGTCCAAAAAGTGCGACTTTGTACAAATACAATGGGCAAATGGTTTTGTCGGCACTATACCGCCCATCCATTATACCTCCCATAGGCGTACGCGGAAAGTTCATAAAGGGAGTTACAGGCTTATTAATGAGGGGGGTTTCATGCCCGTATCCAGAGGGGGGCATCTTTTTTAAATGATTAAAAATTAAAGTAAAAATTAAATTTTTAATGGAATTTGGATACGGACTTGCATATTGTGATTGTATAGATACGTGCTGTAAAACTGTTTAACCCCCGAAATTAAATCCTGGCTACAGTCTTGGGGGGGGCACAATACACTTCCATTTATTCAAATATATACAAAATTGCATCGCGGAGGGTTATGGCCCCATTAACCCTCCTGCATATGTCAGTGCCCCACCCCCACGTACATTCAGTTAATATTACAGATTAGGGGAAAAACATTTCATTCGTTTCCCTGCCTTTGAAACAAGTTCGATCCGATATTGCAGAAAGTGCGCCGTTGCTCTCAGTGTCGTAGCGTGGGGGTGGGTGCCAAGTGGGCGGAAGCCCGGGCGCAAAAATTCAATATCAGACTAGTGAAAGAGAGTGCTAACGGATTTTAGCAGTCGCAATACTGAACTTGCCCCGGGTTCTGGCCACCCATGCTACGCCACTGGTTGCCCTGCCCCCCGGTATTCCGACTCCCCAGGCAACAGAGGTGTGGTTTCCTTAGAAACCTAGAGTTCCGGAGCAGCATGGCCTTTGCTGTCCTCTCTTGGGTATACAATACAAATAAACAATAACATATGCACAGGGCATCCGAGAGGGGCCCCAGCGGGGCCATTTGGCCCGGGACCTGCTTTATCGGAGGGCCTCAAATTTTACCTGTAAAAAGAAAAAAACAAAATGGGCTGTTTCTTTATTAAAAAAATTACAGTCTATTTCTTACATAAAATTAAAATTTAACAAAATCCCTTGTTGTGAACCATCGATATATTTGCGTGAAAAAACACTCGAATGAAACATTCGAATGAAATTTTAAATGATCTAAAGGATGAATTTATTTATTTTTGATTTTATTTATTTATTTATTTATTTATTTTAAGAGAAACCATTTGTTTAATTTAAAATCGAATTGCAACCCGAAAGAACTTTTGCAAAAAAATACACGAGCCTGGACTTGCCGGCTTGTTTCATAATATAACTCTTGCATTTCGGATTTTTCTGACCCTTCCAGTGCCAGTGGCTTCAATTTTTCTCATTTATTATATTTTCATCATATACATTTTCAGCAATTACCCTATATGTTCAAATTACAGTACTTATATTGTTGGAAATTGTCATTAATGTTTTTTTGTTATTTTTGGATCAAACGGCAGGCCCATGGAAATGGGGGGGAGGGGGCAAATGCCCAGCGCAAAACTTTTTACTTTTCTTTTTTTAAATTATTATTTATTATATTAAATACATCTAAACGCAACGCGGAAAATTATCCTGGGGAAAATGGACAGGGTTAGGGGGGCGATCTGCTAAACCATATAGGGGTCTATCTATAACTCTTGTCCCCGGCCCTATCACAAATAGGGGGGGGGGGCCTCGCCAAAGTAAGTGGCCCGAGCTTCTCTCATCCTCTCAGAGGGCTTGCATATGCATAGTGTCCGCGAACTGTGCAACTGGAAAAGGAGAAGCAAAATAATTCAAAATGACCGAATCACATTTTATTACTGCAAACACACTGTATTAAGTTCACGACGTATTAAAGAGTTACCAGTTAACGAACTGGCAACGCACCTGAACGATGTGTAAACGATTAAACGACACGCATTATTCAAATTCACGAATTAGGATATTCGATAAAATATAGAATGTTGCAAAAGGACATGTCGCACATCAAGATATGTAAATATCGAACACATTGAACGCATAAATTATGATACATCACACATATCAGATACATATATTTTAAAATAAAATATTACAGATTGGTATCAGTAAGTCCTAACGGCTATCCATATGTTTGCACCTCACCTTGTTTGATGCAGAATGACCTTTGATATCCTTCAGTCAAAAGAATTTAACCAACCCTTAAAAATTGACAGATTTAAACTTTCCACTTCGTTCCAATGAATAAATTAACCTTGACTGATATTCAACTCATTGCAATTACATTAAATTGTTTAAGGGGGAACATGGAAACAACGACTGGCGATTGAAGTACAGTAAAACCTCCCTAAGGCGACCACCGTCGGTTGCGTGAAAAGGCAGTCGCTGAGAGAGGTAAATTTAGCATTGGGTTTATGGGGGGGTGAGGAGATCCATTTCCAGAGAAAAGTGGTCTTTGAGGGAGGTGGTCGCTAAATACAAATGGTCGTCAAGAGGTCGATTGCATAGCTATGCAATCGACATTTCAGTTGATTGAGCAGTCTCGTGCATTTCCCCTTCTATTAGTCAATAGATAAACAAAGGAGGCATGTCGAAATTTTCGGAACACATGACATGGCTCACACCTATCGGAAAGTCATGCGGTCAAAGTTGAAAGAGTGCTCTTAAAATTTGACAGCACGGGGTTAGGCGGTCAAGAGATCAGGTCTCGAATCACGTGACCAATGTGCAGGGCAGAGTCCTCACTTCAGATACAGCAGAAAAGTGATAAGAAAAATTATCTTCCCTTTCATATTTAGCTGTTTGCATTCAAGATAAGACAACTGACCAACCACCTTCCATTTCCAGTCTTCCCAGCACCTCTCTTCACGTTTGCTAAACCTTTAAAACCTCCTTTTCTTCCAATCCGATAAAAGGTACCAGTCAGCAGGTCCCTGTTATTTCAATAACAGTTGTTATCTGCGTCCGATTTTCAGTTCGCCCCGGAGTGACGTGGTGGTACCTAATTCGACCACCATGCGACTACGGTTTGAACCTAGCAGGTACCTGTTTTTCTTTTTTTTTCTACAGATCCGTAGTATGGGCTTTGGTTTCTTAGGCGACAAAGGTGCTGATCTCCCTAAAATTTGTGTTCTAGATCAGAATGGTCTCCGCTGTTTTTGCGCTATAAAACAGGAATATTTTACAGCGCTCTTGACCTTTCAGGTAACGGTTAGTTGGTTGTATTTTTTTGGCGCAAGGACACAAAGGTCATTCTGCGCCAATCACGGTGATTCTTAATGACATAAATTTTGGCGCAGAATGACCTTTATTATCCTTGCGCCATAAAAATTTAACTAACGTAACGGAACGTCAACAGAAGTGAAATGTATAAGTGAGGCCCTTATCCTCTCCCCACGTTTCGAACAGGTGCCCTACATACTGGAAACGCACAAAACATTCTTCTGACACATCATGCTATTGATTAGAATAATAAATTAATGATTTTATCAGATGCAGGGCAAAAAACATCATAATTTTTTTGGTTAAATAAATATGTAGTTATTTATCAACGACGCATTTTTTTTTATCTTATCTCTTATTCAAATATCGTTGATCTATGAACATGTGCCACACGATAATTATAAATTTCGGTCACAATTTTCAATCACGCGGGGACAATGGCTTCCGACGCGTTTTCCAAATTCGGTCATCGAGGCGTATTTGTCATGCTAAGATAATTGAACGTAATTTATTTAACAGCTCGTTAGCTTGGTTTATAATTTTTTAGCATGCAGACCAGTCCTTTGTACTCCTGCCTGAGGCCCGCAAATAGTAAGTGCGGGCCCCGAATTCGAACCTCACGAACGACGACGTAAAAACTTCGTCGCCGTGGAAAACGACAAAAGCGACGGAACTGAGCAAACGGGATCTGATAAAGTCTCTTCCCGGCGTGACATCATTTCACTCACTTTCATCAAAGTGTGACGCGATTTCACAATCCCAAAACTGGATTTCAAAACACCAAATACGAGTAACAAATTTCAAAGAAACTGAGGTTTAGAATGGGAGAATTGCCGTAGGCAAACAAAGATTTGTTCGCATTCCTTTTCTTTCGTCCGTGGTCACCAGCCGTTGGACGGCGACCTAGTCATTTGCGTAATGCGATTTGGAAGAAACTGACATTCAAAACAGACATTAAGAAAAAGAAATGTAGGATTGGATTGCGAAACGAAGGGTGTAGTTGAGAATTTTTTCCAAGAAAAGACTTGTTTACGTCTGAAGACGTTTTAAAGGGGTCTTTTTGAGACGGGATCGGTAGTTTAAAGGGGTTTCCGAACCCCGATATATCCATAATAAACATGATTCGGAACCTCACCACGATGCCATTAGTCCAAACTCATAGAAGCTTCATCATTACTTCCAGTAATTCGGTTCTTTACGAACCAGTTTAATATTCACGCATGACGCGCTTTAAATCGAAGATACGCATTGCAAAAAGAATTTGACGTCACTGTAAAAGGCGGTTTCTACAATTTCCTTCAGATAGCTCACTACAAGTGAAACTCCTCTTCAGTGATTGAGTGTCATCACCCGTAACTTATCATTATGGCGGTACTCGTTTGCATGATGGCAGAATTATTATCACTTGTATTTTGTTTTACGGCGAAAGGACAACACAGAATTATAATTATTATTATTCCGATGCGATCCATCAATTGCAAAGGCTCGTTGAACACATTCTTGGAAAGAGGATTCATTCCCATGTATTCTACGTCCCAACACAGTTACAGATCCAGAAGAAAAATACAGTACGCCTTCCTATTAACGATCTGGGATTACCGTGTTGATTTTCGGCGGCCACCCTTCCTATTAAAATCGTGCACAATCTTATCCTATTAACAATTTTCAACGGACGTAGATAAAAATTTGCCAAACGGGAAAAAAGTTAATAAGAATTAGTGATGTGCCATTACGATATATTTCAGTCGCTGTCTCGATTATTTGACCGACGTCTCATTTTATTTACAAAGAAATGTATTTCTCACATAATGTTCTTTCGCACTGCATACGTTCTACAAGGGTACAAGCGGTCAGAAAACTTGTTCGGGGACAATTTAATATCCTCTCTTTCGTTTTCATAAAATTTAGTAACTGACATACGACCACAACCAGGGCGGACGCCAAGCAAGGAAGGCGCTTCTATTGGGTTGGTGACAACAAAACGCTTGGTGAAAAGTACCGAATTATGCAACACTGGAAACACTTCCATGATAAACACAAACATCCTGGAAACGTATAGATTATTTCTGGGAAGGTGGGTGATATGAAACCATAAATAAACTCTTACAAAAATGGAACATCCTCGCTGTGGATATGGGATGTCGAAAGGTACGACGACAAGGGAGCGAATATTGAAGTAAATGGGCGTCGAAGTTTGCCTTTAAACGAAAGTCCTTATAATTTGACAAACCATAAATTAATGGAGCATAAACTTACTTACTACTCCCTTTAAATTAAAAATACACACCACACCTCTTTGCCCTGCCTCACATCGCAATTTCTCAAATGCCGCCATACACATTAATACAAAAACTATGAAAGTCTAATAAAATCAAACACAACGTTCTCCTCAACCACAAAATTTGTAAAACAACGTGACATATGAATGAACATGAACGAGGCACCCGAACTGGAAAAATATGAATCACGTAATGCATTACTTTTACCTTAGGTGGAGAACCTTGTGACAAGTTACTGTTTTCTCCCTTTTTAATCTAATCATCAGGCAAAAGTTTTCTTAATTCAAGTACACAAATGTAACTATCTGAATATTAAACAGCGGAGGTATTGGGATATATATTATTCAAACTCCGGTACATAACTTGTACTTGAGTCTGAACAGTATATTCTCTATTTCTCTCATGTGTTTTACGCCATATGTGCAACTAATACTCTAAATTTAATGACAAATGATACGGCCTAAATCAATAGAGATCCAGTTAGTCCTTTTAGTACTGCGTACAGGATTTACATTTCCTCTTTTCTTCTTTGCCAAAAACGGTAGAAAATTCTTTTAGCATATCTGAAATTTAACATTAAAGCGGCCTTCTGGCACTCGATGGGAAAACAGAATTGAAACAATCCGGTCTCAAAGATATCAGCTATGAGAAATTTGAAAAACCGGTAACATAAAATAATAATAATGAGGACGAAACGTAACAAGAAACAAAAAATCGTGCGTTAAAATAAGAGCTGGCATCTTTATTTGCACCTTGCTAATTTGGCATAATGTGCTGAATAAAATGAAATCAAAACAGTGTATAAGTTTGTTTTTACTGCCTTCATGATAACCAGGCAAGAATTTTGGGAATCTCTGTTATAATCCATAATAAAATGAACCACTGCAGCCAGCTCATAAACAGAAACACAAAAATAAGACATTGAAAATACAACAACCTGCAATGTCGGTGCCACACCGTAGGGTCGCGTTTGCGGACCTTTCCAAAAGTAACCTTTTTGGACACCTGTATACGAGAATCTATGCCAGGTTTCCGAAGCAATACTGACGCGTTTTGCCGATGATAATACACACAAACACGGGAGGCACGGTCTTTGCTTCGGAGCGGCATAATTTTTAATTCCCATTGTCCTCTTAGCAAATTTAGCAACCCCCCCTATCTTCATTAAAAAAATGCCCATCCTCGTCGCCGAACACTAAAGCATTTCCCATCAGATAACGACCAAATAAACCGAAACAAGTGGGGCGACGGTATTTGGGGGGGGAAGAGGGGATGATAGCAGTGGAACGAGGAAACCTTTAGGCATTGGGGGGACTCAAATCCGAAAAAACAGGTACACGCAGGTATACCCTGAAAGTACCCCATTCTATTTTGACCACGAAGTTTTCGGAACGTAGGGATTACGAAATTCTTGTTGCGATAGTTGTGGAGGGGTCGGTCGAGGGGGAGGGCTCAGGTTGTTCCCCTTCGTGGTGCCTCTGCCACGTACTATCGGAAGGGAAAGGGCCCCCCTGGTGAACTGGTTTACGCAAAAAAGGAAAACGAAAACGATTTTACGCAGTGTTTCACAATTTGACCGTCTACGCCCTCCATTTCTCCGCTCAGCTGAAACTTCCTCGATTTGACGCTCAACTGGCGTTTATTTTTTATTTAATTCGTACAAAACTAATTGGCCAAAAAAATAACCTTACAATACTATACTACATTACTTATATTACTATACAGTCATTACCATACTACATTACTTACATTATATGCAAGCATTACTATGCTACATTACTTACGTTATATGCAAGCATTACTATACTACATTATTATACAAGCATTACTATACTACATTATTGCGCCAAGCATTACTATACTACATTATTATGCCAAGCATTACTATATCACATTATTTACGTTATATGCAAGCATTACTATACTACATTATTTACGTTATATGCAAGCATTATTTATATACTACTATTATACAAGCATTACTATACTACATTACTTACGTTACTATACTACATTACTTACATTGCTATACTACATTACTTACATTGCTATACTACATTACTTACGTTACTATACATTACTTACATTGCTATGCAAGCATTACTATACTACATTTTTATATAAGCATCACTATACCACATTTCTATACAAGCATCACTATACCACATTTCTATACAAGCATCACTATACTACATTTCTATATCAGCATTACTATACTATATTTCTATACCAGCATTACTATACTACATTTCTATATTACATTTCTATACACGCATTACTATACTATATTACTTACATTACTATGTAAGCAGTAGTAGATTTACCAATAGGCTTAAATAGGCTGGAGCCTACTACGGTAAAGGTTGTAAGGGGTTGGACTGAAATTTTTATTAAATTATCGGCGGTAAAGTTGTTGTAAAGGTTGGGCTGAAATTTTTGAAATTGGTGGCCAACTGAATTATTAATTTTGAATTGTTGCACTCAGGGAGCATTTTCAAGGGGCTAGGGGGCGCCACCTTGGGAGAAGCTCAAAGGGCGCCAATTTGCGAATTTGAAATAACCGTCAGGAGCGTCAAATTAAGAATTTGACAAAAGTGCCTGAATCTGTTATGCGTCTAGTTACGTTTGGTAAGATTAAGCGGCAAAATATGTCAGCCTACAGGCGGCAAAATATGTCAGAGCTTATAGGCGGCAAAATCGTAAATCCGCCTTGGAATACAACTGGTGCCCAAACTCGTAAGTGACGTCAAGTTCGCATAAAGTTACAAAACTAAACACTGTTGACATTTATAAATAGCACGTTATCGTCAAAACACTGTGTGACTCTTCTCTGCTTCAGCTACACAGCGCACCCACCCCGATAATTCTTCATGTCACGCATCCCGATAATCCGTCATGTCATGAGGAATCGAAGGCTACTGAAATGACATTAAATTATTGAAAGTGATAAAACAGAATTGATGGCAACCAAAGTGGGCTGCTTAAGACATCCACGTATTATGTTTTTCCTTTCCTTCAAGTCCGTATTTAATAACATTTGCATATTGCTTAAACTGTACCTATATTTTCGAGATACGCAAATGCCATACTTTTATAATAACGCTTACAAATGAAAGCAGCCTGTATTACATAATAAAATACATGAATTTAATATCTTATTTCTGGTAAATTTCTGTTTGAACAGACACCTTTTATGACTGAGCTTTTGAGATGCACTATACATGTACTTCTTCATACATAACGTTAGTATTCTCTTTACTTTCTTGGCATGTATTTATAATAATTTCTAGCATATGAAAAGGCTTAATTTTAAACGAGCTTATTTAATTTTCCCCCCCTACATCCGCATCGTTAGACTGTTAAACGTCCAATAGTGGGGCAAGCACATATTTTGTATATTTCACATTACAGTATATATAAATTGCAATTTATTCCAAATTATTGAGGGGGGCACGGGCCCATATAACTCTGTAAACGTATATTTACAAAGTAAACAGAGCAAAAATGCCTACACTATACAAGCTAAATTTAATCCTCATCGAAAAATTCCTTAAGACAGGAATGGGGGGTGGGGTGGGGGAGAGAAACCTGTGTATATATATTTAACATAAAGGCGAGATAGAGATCGTGTGTGAATTCCGCTTCGCAGGGGGTAAGTGAACTTATAATATTAACGATGCAGACTCGTGGTTTATGGGTGTATTTCTCAATAACGGGCAACGGTCCAACGAGAGGAAATATATTAGGTAACTTTTTAAAAACGTGGCAATAAATATGGCTCTTTAGAGGCATAACTAGCCAAATTGCCATCAGCAACTCTCGCCAAAACAAGCATAAAACCGCGCTCTGAAGCTCAGAGAGAGAAGGCGCAGTCGCCAAAAGAAAAACCTCAGTATGTCCAGTAGAGTAATTTACTTCCTTCCTTCCAGGATTTTAAGAGGGGAAAAAAAGAATTTTTTCCCGAACTATCCGCATTTGAAACAAGGTGACACAACCCCTCTCAATCGTATATTAAAAAAAATGGAGCGTATTACCAGGAAGTCTTCAACTAAAAATATATGTTGACCTCCGAAAAATTCCGCTAAAAACCACACTATTAAGAGTATGTAGGTCAATTTGGGGGATTTTGGAAGACCGTTATAGTATCCGATGTGTTTCAGGAGATCAAAGAATTTTCCTCGACAGACGATTCTTCTCATTATTTTGGGTTAGGTTGAGAGGCCCTAGTTAGGGGACAGCCCCAAAATCAGGACAACGTTGACAAACTCAAGGAAATCGGTCATCAATCTTCAATGATTCTCACCATTCTAAACAACTATTTGTCGACTTCTGTTACAGCTTATATAAATAAATAAATAAAAATAATTATATTTCAGGTCACGCTGAAATGGTAAATAAAAGAATGTATGTACATGTGTATCAGTATCATAAATAATGGAAACCGTTGGTATCTCTCCCCATATTTGTTCTTAAACATAAAATATACACACAAATTATAATAAAATCTACACGCAAATAAAGATGGGCAAAATCAATCATTACTCGATGAAGGAAACCTGTCATCTCTCGACTCGCTTTCTTTCATTCTTTTTGCTTTTTTCACAGAACATGGCGATGAAAATGAGAATGACGCCTTCATTTTAAGTGTTAATGAGTCATCACTCTCATCAACTATATTTACACAGAAATGGATACACACATATTACTGGCGCAGAATTACCAATGCTAGCATTACACCATAAAGACAACCTGCCGATGTGTGATGAATACACAGATAACCAAACGAAATTCACCGTAAGCGGGGCGAAGTCCCATATATTAAACTACATACAAAAATTATAATTTCAATGTTTTTATTTTAAAAAGCATGCTTATGTTTAAAAAGAAGTAAATTAATTATGTGAATTATACATAAACAACTCATGTTCGCAGAACCAAACTCGTTTAGATTGAACCATTTATTTGTTTATTTGCTCGCTATATGCGTATAGCTGTTTAGCAAAAAGCCACAATGTCCATTAAAACGAAAAGCATGTAGGTCGCATTCAGTTTAATCGGGAACGCGGCGGCCTTGTATTAATCATTATGGAACAGGAGCGACATGAATTCGCGCCGCCACAAAACCGCGGGAACCTCCAAAAACATTAGCGCGCTTAAAATGGCTTTTTAGCGCCCCTTCAAATATCAAACAGCGGTTGACCCTGTCAATAGCATTAACGATGTTTGGAGATACACAACTCGGTAATTTAAAAGGTCGGGCTGAACATTTAAGACAATGCCCATTGTCATAGAATTACTGTTAATCATTTGCTTGTTAAGCCCAACCACAGGAAAAAAAATGCGCTTAAAGCGATGGGAAACAATAGCTTAACACGTACAGGCACAATAAAAATGCTTTGTGGAGTGGTCATCTGCACCCGAAAACAAGGTTTATAAATTGCGCCTCAAATAATACTGGTGCATTATTTTGCGCCTGGTACGGGAAACGATTTCCTCCGCATTTAATATTACGCTAGAAACTCCTTCGAAAGGGCTGTAGCAACACCCCGCACTTTTAACAAGTAAATCCATTTACAAAAATCCGCCCCTTTTATTATTCTAAACGATATTATACTTGCATCCTACGATATTATACGTACATCCTACGATATTATACGTACATCCTACGATATTATACTTACATCCTACGATATTATATCAACACCCTACAATATTATATCAACACCCTACAATATTATACGAGTGGATAGTATTAAATTGAGGTTTGATTGATTTTGTTTTTCTCGTATAAGAGATTTGACTTTACACCCAATAATATTGTTCAAAGTGGGGGGTTAACCCCTAAACTCCCCCACTGTACACGGCCTTGATATGTACACCATACATAGGCGTACGCATAAAGTTCGTAAGGGGGTTATAGGCTCAATGGGGGGTTACAGAGATACAACTCGCATATTCCTATATTAAATATACAAAATTTCATTGCAATGGGGGGGTCACAACTCCCATCAACACCCCCTGCGTACGCCAATGACACCATACAATACCATATGTATAGTAATGTTGGCATAATTAATCGATCGTTTTATGATTAAAACGAAAGAACTAGACCACCCACTACAAATTGCAGCAACCATTCCCTCTGCGCCACGTCATCGCAACGAATGCGGGTGGCCGAAAATTAAAAATCACACGTCTATAATTAGGAGGGGGTGGCGAAACGGAAACACTTGCGATTATGTTCACCAAATTAAAAAAAGGAATTGACTTAAAAATAAGTATTCAATTAACCTAATTATGAAAGGTACTAAAGGAAACGTGCAACAAGTGACCTTCAAAATGAGTTTTGTATATGATCCAACCAACAGGAAATCGCGTAACATTGAACCATTTCTATGAATTACATGAACTGCTTATTAGTTGGACTCTACGGTCAGTAGAACGCCACTCATTAGAACTGCAATAACGGTAGGAGCAATGCTGACGTAACTTCCAAGTAGTGACATCACCAATGCGTTCCACAATTAATGTAGCAGCTAATTACAAGGTGTGCAATTAGTGATGACAGTAATTATGAAAAAATATCACCAGTGTACAAAAATAATGCTTTCACTGGGCATGTCATTAGAATGTCTGTACCCAAATGCATGGCACTAACGTACGAAAAAAGTCGGCAAGGGGGAGGTCACAGGGCTACAAATCCAGTATGTGTATGTATAAAATTCGATCATAATGGAGGTCATGGCCCCATCATAAGCCCATGATGAATGGCTTTGTGTGGCCATCACTGGAGGTAACATTTGCGCTGATGACTACATGAATAATACAAAGGACGCGCCACTTACACGCTTTTTTGATGATTGAATTCGCTTAATATTTGATGACACACGTATACGTAACAGTGATTTAGGAAATTGACACTCCTAGGCAGACCTGTGGCCAAGCTGGGACCAGCAGGGCCGTGACCCCAGTTGCCCCTCCATCCTGACCACAGGCCTGTTCCAAAGCAAATACTGTATAATAGCCCCCCTCCCCCCACTTACAAAGAAAAGATGGAATACCTTGGAAAAAATACAATGTAGAGCCCCTAGAATTCTAAGTTGACGCATCAGCCGCCATTTTGTTGTAGAATTCCGGTTTCATTTACCTTGGCGATAAAGGTTTTCCGCTTTGGCGCAATGATCGCTATTTTGGCATAAAAATAATTAACAATCCGCGATTATCCGACGAATGTAAACATTGGCGCAACTTTTAAAATGTCGCCAATAAATGCAATTTGCAACCACGATCACGTGATACAATGGCAAGAAAATGACAGATATGCGCCTGCTCCCTTTCCCCAGGAGCCTTGTGTGCTTTACGGCGCAAGATCAACTAACGGACCTACAATTTCTCAAGGAATTCGAACCTATGTTGTTTAAAGAGCCAAAACCCGAACCACAATGGGAAGAAAAACGACACACGTTCTATGTTATCACTGCACCTGAATCCGTGTTAAGCCACCATCATAAACGAATGCGTTACCACTTCGTTAACGTAACTTCAACGTTACATTCAAATGGCATAAATTATTATTTTCTAACATTAATGATGTGCTACGCCTGCGTTCGAACGAGACGTTTGGAATATATAGATAAAAATAACATGAATTTAGATTTAAAGAAATAACATTGGGGTCAAAGTGCTTTGATAATTCATAAACACAAGTTAATTCCAATAATTCACAAGATATCAAGATTACCGATTCACCCGGCGCTTAAATACAGTATAAACCAATTTTCGAAAAGGGGATTAACGTCAGATTACGTTTCAGAAGCGCTTGATTCGGCTTGAATCACCCGCGCAGGTCTTCCTTCTTCATTGGCGTCCATACTGTCGTCATCTTAGATTTGAGGACGCAATGGTTGTTGTTTGAACAGGTTTTCTTTAATCAAATACAGATCTCTTTCGTTCAAACCAAAGATTTTTTTTTCGTTCAGACAGCAAAGAAAGTGTGCGTTCCTAATTTCCAAACGGATTGCTTGAACTTCATAACATTACCTACAAAATTACATCATTCATATGAAAAGAGCGAAACCAACCCCGTTCCGACGACGTTCAAAATTTGATCAGCAGACATTTTGTTTTTTCGTCACAATTTTTAAAATAGCGTTACATCATTTTGTTGCACGGCATTATTTTCGCCTTTTCCAGTGAGAATTATCCCATTTTAGAAAATCAATTATGTGTTTCCCCCAATATCAGAATTTTACCACGATCAGTTCAACTGTCGAATTAACCGGTCAGGGTCCCGGTTCCTTCATGGTCGGATAAGCGGGGGAGTCTGCTGTATTTCAGACCGATACATATCGCCAGCATTTTGCAACGCAAGCAACATTGACAGTAGTAATAAACAAAATGGGGAACTGATGTTTCGTTTCGTTTTTTTGCCTGTTTTGGTCATGTATCACATAATCGATTTAGGTTGAAAGCGACCATGGTCAAGGAGTTGATTGCCAAGAGTGCACGGGGTCTAGGAGCGTTGACCCTTTTCCATAAAGAATGAAGTCCAAATCAGTAAGCGGTCAAGCGCGTGTTTGCCGATAACTACGAGACCGATACAGAAGGGTGAAAATTTCAATCGTTCGGAAAGTGACATTAAAAAAGATCAGAACTTCCTCGATTATAGGAAAGCACTTGATGATAAAGACACCTGGACTTCGAAAGAAATGACTCTTTTGGAGGCAACTTCTTTTTTCATTCTTCATAACATGTAAATATAAAACTTTAATGTTCGTGCATCATGAGGTTTAAAAACTTTTTTTTTTTGTGCCTTTGTTGTATTTTTTATGGCGCAAGGATAGCAATTTTCGTGTTTTATGGCACAAGGGTAGTCAAGGTCATAACCTACACTTTCTCAAGAAATCTGAACTTCTTTCGATCAGGGAATCCACCCCGAACTGAGGATAAGGCAAATATTAATAAATACGTATAAAAAATAAATACGTATATTGTCCGTTTATTATGAGAACTTCTCGTGGAACAGTCCATTTCGAATTGGGGGAGTTTCAAAAGGCATCCACACTGGCGAGTCTTTCATTAAGTTTTACAAGGAGTTATCGTCATAGACAGATAATATGTTGATCAGATCCGTGCTTAGTGGGGTGTGATCTGGGCGGCCGCCCACGGCCGCCAAAAGATTGTAGTGCAAGTACCAAGAAATCAGTTTTGTTTTGTCAAAGCATTTTTCAGGGCCGCTAACACCGTCAGCCCAGCCCTGATGTTGATACATACGATTTTAGTAAGCTCATAGTTTAGAACGTTATGTTTGATTGATTGATTGTTTGGCTTTTTTATGGCGCAAGAGCATCTGGGCTATACTGCGCCAAATAGAACGTTATGTCTTCTCCCTCACGGGTTGGGAACGCAGTGCTTAATGGAAAATGCTATACGCAAACAGCTAAAAGGAGTGTGGCAAGTGCAAACTTAAAGATGTTTGTTTGTTTAGGTGTTTTATGGCGCAAGAGCATCTGGGCTATACTGCGCCAAGAAAACTTAAAGAAGCTGGAACATACTGAAAAGGGAACCAATAGGAGTTGAATTAAAATTGGAAATTTGAAATGGATCAATGGCCACATGGAATTCCAGTCCAGATGACAAAGAAAGTGATTTAAAATAAGAATGGGTGAGATTAGAAAGAAGGTCTACATAACGTGATGAACTTGACAAGTCTTAACTCAAAGGCAGACACACACACATACATGTCAATATACTACTGTTATTTTGATAAGTTGGTTCTTAGCTTTACGTCTTAAGACTGGCTAATGGATCATCTGCGACGTAACCGTCAGCTTAACGGACAGATACAAGGATGGCTTAACTTAAGTCTTACTGGAAAAAGAGATTCTACATATATTTTTTGCAGTTGCAGTTAGGCATACAGCCTCTCTCTTAGCAACTCTAATCGCACATACACTTTAGATTCTTTTGCCATCTTTCGATCGATCCTTGAAAAATCAAGGGTCAGTACACCAAACCCCCAGCATAATCAAGCAACAAGGTGACAATGAACAACCATGCATGCAAATGCAGACAGGAAAAAAAATACAGGAAAGGGTAAGAAAGGCATGCATTGTCTTAAAGGAACGAGTCAGCCACTGCAGAATGGCGCCCTAGTCTCCATAAAACTGTTATTCACCGTCGAAACCTTACTTAACAACTGGCCCAACAGGTCCCACGAATCCTCATTAGGATTCCAAGCCACGGGCTATCTTGCGGAATAGCTTTTTCTTTTGCAATTAAGCCATTGTGTTAGTTGACAGTGTATGTCAACCTGTTGGCCCACCCTGCAGGGCGGCTATTGCTGCTGCAGCTCGTGTTTTTAAGGCAGTCCATTAACTAGTTGCGTTTTGTTTTCAATTACAGGTTTTCCTCTGGTCAGTTCCCGACAGAGACGCAAAGCGTCAGAACCACACAACCCATGCCTTTATCAATAATGAGATTGATAAAGATTCCGAAAGAGGGAGAGCTACACCAGCAAAGATAAAGTTAATGAAATTTAACATGACATCGATAAATGCTCAAGTTGATAAAGTGTAACGTGGTGTTGACAACGATCATATTAATAAAGTGGACTGCTTAGACGAGTTCTCATTCTCTTCGAGATTGCTTCTCCCTCCCCTCTGCCTTAAAAAGCAATAATACATTTTCTGTGCGAAAATACGACGAGGAGGGGTGCGCGCACATAAGTAATTATACTGAAGTGCCAGAAAAACTGGTACAGGCGTGCGTATGCAAATAACGGAGCTTTGCAACCAATCAGCGTAACGCGATGCGGTCGGCAGCGCCTATATAAGACAAGAGATGTCTGGCAAAGCTGTTAGATCGGTTCTTGCCGCTACAATGGCAGGTTATCAAGATTTAAGTGATTTTGAACGTGGCGTTATAGTCGGCACAAGAGAGATGGGACATAGCATCTCCGAGATAGCGACAAAATTTGGATTTTCGCGTACGACCATTTCACGGGTATACCGTGAATATCAGGAATCCGGTAAAACATCAAATCTCCGACAGCGGTGCGGCCGGAAAAAGACCTTGAAAGAACGGGACCTTCGACGACTGACGAGAATCGTTAAACGAGATAGACGTGCAACACTTCCTCAAATTGCCGCGGATTTCAATGCTGGGGCATCAACAAGTGTCAGCGTGCGAACTGTTCAACGAACCATCATTGATATGGGCTTTCGGAGCCGAAGGCCCACTCGTGTACCATTGTTGACTGCACGGCACAAAGCTTTACGCCTCGTCTGGGCCCCACCAACACCGCCATTGGACTGTTGATGACTGGAAACACGTTGCCTGGTCTGACGAGTCTCGTTTCCAATTGCATCAGGCGGATGGACGTGTACGGGTATGGAGACAACCTCATGAATCCATGGACCCTACATGTCAACAGGGGACTGTTCAAGCTGGTGGAGCTTCTGTGATGGTATGGGGCGTGTGCAGTTGGCGTGATATGGGACCCCTGATACGTCTAGAGACAACTCTGACAGGTACGTAAGCATCATGTCCGATCACCTACACCCATTCATGTCCATTGTGCATTCCGACGGACTTGGACAATTTCAGCATGATAATGCGACACCCCACACATCGAGAGTTGCTACCGAGTGGCTCCAGGAACACTCTTCTGACTTTAGACACTTCCATTGGCCACCTAAATCGCCAGACATGAACATTATCGAGCATATCTGGGATGCCTTGCAACGTGCTGTTCAGAAGAGATCTCCACCTCCTTGCACTCCTATGGATTTGTGGACTGCCCTGCAGGATTCCTGGTGTGAATTGTCTCCAGGATACCTTCAGACATTAGTCGAGTCCATGCCACGTCGTGTTGCGGCACTTTGGCATGCGCACGGAGGGGGGCTGCACGATATTACGTAGGTGTACCAATTTTTCTGGCACTTCAGTGTATATGACTAATACAAATAGTATTATGCACTATTATGACCGCAGAGAACGAAGAGGAGGCAGGGGGTCTAAAAGTCTGTTTCATTCAAAAGGAACCCCAGAATCTCTTAAAACAGAACTCCTCTTTAAAACCCTTGAATTTATTCTAGAAGCTTAATAATGGGAGGTAGGATCTCCCTACTCTGAAAGGAAAAAATCTTGATTACATACCCGCACCTCTCTCTTTGCAAAATCTGCCTTTTACAAGGTTAAAACATGAATATATATATACACGTGAAGGTATCTTTGATCGTTTGTTACTTGTGAAGGGTTTCTGGTATTTCTCTGGAATCAGGGCGGATCAAGACATGAGAAAACCAAGCCGTAAATCGAGCCGCGCAATGATTGATGAACGCCGGAGATTTTCTCAGAACAAAATCGGTAAGCCAGGTTACGCAACAGAATGTGAAAATAATTTTCTACTAGGGCCTCAGGAGTACTTTTGTCCGGCCATGAAAGGGAAGAAAATTCGGGCGTAGAACCTTAGCACAGAGTCTGCAAGTGGGTGAAGGCTGGTAGCTTTCTAGCGATATAGTGGACTCTCTCATAGCATTCCCCCCTAGGCATTTTCAGGAGGGCGCAGCGCCCTGCCTGTTTTTGTACAAAGGTAAATGAGCCCTTCCCCTACCCCTAAATGCGTTTTTTTTTTTTTTTTTTTCATATCGGTAAATGCGCCCTGCTTCGTTTGGTTAAAAAACAAACAAACAAAACTCAAGACTCCGCGGAAATTTCCGTCCCTCCGCTATTGATACGTAGGAATATGATTCATTATGTTCTGGTTCTCGAATTATAAAGCCAGAAATGTTAATTTGTACGGATTTTAACTCCACCTTACTGTATTACGGTCGACATGGAGAAAACTACGGAAACCCTCATTCAAGATCCACACGTGCAATTTTCTTTATCGGCCCCTCAATTTAAAAAAAAAAAACAAAAAAAAACCAACGCAATTTGCAGATAGCCAGCGCCTTCAATGTTTGGACGCGAGGCTTCCGACTTGGCCTCTTGTTTCTCTGTTACTTTTTACATCTAACTTTGTATGTGAAACTTGCTTCAAATTTGGATTAAAACAATGAACGCAGCTGTAATTATAAAACAGATGAGAAATAGATTAAAATCGGCAGACAAAATTTTATTCCCAAGTGTTTAACGATATCTGTAGTAAGGAATGGCTGTTTTACAAAGCATCGAAAGTTTTTAAATTTTTATGTGAACTCGCAGTTTTACCATATTTTGAATAACTTTTTACTCTCAACATTTTATTAAAATTTCAGAAAAATTTCCTCACGATACTTTAAAAAATAGCACGCGATTTGCGCCGAGATTTTGCGGCATATATTTCGGGATATTTCCCCCGTCTGCTTTCGTTATCTACACATGCAGAGGCTTGTAGATTAATTTAAAAGTAAATTTACCTATTAAATAAATTTAATTAATTTACGTAATTTATAATTCTATTCTGTGAAAAAACGCCACCTGGTGCCTGTTTCTGGAACTTAAAAAACATTAACGATTTTAACGTTAATTAACGAGTGATTTTTTCGTCCTTAATGCGCCGCCTATCGGCAAAATTGTAAACTTTTTAAATGTGCTGTAATTGACGACTGTTGGTCATTTTTTAGTATTTTTCCATCAAAATAGAGGAATTTTGCCCTGATACACCACCTACTGGAGGGTACAAACTTAGCGGTCATTAGTCATATTTTACACCTATAAATTTCCATCCAAAGAAATAATACGCCTGCAGTGGAAAGTGAGCGAATTTTGTTGACAAAAGCTAATTTGCGTATTTCAACGATTTTAGCTTCTCAAGAGTAGGGGAGACAAAAAAAAACATTTATGACGCTTTACTTTTTTAATGAAATATTTGACTTTTCATTTTTATCGCGCGCATTTATCTGATTACACTATTTTTTACCCACTATAAAACTCACGTGAAAACCAATTTTCCTGTACAAAATTAAATCGTGGTGTTTGCCGTCTTCAAAACTGAGGCAAAAGCTTTTTTTTCCTTCCACAAAACTCATGCAAAAGTCTATTGACTGTCATGTTAAAAATTGATGAAACTTTAACAGGTTTATATAAATATTACAAAAACGGTACTGTCAGAACGTCAAGTCTAAGGGAAATTCAAAACATTTTATCAAGTGGTAAAGGAAAAAACATTAAAAAGGCAATACACACTAAGCGGCTATCGCACGAGAATGCTCTAAATTCTATCAGAATGAATATGAAAAGCATACTATCAGACTTGGAAAATGCTACTGCAGCTAAACAATCGCCAGTTCTACCCGGCGTTTCAGGTCCAACTGCAGAAAATTTGCTAAAAATCATAAAAAATAAATAAACAATTGTTTTCTTGTATGGTGGTTCACTTGTGTGACGTTTTGGCAGTAATCTCAAAGCTAATTTTGATCTTTGAATAGAAAAGATGTTTTAGCCACAGTTGAAAGTCAGGTGACATCAACAACTGATTGAAAAGAAAACCAGGAGATGCTCATTGTCGAAACATTGAAAAGCAGGCAAGAGAAATTGGAATTATAGTAACTGAAGAAGAAAGGAATTTTGAGCTAAATGCAAAACCTTTCATTGATATGCTTAAAGAAAACATTTTGCAAAAGCCGGGTAACTTGCCAATAGTAATAATGCTTGGTATCTTAGATTTATCAGATCATTCAGATGGAAGCATATTTTATGGTATAACAGAAATGAAAGAACTGGCTGAGTTTTATAAGATGGATAAGGATGACTTACTAGCATAGTGGGATGAATTTAAACTTTTATGTTTTGTCACAAGATAAAGATGCCCAAAAGCCGTCGATCATCACCTATCATATTAAACCACCTGCAGACTTAAAGCAAACCATGGGAGCAAATTTTCCTAACCTTAAAAAATTACTGTCCATTGCTAATACTTTACCTGTGTCAATTGCAGAAGTTGAAAGAATTTTTTCTCAGGTGAAGCTTATTTTAACAAGTCACAGAAATAAACTAAAGATGGAAAATTTAGATAATTTACTGTCCATTAAATGCAATGTTTGTTTGTGTTTTTTTTATGGCGCAAGAGCATCTGGGCTATACTACGCCAATAAATGCAATGGCACTGTCTGTATAAATAAAGCAGTTAAATACTGGCTACGTAAAAAGATAGAAGGCTTATTCCATGAAAATATTTGTAATCTGTTTTGTCAACATATTATATATGTGTGAGAAATAAGAATAAAACTCAATAGGTTATGAAAAAGTTTATTTTATTTAGTACAATTCATTTATAAATAGTATGTACTCATCTTTTGATAATAGTACTTCTTTTCTTACTAAGTATGATACCAAAAAAGCTATAACATATGGTAAGGAAAGTAATACAACTAACAACGTTTTCAATTAAAAGTTGATTTATAATGTTTATATCGATATTGAGGCAATGTATGTAAAGGCCACATTACATATATTCCTACGAGCTTTCGTACAGAAATATCAAACTGGTTTGGATATTCGTCGGCAAGATGATACGTTGAATTTATCCATAGGCGTACGTAGAAATTCCACAAGTGGGGTTATAAGCTCAAGTAGGGGGGTGGCTTACAGAGCTACAACTCACATACCCCTATGTTAAATACAAATGTTCATTGCAATGGGGGTTACAACCCCCATCAACACTCCCCTGCATAAGCCACTCCATTTATTCCATATTCACTGGTGAGCTTTCTGGTTAGGAAAAGGTGCAGGAATACTTATGCATGTAATGTGACTTATATTTTGATTTTATTTTAACCACTGATTTTGCTACTAGAATCTACTAGATTTAACAAAATCAATTTTAGTTATTTTGAATAATTTGCAACTAGTTTATTAAATATGTATTACAAAGAGCTGAATTCAATGATCTAGGCTACGACCCCAATGGAAAAAAAAAAATCAACAAACTCTCGTTTGCGTTAAAAATGCCCCGTCCACGTTAAAAGTGCCCCTTTCGTTCAGCTGCAGTGCCCTGCTTTTTTTTCCGTCTAGGGGAAACACTACTTTCATCAACGACTTCCAAGAGCCGTCGGAACGTCGTTGTACAGAAAGAAGACGTTAAATCGAACGTAATTCTACAACGTATTTGCGGAATTGTAAACGGAACGCCGCTGTTGAGAGAAATGTGTGTTTAAATCAAGGAAAGGAGTCTGTGCACAACATTTTAAGAAGACAGGTGGTGTTTTTTAGTGAAAAAGAGGAGGGATGTTCTGATAAAAAACGAATTTCTTAATAAAAGGAATTTTACTTTAGAGTTAATCATTTTATCCAAATGGGGGTGGGGGTTCACCATCAAATCTCACACCCTTGTGCACGGCTTTGTCTTAACAACTCCCCAGCCCATGCATACATACCATCGTGGCGAGCAGTAGCGTAGGCAGAAAGTTCATAAGGGGGTTATAGGCTTAATGGGAGGGGTTACAGAGCTACAACTCATATATTCCTATGTTAAATATACAAAATTTCATTGCAATGGGGGGTTACAACCTCCCCAGGCTACGCCTCTGTTGGCGAGTACGCGATCAACACCTTTAAGGTTCTTCAATGATGGTAAATAATCTAGATTGGAGTTTTGTGCAACAGGGGTATAGTTGGATCTGAGTTGTGGTATAAACTCATCAGCCGTCATTCTGTTGTACACGTCCGGTTTTATAACACAGCATTTACAACTGGCAAATTAATAGTCCATTTTATTCTCCTTACAGGATCTGTTGCATATCTAAACATTCTACATTTATTCCTGGAGTGGTTTGAACACTCCACAGTGGCACACCCACCCATTTTACCCTATTTTATTAAAAATAACGCACTTGTAAATCACTCAACTTTACACAGCGGCGAATGCGATCACGTGACACGATGGCATCAAAATGCCCGATACACCCGCTCCCTTTTTTTTTAAGAGCCTTAATAGTGGCATGCCGACGTTTAAAATTTGATCAGAATACATTTTTTTTTTCAATTTTCGTCACAATTGTGACGAAAATTTAAAATTTAAAACAGCGTTACAACATTTTGTTATATGAATACACAATTTGTATAAATATGTAATGACATTAAGGTCATATTATATCAAAAAAAAAAAAAAGCCATCGTTTTCGTTTTTAACCCGCTGAATCAAAAGTAAGGAAACAGACGAGTTAAGACACTTTCTACCGAAGGGCGATCAATGACCTTAAACGTCCTTGCGTCCACGAAAAAGTAGATTACGACCACAATATTTGCATATTGGTTGTAATCACGTTTTTGCGGCCAAAGGTTGGCAAAATATTTTCAAAATCAGCCATTAGTAAGAGGAAAACGTGGAGAGATTTTCCATTTTCCGTTCGATGGCATTAACATGGGACCATCTGTAGGAACATTAGAACACCCACCGTTACACCCTTTACTTTCCAAAGAATTTTCCTCAAAGCTGTGCTTCCAGGAAAAACGCGGCGAACAAACACCGCCATTTAACAAACTCTGCCACTCATCTCTGTTGTCTCACCTGTTACGTTCATTTAACTAAAAAAAAAAGCTGCTAGTTTAAATCTAAAACCGAGAGGAAATGGGCAATCCTAACGCCACGGCAATGGCGAATCATGTCTGCGACGAAAACTCATGTCAGGACGTTAGTCTTGAACGACTGCGTCATTGGTGACTTGACGAAGCTTGGTGGTAAAGCAGACGAAAGCTGTGTACATACGGATGGGTCAATGAATGTTGCATAGACGGTCACGTGATGATCCACATTAGAGAAACTCTGTGATTATATACGAATATTTTGTCTCTACTCCCTTTAAATTTCATTTTATAAAATTTACAATACAACAAATAAGGGTGGGGGCATCTCAATACCCTAATGACATATGGGTCCCTTATTCTGACATTGGGGTCCCTCCACACGTTCCAGATCTCGCGTTCTGCACAGGGGGCCCATTACACATGCCACTATCATGCAATTTACTTAACTACAACATGTATGTATAGTCTCTTTCTTGGAATAACATGACCTTTGATTTCTTTGCACCATAAAAATCTAACCGATATCTCTAATTTCCTTAATCTCACCATCAGGACTGTAGTCAAGACGGGGCCAGCAAGGGCGTGGCCCTAGTTGCCCCATGGGGCAACTGGGGGCGAAATGCTAGGGGCCACTTCTCAGAATCCAAGTTGTGGTGGCCAACCCGTGATACGCAGAAATCATTTTTTTTTTAGAAAACACGTTTATCATATGATGCCTAATCAGATACATGGAAGAATGGCTTGAGTGGCACACCGATGACACACAAAAGCCTAAAAGTGGCACATGCCAAAAGAAAAAAGTTGCCATCACGTACTTACGGCGCATCGGAAATGCTTAGCTACACAATTGCAATCATCCTTCTGCAGTACGATCGATTAATTAACATGGTCTACATTTGAAACTGTGGAATAAAACACTGGATGGATTATTATAATGGACTTAAAAATCCGAGCAGCACGGAATAGAATACGTTACCCAGGACCGGGCTTATGTAAAGGTGAAGCAGGTCGGGGCCTTAAAAAGATTATATGTCATGTAATTATCATCAGAAAAATGTCATTTAATTATCATCCGAAAATTTTTAAAGGGGATAACCCCCGCCCTCTAGTTATGCCAATGACTATATAGCATGTATGATAATGTCGTTTTCATATCTTCTGGCCCGCCTACCGAAAGAAAAATCCGAAGCAGCCCGCGATGGAAACTAATTAAGAACCAATGTAATATAGATCCGAGCTCGGTTGCACAGAAAATCAAAGGACCGAAGGATCTTCTTCATCATAGCCGTTATCTAATATAACCATATATATTATACATTAAATTAAACTAAAGACTTTATTCGTTATAGTCGCGAATTTGTTACGTCAGAGTTCCGCTGTATTTATATGATAAGACCATGCCAGTATCTAGAGGTGGAGACTATCTAGAGGGGACCAGTCCCGCCCCCCCAAAACTAAATTTTTAATGGGACTTGGCTACGGCCTTGCATGCTATGATTGTATCGATACATGGTATAAAATTTTTTGAACCCCCCCCCCATTAAACCTTGGATAAGATACACGAAATGTGCGATTGTTCTCAGTTTGAATTGACCGTATGTCCCTAGGTTCCACGTCATAAAGAGTTTCTCCGTAGAAAGCAAAGGGAATTGTAACCACGCGTGCCGTTAGCGGGGGGACAGGGGGGCCCCCGTCCCTCTTAATACTGGTATTAGGGTTCCATGTCCCCCCCAATTTCAAACAAAAATTTTATAACGGGTAACGCCGTTCAAAATTTAATTTTTTTTTTTTAATCTAAGGAGTGTGGTTATATTTTTCGGCGTAGTGTATTTAGCGCGAAATAAAAAAATGCACTTTGTCATTTATTTGATGTAATTATACCTTTCGTTGGATTGTATTATATAGCTCTCTTTTCTGCACGGCAGCGTTTTCATTGACGTGTTATTATTTCAACTTTCAAGTGGAACGTTTTTAATAACGTTACAACCACAACTACATTTTCCCAATTTTAATTTCGCAAGCTCAAGGAAATTTTTGGCCCTCTAAGCTCATTATCAACGACATAAATTAAAGTGACTGCCCGTAACATCACCATAATAAATACAAAATTTATTAAGGAGCATTGCATGTGAAAATGAAATTGGAAATGTAACTAGAATATTGATTTTATGGTAAGTGAACGCCATCAAGCATAAGCAAATTTTTGGCGCAGTATAGCCCAGATGCTCTTGCGCCATAAAAAAGCCAAACAATCAATCAATCATAAGCACATTTAAATTAAACACTGCTTTGTGGGTGTCTGTTATCCCTGTAAAGAGTTGTTAACAACAAGGCCTTAACCAGAAATATTTTCGGGGGAGACAAACAATATTTACAACCTCGCCAATAAATAAGTATTGTTAGCAAAATCATTTCGGATGAGGGGGGGACAGACCCTCGGGACCACCAGCTTACTACGGTCCTGTTTAACAACAAGCTGCCTTCTACTGGTATACTGCCCCACCCCGATATTTTTCTGCCGTCGGCGCCCATGATTGTAACTCTGTATGCAAACAACATTTCCAGTTAAGGAAAAAAAAAAAATTGGCAACATCATTCCCGGAACATGTGAGGAGAAAAAACTGCAGAAGACGACGACGTAATTCCGTCAGAAAAAAGAAGGACATCTTAAAAAATAAAATAAATGGTAAGAGGATAAGAATGATACAATCAGACGAAAACGACACCTAACATGGTGAGATTGACAAATGCCCAGCCCCCTCCAATTTTAAGTTATTACGAACTGGGGAGGGTGTAATCACTACATGAGTCTAAGACAGCCATTAAACTTTACACTAATAGAGTTCTCTCGATCTTTCAATTAAAATTTCCTTGGTTTTTCAATAGGTGGAGAGGAAATGTTTAAATAAATTAAAAATCGACAAAAACATTACTTTTCGTCGTTTATAATTGTGGAGAGGTTTGGCATCAATACATAGCGGAAAAACCTCATAAAAATTGTGAAGAATTTCATGGATTCAAGTCAGTTTCAAACAGTTTCAAAAGATAAAAAGTAATTTCATAGAATGTGACTTTATTTTTCGCACTAAAAAAAAAAAAAAATTAATTAAAGTATAAAAATTATTGAGATTTTTTTTAATATGTAAATTTGTAAGAGGTGTGAAGGAAATAAGACTGAAATTATGAAAGCATTAATTAAACTATTTATTTCACGCACGAAATAAGGTCTGGGCAAGTTACCATAACGCTCCTGACCGATAATTGCAATGTCCCAGGGACGAAAAACATTTGGAAATCTCTGATCTAGACCGACAAAAACACACGATTTGGTGATTCATCTCTCAAATTTTATAACATGCATTCCAAATTTATTTATTGTTTCTTAATTTAATACATTCCAAACTCATATTTCTTAAAGGAGTGCGTTTCGGGAATAGCACTACAGCGGTTAAGAGTTGTTCAGTGCTTTTAAAATATTGTGCACATTTCATTAAAAAATTTGTAAGTTTCATGGCTAAAGGTCAGGCAACACTCTACATCGACTGGGTAAGGGGTAAACTCGTATCAAATGTTTAAAGGAGGGCAGCTATGCTAATTAAAAAATATAATTTAAATACTAAATACCCTTTACTTATTAACTAACAAGCATTTATTTCATTCCTGCAATAAAAAGGAAGTTGGTATATTTGGTAATGGCATCATCAATAATTAGGCAGGTATGGGGTCAAAATGGAAGCTGTTAATAATAAAAGACTGCCCATATTCCGACATAACAACTATAGACTATTTATATGATGAAAACCGATAAATAAATGAATAAATCAATCAATTTTGAAGTCGAATGTTCTCGCAAAACTCTAATTTATTCTTAAAATATAGTGAAGTCAGTGTTCATTGATTTGTCGTTTTCTGCATTCATCGCTCAATTTCTTTGGTCCTTGCAAAAAACGACATGTAAACAATGCCTAAAAAAGGGCCGCATGCGTCATTTTCGAATTTCCAGTATCCATCGCTCAAAAAATGTTGCCGTTTTCAAAGGTCATGGCTCATTTAAAATACTAGTAACGTCATACGAACAGTTCCGAGGGTATAAGTTAGAGCAGGGTGGGATGCATTCTTGCGAGATTAGTGTCCTCGGACGTTTTTTTACTAACCTCCATGTAAATTTAATGCGCTGCAGCTATTTGACGACAAATGGTGGTACACGATATGGGGAAGTTTTTTCTAAGAGCATATTACTGCTGAAACAACTGTGCACAACGTGTCAACATATATTAACTGCGCTTAGGTTAATATCGAGTTTAATCAGTAGCGTAGCAACTCAAAACTCAAG
>QLNU02014176.1:50247222-50260264 GCA_006491805.2 Dysdera silvatica | reverse complement strand
ATATATTGATGATAATGGCCAAAAAATTCATATATTATTACCACAGATGGAATAAATATATGATCCCTGCTTTCTAGAAAACGCAAACAACTGTTTTCATGAACAGAATTTCTGTCTCTGTCCCTTGGCGTTCGTGTTGACGAGATTCTGTTGTGTAGGTAAATGCATTATATTTATAATAAATATTTAAGGTCGTAATAAAAGTTTCAGAACGCCGACCAAGAAAGAAGTCAAGTCCGAAGACGCTCAAATCAAAATGCCGACCAAGTCAGAAGAGATTCTATGTGAATTGAACAATTTTTGTACGTGCGTTTTGATTCGTGTATTTATTTATTGTCTGTAATTTTTATTTCATTTTTTCATGCTCGGTAATTGATTTGTATATAACTGAATCACAACTCAACTGAATTACTGTATTTACTGTATATATCGATTGAGTAACCAGGAATATTAATTTAGTCAATTGAAAAAAAATTCTAACTGCAAACATGAATTATAATCAAACAGACAAAAACCTAATGCTCCAAATCTATGAGGAAATTAAAGAAATCAAATCACAAATCGAAAATAACAAAAAAGACAAAGAAAATAAAACAGATTCACTACTATCAAAAATTGAACAATCAAATATAGCTCAAAATCAAATTAAAGAAGAGCAAGAGAAACGTAAATTAATAAACGAAAATGTCATTCTAACAAATAATCAATTAGAAACAAAAATATTGGAAATATCAACAGAAGTTAGCGATCATATAAACAATAGTAACAATGATAACAACAACATTAGTAGGAAAATACAACAAATTTATTAAATCCAACATAATATAGAACAAAGAATTGATAAATCAGAAATATATGGAATGAGAAGGGACCTAATAATTGACGGACTACCATCAAAGCAAAACGAAATCACATTGATGAAACCTTAAAGATTAGCAAAGAACTAAACATAGATTTATCAGAAAAAGATAGATACATCACATAGATTACAGGTCAATAAACAACGAAAAAGTATATTACTAATTTGGTTTATAAAAATAGGAAAAAGGGACGAATTCTGGAATCAAAGAAAAAATATAAAACTCAAAACAGACATGGGTTCAATACAACTTAATTATATTATATATATATATATATATATGGCCTGCAAAAGGGTTGCTGGTATCTAACTGGAAGGAGACCCACACGCTGAACGTATGTGACGATGTGTGGAACCGGCCAGGCCAGTAACCTAGTGTCCTACCCCGCCTTCAAGTGGTGCAGGCTGAGCTTTCTATTTATGTGGCAAATTAATATTTGCTGCACGGATAGAAAGGCGGAAGGGGAGGGCTAATTCACCAACCCGTCTAGCCAGCGTGGTGAAATTATGGCTAATTCCTCCATTATGTTGACACACCAGAAACCATGGCCCCTAGTCTCCAGGTGCTGGAGTGCTCCTGATCAAGGCAGCGGTCAGTGTGGCATGAAAGCAGGGGGTGCTAAGAATCACTGGAATGGCCCAGGCTGCCGTTTGTTATTGACCTTGGCAACGTATAATGGACGATCCCTTGCTTCTGAAGCAAAACTTCAGGAATTGGAAGAGGAACTAGACAAGATCAAATGGGACATTGTAGGACTCAGTGAAGTTAGAAGAAAAGGTGAAGAGTTGGTGGAACTTAAAAGTGGACATTTGTTTTATTATAGAGGAACGGAAACTGGAAGAACAAGTGGTGTTGGCTTCTTAATCAACAAAAGAATTAAAGACTACCTTCTTGAAGTCGAAAGCACGTCAGATCGAGCAGCGAGTCCTTCTTATGGATCAGAGACATGGAGTCTAACAGTTGGAGCAATACGAAAGTTACAGACAACGCAAAGGAGCATGGAGAGGTGCATGCTTGGAATAACTAGGAGAGATCGAAAAAGAAACACTTGGGTGAGAGAGCAAACTAGAGTAGAGGACATCATTGTTAAAGTAAAAGGACTGAAATGGCGATGGGCTGGGCATATTGCAAGAAGAACTGATCAACGATGGACAACAGAAATTCTGAACTGGATTCCAAGAGACCACCGAAGACCTAGAAAACGTCCTCAAACTAGATGGGTGGATGAAATAAGAAAAGAGGTTGGGGTGACGTGGAAACGAATGGCCCAGGATAGACTTGTGTGGAAAGCATTTGGAGAGACCTTCATCCAGCAGTGGATATATATATATATAATTTTCATTCTACCTCGGTAACACAAATCATCCGCATAACTTAGATAATTAATATAAGGCAGGGGGTGGGGAATTACATAAAGGAGAATACTTATAAATCGGCTGGAATTGAATACGTAGTGCATAACGCTGTGGCTGAAAATTCGCTTCGTCCGTATTATATAAAATATCTGAAAACCGGCGCGTTATTGCAGAAGTTTCGTCCGTTACGAGCTTGGCAAGTGTATTATTAATTTGGCAATGGTTGGCGCTGGGAACAGATATGCCATCTCGGCGAATTATACTATTTTATTTTATCAATTTTTCTCTTCTATAAAAATACAATAGTGGTACTGAAAGGGTTGCTACCGGCACGACACCATACCAAGGGCGGATCCAGCAAGGGGTGGAATTGGAAATCGCCCCCCCCTCCCCCCACAGTCACGGGTAAATGGAAAAAAAAAAATAAAGACGATGAAGGATATTTTATGTGTTGTTTGTGACGGCTGTAATAAACAAACTTATTACACTAACGTTCAAAGTCTCCAAGTTTTAGATCGCGATTCAGACGTTTTTCAAGGAATCTACAAACTTCTCGCCCTCAAAACTATACGTTTTCAGTAAGGGTTACTTCAGCATAACGTAGTTTTTTATCGTTGAAGCGCCTTCAAACTTGGCTTCGAACGCGGATGACAGAAGAGACTTTTAATACACACCCATAGAGACATTCATATTGATGTAAATAAAGTGATTGACAAATTTTCAGAAATAAATAAATAAATAAATAAACTTAATTTTTTTTAAAAGTTGCTTGTTATGAAAAAAGTGAAATAATTACAATGTTTTTATAGTTTAAATTTAAACTTGTTCTATTAATTACATTGTAAATTATCGTTTTGGTTATTGTATATGTCTCCTTTACTAGGTTATCCTTCTGTCATACTTGACTATAATATGCCTTAAACCATATAGTTTAATTAAAGAAAAGCCCAGCTTTAATTCATTGTCTTAAATTAAATATTTTGGTGAGTATAAAGGAAGGCTAGTAATATATCAACATTTACCTAAACTATTTAACAGTCCAAAACTAAAAATCGTCCCGGTGAGGGCCGCCCCGAAACCACCCCCCGTAACAACATCCTGGATTCGCCCTTGAGGTGTACTCTGTTGCCACATATTTCATTAAATTAGTAAAAAATAGTACAACTCGACTATGCGCAGATGGGATGCAAATGAGACTGTGTGCATATAACGAAACAAAGAAAAATTTTCACCTGCAAATGTTAAAGCTTTCAGGTGAATCTCCAGGGCAGGGTTGCTAATGTAATAATGTAACAATGTAATAATGTAGCAATGTAATAATGTAACAACTACCCTTCTTAGCTTTATCCAACTTTTAAATACGCTCACCAAAATCTATAAAATTCTACGTCATTTAATTATCGCGGTTTCTTGAAAATATTGAATTTTGGTTACGTTGCGACCACGGGAAAAATTGGATGATGGCAGCAATGAAAAAAAAAAAACTATTGTCAATATTTAAACTTAATTAAGCAAACCAGACGCGATTTTTTTAAAAATTTAATTAATTTTATTCAGACATTTTAAAGAAATCCTTTTCCCCTGTTTTTACATAATCTCTTGGCCGTACGTAACTACGTTGCATTTTGTAATTTGCTTCCAAACGTTTAGAGTAATTTGTAATTTGCTATCTGTAACAATCGCAAGCTCGTAATCTTCGCTTAAGTAGCGCATTAATTAAAATGCTAAGTATCAGTAAGGCGCAGATCAAGTAAGATAGTTTAAGTAATAAATAAGAATACTAATTATTAAACAAATACTGAAGCCTAATTATTGTGAGATCAATTTCAAACTATATTTCAACTCACTGTATACTCATTGTCAACTCATTTTATACTCATTGTATTTCATTTCATTGTATAACATCATTGGACTTTATGCATGTGCGTTAAACACCAATACATACACAGTGATATATGTATATTCCTCGCATTTTCAAAGTAAATTAACGAATATTAATCATATATAAAACATATATTAATATTATTTATAAAATTGCATTAACTGCGAATGCACATTTTCATAAAAATTATATTATCTACATAAAAAATTATACACTAACTGTGCGTAACAAATTAAATAAATTATGCATATAAATCTATATAAATTACATGTAAAGGAATCTATATTAATCACATATGAAGGAAACCTTGAATTATATTTTTTAACATTTTTTTTACCCTTTAAAATCTTTTAACGTGTTTTTTTTCCATTAAAGAAATTAAAAAGGTGAAGAGTTTAGATTTATTTCATTTTATGTTTGCTGGAAAGAAATGAAATACTAATCACTTTATTAGTAAGGTTCAGCTCCCATTGCGTCGATTCACTCAATTTTATTATAGTATATATATATACTCAAATTTTATTATATATTTTTATTATTTAGGGCGATTTTTAATCCTGGCAACCAAGGTCCTTTTATATAACGCCTCATTCATCCATATGACGGTTTCGACAACATGACATTGCCATGAATGAGCGGTTTTCATGAATAAGTCAACCAAATGATAATGATAATTATTTATCATTTGTTACTTTCATATTCGCCAGTTCCTACAAACAAAGCAAAATTGAGATAGGATTAATTAATTAATCTTGAAACACAGGCACGTTTTAAAACTGGGCCAAGGTCAATATTTAAAGTTAGCAGATTTTTTTTTTTTCAAAATAATTTTGTTTAAACTGTTAACTGTTTAAAATGTTAACTGTGGTTAAAGTGTTAACCAAGGGCGTCGTTAAGGCAAATTACGCGAGGGGGGGGAGCAATTTTTCTATCACTGTTAACCCGAAGCAAATAACCACTTTAACCTTTTAATGTATTAAAAATATTGCATATATTTCAATTCTAGGAGGGGGGGCAGTTGCCCCTACCCCACCCATACGACGCCCATGATGTTAACTGCGTTATCAGTATTAATTGTGCAATCGTAACAATCATATAACTACATTAAATTGTTATCAGTGTATAGTACATTAAATGTTATTAGTTTATAATTTAACTATATTAAAGTGCTATCAGTGCATAGTTTTAATTACATTAATGTGTTATCAGTGTTAATCGTACAATCGTATTGTTAACAGTATAACTACATTAAAGTGGTATTATCAGTATATAGTTTTAATTACATTAAAGTGTCATGAGTATATTAACTGCATTATCAGACACTATAACAGTGTATTACATTAACATTAACTGTGCACTGTTAGATCTGCATTGACTGCATTAATAATGGTAGCGTTATGCCCTATATTAACTATACACACACACACACACTCTCCCTCTTTCTTCTCTCTGTGTGTTAATTCTATTAACTATATCAACAGCGTTATAACTATGTTAAATATGCACTCCACCCTCTTTCTCTGTTAACTATATTAACAACTTTAGCTGTGCTAACTGTATATTGCTAGCACTGCATTAACATTGCGGTCAATACTGCCACACTGTTAGCGGTTAGTCAGCGGCAACACTGCATTTGTATTAAGATCCCCGATAAGGGAGTGTTCAAGTACTACGTAAGCACCTACCGGGGTGGAGGATTGCCGTTGCGCTTATTTTCCTATATTAGTCAATGTTAAGTTTTGCTTGTGGTGGTGGGGGGATTCAGATGGCCAAAATATTGCTTACTTATTACTCGAATTCTCCCTAAGCAAAAATTAACATTGGCTAACATAGGAAAATAAGCACAGAGGCAACCCACTTCCCCCGACGGTGCTTACGTAGTACTTGAACGCTCTCTACGAGTGATAAAAGTCACCCTTTTCTTTTATCAATGATAAACAAACAGAGAGCGAGTAAAAACAAGATGTAGTTCAAAGGCACAGTCTAACTTCGATTTAACGATTCCCAATTTAACTATGTCCTCGAGTTAACGATTGTTTTTCTTGGTCCTGTTTGAGTTACATTGTGTCCAGTGTTATATTTTCCTCGATTTAAAGTTTTCTTTCCTTGATTTAACGATAACTTTTCGTAATTAGCCTGTGGCAGAAAGTGGAATTGTAGAAAATCAACTTCAATGGAATTATTCGATTGAAGCGAATTCTGGTTTACAGTGTGTAAAGAAGTATTTACTGCGTTTTGACGTCAACGATGATCTTTTCGATGCATTTGAAAAAATCGAAAAGGCAATTTTAAATGCCAACTTCAAGTGCCGAAAATGTAAAAAATAGTGTTATTTTTTAAATGTAATAGTTGCTGCTTTTAATGTATTTTACATGTAAATTTTCAGGACGAGGGAGAGCCTGGGGTCCATCGCCCTTCCTCATGGGTGCGTCATTGGTTCCGATAAATGTATTCCCCCGATTTAACGATTGTTTTCACTGGTCTTGTGATAATTGTTAAATCGAGTTTAAACTGTATTTGAAACCGGCTAATAAATAAATGGATGGATGAATGGACTGGTAAATAAAATACAGTATTTATTTATTTATTTATTTGTTTGTTTTAATTGCAAATGCTTTATTTTCCCTTAGTAGACATTGGACTGATTAAATATCCTGCCAAATCATTACGAACGTCAATAAGTAAAGACAACACCTCGCCAAACGACGGTGACCTACTATTGCGCCGTAGGCCTGGGGTATGACTATGTACGGAAAATTTAAAAAACAACCGATTTTAATGAATTTTTGATGCCATATTATTGCATAGAACTAAATATGATATAGAAAGCTGCTTCTACTTTTAAATTTTAAGATATATTTAACAGTTAAACATTCAGTTTTCAGACGGATAAAACAAAATCTCCTCAATTGCTAATCTACATTCATACGTAGGCATAGATACGTACGCAGAAAGTTCATAAGGGGTTCATAAGCTCCAATTGGGGTACAGAGCTACGACTCACATATTCCCATAAATATATACAAAATTTCTTTAATGGGGGTCTCAACTCCATCAACACACCCTGTGTATGTCATTGTACGTAGGAAACAGGCCCGAATTTAAGGTCAGAAGCTCCCTGGGTACTATAATCTTGATGCCCCCACATCAAAATTTTATTAATCCCGCCCCCCCACCCACAAATATGACAGAAAATTGCGGAGTATTCAGAGACTGTATCTATGATTACCTTTTGTCGGTTATTACAAGATAAAATATAAACATTTATTTTTTATTTGACAACGAAAGTTTTTTCTGATATTGATGGGGGAGGGAGGAGGGGTTGATGTTTGACGGAATTTTTAAAGATTTCAAATTAAATTTAAAAAAAAATGGAGGAGGGAGGGTGGGGCAGATACGCTTTTTCACACGGATGTCAGAACTCTACGATTGATAAAATTTAATTAAAAAAAGGCCGACGCCTTTTAAAATTAAACTTTGCTCCCCTAAAAATTTGCTTAACCGAAATGATTTTAAACTTCGTGATATTTTACGAAACTCTTTTAATCATGAGCCCATTTCTAGCAGAACGATATTTTACGTGATTCCGACGGATACAGTGTGTTTCACGTTCAACATTGAATGTAACAATATACAGAGGCGGACTTGGCCGCCGGCCTCCGGGCCGCTGCGCCCTCATAGGCGATAGTTTTTGTTTGGTTTTACGGCTCAAAGACTACAGTGGTCATGCTGCGCCGGGACCTACTGTTTTCCGAGGAATCCGAACCTCTTAAGGCCTAGGGAACCAAACCCCGGACTACAGTGAGCAGTGCGATCTTTATGAGATCTCTGAGTAAGCGTTCTTTTTGCACTGCTGGGAGTCGAACCCGGATTAGCCGCGCAATAGGAGAACGCGTTACCACACTGCGCCACCGCAGGGCCATGGGCGATAGTAGGGAATTATTTTAGTAGCTTATGTGCCAATGCACTGGCGCCCTCCGAAAATCCAAGGTACGGACCCTTTGATAGGATCCAGTCCGCCCCTGTTAATATTTTTTTTTTCCGGTTCCTGAAATATCGTTATAGATTTCACTATATTAATTTATATTTATGATTAATCTTCCAAATAAGCGCCTCAAAATGAAGTGGTGCCAAGCCATTCAGTGCATATTTCAGTCTATCTGAATCTAAAGATATCATGCCAAATGAAGCTCGTTGTGGAAAATATTAAACAGAGCATATTATTTACAAATTTTATGGTAAATTTGGCAATGGGTTCCATCCAACAAGAAATTGAAGACAAGAAATTGACGACAAGAAATTGACGACAAGAAATTGACGACAAGAAATTGACGACAAGAAATTGAAAACATGGTGGACCAAGGGATTTGAGGATGCTGTAGCACTCTCTGTCTGCCAAATATTAAAATGCAGCAAATCAATAAATATATCCAAAAGTGTTGTTATTATTATTATTTAATTAAAAAGAGCACATATCGCCCCTTTCCATATCCGGCCCCCCTCCCCAGAAGACTAAGTGGGCACACCCCTTTTGGTACCCCCTACCTAATATTTGACCGTAATTCTCAATCATATTAAAGTGGGTCGCCCATTAAAAAAAAAAAAACGCATTGTGCAAAGGGATATAGATCTTGCTGCCCCCCACCTTGACTTACGTATTTGCCCCACCCTACAAACGTTCTGACGGACGTTTGCGATATCCATTCCGCGTTATGGACAAATACACTGTGAGGATGAATTGTAGGTCAGGAGGTATAATACTTCTCTTACAATTTTTCTTTTCCTAATCTTTTCCTTTTGAAAACTGCCGAGAAATACTTTTGTTTTTCCTTTGTCCAGCTCTACTCTTTCTAGGACACGAGCCTTGGGCCTTTTCATCACGAGATAACGGTCAGGTGGAACCGGAATGTTTTGTTTCACTCGTTTTAACCGGTTCTACGGTGCATGTTTAATAGGATTTTGGTTATGTGGCTATGGGTCGGTTTTTTTCTGCTTCATCCCTCTCACGCAAGTCGCGCTATTCCGGTAATGGACGGGGTGTGACTCTGATCGAGCATATTCCATTTATATTTGCATAATCTCATCATCCAAAAGTACAAAGTCCGCCTTGACTTTCGACTCCTGTTCCAAATCTGTACTCAAGGACAAGCAAGATGAGTGGTTCAGAAATTAGAAAATGTGTGAATACGTAATGAATTCCAATTGGTAGAGTGCGCGGGTGTTTTCATTTGCTCAATGTCCAAGGGCTGTCCAATCACAAGCTCTGTGACGGTCAGCGTTTAGGAACCATTTTACTACAATGGACGTAGACACGGATTTTGTGATTTTTGGCGCCTGTAGGCTCTAAAATATTTTATGGCACTATCTTACCAAGGGTAATTAAAAGCATAACAGAGATCTTGGTGCTTTTGCCAAGTTCTTGATGTGATCTTCCTGGTGGTTATTTGAAATTCGTCTTTTCGCGAATTTGGCGCCCTTTGATCCTCTTTCCAGGCGGCGCCCGTGGCAGCTGTCCCTTTGCCAATGCTTAGTCACGTCTCTTAACATAACCATTCAAAATTAGTAATTCAATTGGCCATCAAAAAATTCAGCCTCTTTCTAAATTTTACGGCGCTAAAATTTTCATGGAATATTTGCTGTCGTTAAAAAATATTCGCCGTAGGATTTACGCTATTTAGCTTATCAGAAAAATCCGTCACTGAACGATCCTCTTTGTTTACTGCAATACTTCTCAAAATTTCGCGCGTTTTCGCATAATTTGAACATGGGACCCATGGGGCGTAATGTTGCGAATTTAGTAGCCGCTCCGTACGTCCATAAGCGATATGGATATACCGTAGTTCAAAAATAGGGGCAGCTGCCCCGTTCGCCCCATCCTGGGCACAGCCCTGCTTTACAGCAGTGTTTCTTAAATTTTAGTCACCCATTAATCACTTTAAACACTCCATTACTTATCATAGACCACATGGGGGGGATTTGGAGACCCCCCCATCCGGGGAAAAATTGAGAAGCATATTGTAAAATAGTTCATTGTTATATATTGAAAAATACATTGAAACTGCGGTCAAACTTTCATACCGGACACATTTTCAGTTTCCGGTCCCAGTGCTTGCTGTGCTGCAGCACTCCCGAATAGCGGACAGCTCCTAAAGTCCCGAAGGTGTCCGCTGTTCAGAGGTTTTGCTGCAAATTCTGGTAAATAACATTAGGCCACGCTAACTATGAACAGGTAGAAGCTAAACATTGTTGTTTTGTGCATTATTTTTAACACGCTAAAAGCATTTGATATCGAATTCTTACATTCTGATCTAGATTTCTTCAATAACTTAGACATTTGTAGGCTCCCACAATATAAATATTCACTTTGCAGGCTTTCTTAACTGTTGCCACTTAAAAACGCAAGAAAACAAACTTAAAAAGTTCAATTTCTAAAATCGTTTCCTTTTATTGCACATTTTTTAAATATCGTATAGTTATAATTTTACTTTTTATATTTGGCAACAGTGTTCGTAACTGTTTTCCGAATTCTAAAATCAAATCAGTCTTCCGTTTACCATTTTACCGTAATCACACGTACTACGAAGGCGCCGCCAAAAAGGCGCACTAAATTTTTGTAACGTTGTGTACTAATTAATTAATTAATTTTGTAGCGTGTATTAATGAAATAACCCAAACATTTATAGCTCTAAGGAATATTATTTTACCTGGATGGAAATCAATACGTATAATCGCACATTCATGAGGATGTTACTTTTAGAAGTTTTATTTAAAATTTCTTAATTTCTCTTGTATCAAATTTTACTTGTCGCGAACAAATAGTTTTTGGAGCCATGTTATTAAATGTAATATTTTATTATTTATTGACCATTAAACAGTGATCTGAAGGTTTTGCGGACCACTTCAGAGAATTTTGCGGACCATCAGTAGTCCGCGGGCCACACTCTTGGAAACTCTAGTGAGAGAAACCCATGGAGTCGAGGCAAAACTTAATTAATGATGCTTTAAAAAAATTTTGATATTTACATCTTCACCTCCTAATTAGTGGATCCATCCAGGGCTAGAGGACCCGGTACGTCCCTGATTGTATCAGATAAAAGTGTATTATAAGATAATAATTTAAAAAACAATTAGAAATAATGTGTGATAAGGTGACCAATTTAAAAGTAGAAAGTTTTTAAATCCAAAAAAATGGAAAACCCAATCTATATGTAATTTTTTGCGTGTTGGAACTTTTTAGGAACGGATTTCTTCTATAGGTAATTAGAGGACCATCTAAGGTGACATTTTTCTTCGTGAGGATGGGGAAACCGGCGTTGTAGGGCACCCCCTCAGGATCCCTTTTGCCCTTCTCAGCGTAATAAGAAAAGAAAGAAAGAACTAGGCATTGGTGACCCAGTACAACACATTTCTCCCCACGGAGAACCGCCATTGAGGGCAACTTCTGTTCGCTCCCTCTTTCTCTCCCTAGCGCTAGCCTACTTAGGAAATGACGCCAACCCTGGCGCTCGTCACGGCGCATGCGTCGATCGTGATCAACATTGGCAGGGCCACCACTAATGGCCGATTATCTCAACGTTGATTCCCAAACCGCGCGAAAGTGATCGCGTTTATAAAAATTAAATGCACCTCATCAGTTATTTAAACGTGGCAATTAAGTGACATTATTATGGAGACATATTTTTTGTTTTTCACTCGCCGTTGCTTCATCCAGCGACGGAAAACGCCAGTAGTCATTCGAAGGAAACTAGGCTTATGCTTGGCGCACTTCCATTCCGCAATCTCCACCTTAAACTCGCCAAGTATTGTAGGTGCGTTTTTAGATCTCTGTACCAACTCGGCTCGCTCTGGATTTTCACATACCAGCCGTCATAACCGTGGCAGGAAACCGATCGCGAGCGGCGACGTTGTCGACCAGCCTTGACTTTCGCTGTTTGTGTGTGTTTACATAATTATTCTCAAATAAAAATATTTCTCCATGGTCATTCTTCCCCACAGACTTGTGGATTTCCCCACTTGGAATTCGTTATTGACACATACCGTACCGTGTTTTGAAGCATTCACGTGCAAGCGTGATTGACTTCTTCGAAACATCCACTGTTTTTTGGAGTTAATTAACTTTTTCTGCGACTTCAACATCTGTTTGGTGTGTTTTTAATAAGGATATTTATCCAGTGTCAAGACACTGTTCCAGGATTTCTGTAAGTAATACTATATTTAATTTGTCTGACCGCTTTATTTATATTCATCAAACCAAAAAAGGAGGCAATCGTATTTGATGTAATCGTATGGTAATTAATTGAGTGTATGTATGTTTCGTAATTTTTATTATATTTCCAAAATTTAGAGAATTATCAGTCAGTAATTCTATGTTGATGTCAAATATATGCACGAGATGCAAATTTGTGTGCTTGTTGTGTATGTTTACTGATTTTGTTGTTATTTTTAAAAGTATACCTCTTTCCATGATGATGATCAGTCACTGATCATCAGTGACTGATCATCAGTGTTGAATTGAAGTTTTTATGGGTCCGAAGTGGAAAGGTTTGAAGGGACGCCTAAAGAAGGCCGCACGCGTAACTTCGAGAGTCCCGTAGAAAATAATAATAAAAACAAAATAGAATTTTGGTGTTTTTTGTGAATTTCGAACTTTACGATGGAGTCACAGGGCTCATCCATGATTTTCTGCTGGGAAGATTTGCTGTCAGAAGGGCGCATTATACTTTTTCTTGAGTTCAATTATCCCACATACAAATAAATAAAATAAAACTGAGAGGTACAAATTGAGGATACAAAATGCCCAATGAAAATGACAGACATGCTTCGAAAAGAAAAAACATATTGAACTACAGAATATATGTATAACTAAAAATCAAATTAAATAAAACCCGAAAAACCTCCCTAAACTAATCTACGGCTACAAAAAAATAGGCATCATAAAAGCTATT
>QLNU02014176.1:50223313-50234516 GCA_006491805.2 Dysdera silvatica | reverse complement strand
AAAATTATTACCTCCTTCTCAAAGCTGTCAAGAATTTTAGTGAATGTACAAGATACCAAAACGCTACAAAAATAATTGATACTGCTTGACAATTAGTAATGAGCTAAAAAGTACCTTATTTTAAAATGTGACTGTAAAACTTTTGAAAGTAAATGCATAGCAGGTTCGGGCAAATAAAATTTTTAAACGGCTAAGGGGGGACCCGAGCCCCTCCCTGCCCCCCATATGGGCGCCCATGTATATAGAGTATATCATGCATGTTCAATCCTGACCATAAGGCTCTTATTTACCGCTGCCTTAGGTATCACTACAGAAAATTTTTCCCTGTATAATGTGTTTTTCTTGCACAAATTTGGGAATTTGGTGTTGGTGTTGTAAAAGTTCCGAAAATGAAGCTCCATAGCCCCCTGAATATAGGGCGGTTTAAGCGCAGGTGCACCGATTGGTTGAATTTTTATGGCGCATGGGTTGATTGATTGATTTGATTGTTTGTTTTTTATGGCGCAAGAGCATCTGGTTATACTGCGCCAGCCATGCTAAGGGTGGTAAAGGTCTTTCTGATTCAAATGGTGATCAAATTTAGTCGAAAAAGGGAGTTTTAATGCTTCTCAGAAACCGTGATTCAGGAGTGTCTTTATTATTATTTTATTGATGGTCTTCGGATAATTAATGTGAGAAAGGTGTTGCACATTTAATTTTTGAATATTTCACATTATTACGAGTGTTTTAATTGAATTTTCACTCCTGTCCTGTAAATATAAATCTTGAATTCATTTTCCATTAATCCGTGGTTAATTTTGCACTAGTTGTTAATTAATTTATTACTCAATTTATATAATTTTATTAATCTTTATTTTTTACCATATCTGTGATATTTTTAACCATTAGTGTCGTGTGTATGAAATATTATTTGAATTTCGTTACAGTGTAACTTGTGTAAGCCGGACATACACGGTTTCGCTGAACGCGTCTAATTAGCCAGGTGTCCAATATAGATAGTATGACGATTTTATTTTTTCAGTAAAACGCGTTAACACACTCTGTATAGTATGTGACAAACTATAATATGCAGATGGTTTCAATTAAAAAATAACAATTATAAAATTTATATTACCTACTTAGAGTGATTACAATAACTAGGGAAAGGTTAGAGGTCAGACGTTGTAGAATATGTACAAAACAAGAGCGGACACAAGGGGGGACACAGGAATCATGACCCATCCCAAAAATATATTTTTTCACTGTAAAAATTCCAACTTTCATGAAAAATGAAGGGTGTTATTCCAAGACCATTGCAAATTCTGTCCTTGACTCCCCCCAAAATGAAAGCCTGTGTCCGTTTGATATTGCCTGTATACGTAATAACTTTCATTGAATTAATAAAAAAGGCTCATTTTTTCCCTTTCTCACTTACATAAGAAGCAAGTGACTGACTACCTCCCCGCCACATGGACAAAAGATCTATTTTGAAGAACTTGTCCAACTTCAGAAAACGCGGCCAATTTTGCATATAAAACGCGACCAATTTTACATATAAAACGCGACCAACATCTAAGGTAGAGGGCGGTAGAAAGATCCAAGTTAAAGAGTATGAGATGTTGAAAGATAAATTTGGTCGGTTCCATCAAACTGTGTCCAGCTTAGAGAGGTGTCCAAGTTTTGATAGGTCTTATTGTATTATCAGGGATGTGTGATTTTTTTTCTTTTATCTTACCTCTTCCCAAGCGCTTAAATATTGGGCCCTGTAGTGACTTATTAGTACATTCAGGGCCGTAGCCAAGATGGGGCTAGGAGGGCTTAGCCCCTCTGTAAATTTCACCATCCTCCCTTTCTGGAAAAAAAAAAAAAATATATATATACTTTTTTTTTTTTTAAATAAATTTTAGAATTTTATTTTTTGTTTTGTGTAAACTTGTACATGACAGTGGAAATTGGCGTTAAAACTATATTCAAAGTATATTTCTACCATAGATTTTGGATGCGTCATCTTTTATATAGAGGTTTGAGTCTTCACCTACTCTGTGATAAGGATAAGGGACATTATAAATTTTAGTATACCTCTGTAAGTTTTTAATGCAAAATTTACGTTAAGAAATTTATTCATTAATGTTAAATATATTTATGAAATACACCAAACATTGACGGATTTTAAGCTCCCTTGTAGCTTTCTTACCCTTCTGTAACAAGCGTTCAGCCACGTGTCCGAGTACATTTGGCTATAGTCCGGATTTAAAAGCAGGTATAGTTCGTTCGCCAAAAGTTGACCGATGGTACCTTTAGAAATAACGAGAGCTGACGTCACAAACGGGTTGGTTCATTACAACAGAGGGGAAGGCGTCATTTCATAACTGGTTGTTCGCGTACGTTTGTCTGCGCCAAACACCAATTCGAAATGACGTCCTTCCCTCTGCCGGTTTTCTCTACAGATGAGTAGCCCGGGGTTTGTGTTCATAGTCTAGAAAGAGGTTCAGTTTCTTGGGGAAAACCGCGAGTCCTGCCGTACAGGGATCACAATTGCCCTTGCGCAAGGCCATAGCTCGATGACCTTGCGCCTCCTATTCACCGACGTATTTTCGCCTATGAGTTTATTTCAGCAAATTTTATGGACTCCTCGTCACCCATTAGCTACGGCTTTGCTTTTACGTCATGAAAACACAAATTTAACTGTTGTTTTATAATTTAAAAAACGTTCACATATAACGGGATATCGCATCGCTCTAATAAAAAGAAATAAAATTTTACATTTTTTTTAAAAACGTGGGACGGATTATAATGATTTCAAGACGTATTTTTCAAAGAAGTGTCTGATCGAACCTTGATACCAACCTTACCGATTGGCGTACGCAGGGGGGTATTGATGGGGGTTGTACCCCCCCCCATCGCATTGGAACTTTGTATATTTAACATAGAAATAGGTGAGTTGTAGCAATGTAATCCCCCCATTGGCTGCCCATAACCCTCCCCTTACGAACTTCATGTGTACGCCTATGACTTTATCAGCAATAGGCCTTTACGGCGCAAGGTCATTAGCTGTTATGCTGTGGCATCGACAATAAGATGATACAAAATGTCCGTAAATGGAAGGTGACCGCAATAGGGAAGGATAACAAAAATGAGATTATACAGCCTTTGACGACATATATAGCGAGCATTATCAAAAAAATACCATTGTTAATTATTTTTAATTTTTGTCACATCTGACGTTTTACGCCTAGGGGTAGCCAGGGGGCGGTTTTGGGGGTTGTAACCCCCCATTGTAATTTAATATAGGAATATATGAGTTGTAGCTCTGTAACCGCCCCCCTAACTCCTCTATGAACTTTCTGCCTACGCCACTGGTTTTACGCAAACTGTAAATCTATTTATTAACTCAGATAAAAGCATTAACAACAATTCTAATTATAACTTGGAAATTAGTAACAGACCTAGGGAGACAACTTCAGCATGAACAGTTAATAGAGAATGTTTTCCAGCCATAAACACCTAAACAACGAACAAACAAACTCTCTCTTACCATTGGCAACGCTAACTGATCACCATTTCGGGAGTTCGCACGATGATGTGCCTACGAAGGAGTGTTGGCGACGAACGCGAAACATGAACGAAGCCAAGGTAGCGTAGGATACGAATGGGTTGCAATGGTGGTGGTGGTGGCGTAAGCAGATTTGCCACCAACTGCTGGAGTCAAGGTCGAGGTGTTTATTTGGTATTTTGCAATTTAGCTCGCCTGGCACACGCATCATCGGGGTAGATGGCATCGTAAAAGATGTCACTTTCCTTTTCTGTCACCTGATGGTAGCCCGAGCCATCGTTTCCCTTTAAGAATTTGCCTTGTATTCTTCCTATTCACGCAATATTTTTATCCACTTTTACACCAATTATGTACAATTTGGCGAGTTTTTCCTCAGCTTGTTACGTAAGATTATGGCAGCGTAATGTAAAGGCAATTCGCGTTGGAGTTTGCAAGTTTTCTAGTTTCGAATTCTCTACGAGGTTTTTTTTTATAAACAAAAGGAAAAACCAGGAGCATTAATTGAAATAAATAAATGCTCCAAATTCATAAATGGCGCTTTAAAACTGCAGGAACGGTTCATAGTAATTGCGTACATAAATAAATAATAAGCATGTGTCTTGTGTGCCTCACTTAGAAATCCGCCATAAAGATAAAATTTTTAATCATGCAAAAGAAATATGTTTTAATTTTTATTTTCACAAAATGAAACAAGGGTCCTTGTTATTGTCTTTAATCTAAAGATTTCAAAGACGATACAACCATATAAATGGTCTGAGGCCGCCCAGGTGTTGGTGACAGCTTTTGCACCCCCCCCCCTCTCAGGAACGGCACTGCCTTCTACTTTAAAAGCTATTTCATCACTGCTATAATTTTTGAATTGCTATGCCACCAGGACGAGGGACAAAGTAAAGGAAGGAAGAAGGGAGGGAGGGAAGGAGGTAAATAAAAAGGAAGGAAGGAGGTAAATAAAAAGGAAGGAAGGAAGGAGGTAAATAAAAAGGAAGGAGGGAAGTAAATAAAAAGGAAGGAGGGAAGTAAATAAAAGGGAAGGAGGGAAATAAATAAAAAGGAAGGAAGGAGATGGACAGATAGATGATTGAAATAAACTGTTCATTCTGACGAAATATAAAAGTTAGGTTCACAAACCAACACATTTTATTAATAATTAACTATATCCTCAGATCGACCACTCCATTGTAGCCCGCCTTCACGTAACAAAATCGTATAAAAGACACCGTGATTTACAAAGGTTAGGAGTCCTTCGAAGAGCTCGAAGGAAATAAAAGTTTCCTCATCAGTTGTTGAACTTCAATTCGGAAGAGAATGTTATCTTCATCAGTAAGTCGTCTCATGCTGGGTAGGAGACTGAGTAGAAAATGTTTGTTATCATCGTCGTCTTCGCCTAGAAAAGTACTACATAGACCTGACGGTTCTTGCACATGTTGGAAGTCCATATCGGTGTTGTTGTAAAATGTTTTCCTCTTTTTGTTGTAGGTTAAAGCCAAGAGTGATGCGTTCCGGCTCGTTTCCGGATCGGCTGTTAAATCGTCAACAGATCCGGAATTATCCTCAAAAACGGAATCCGTTAGGTTGACCGGATCGTCCATGTCGGGTAAGGCGTTATCAGAGACCCTGGAAGAAACATAATAAACTGAATTTCAGGCACAAATGTACATCGGAAAAAGCTGTTGTAAAATATAACCATTAACTAAATACATATATTGATATTTCGTCTAGGTAGCGATGGGAAAGATCTTAACGACTGACAAAGCCATAAGTGTAAGCTTATGGCTTTGCCAGACACTTTGTTATAGGCTCAATTGTGGTGGTGGTGGTGGGGGGGGGTTACAGAGCTACAACTCATATATTCCTATGTTAAATATACAAAATTTCATTGCAATGGGGGTATCAACCAGAGGCGTAGCTAGGGGGTGGTTTTGGGGGTTGTAACCCCCCATCGCAATGAAATTTTGTATATTTAACATAGGAATATATGAGTTGTAGCTCTGTAACCCCTCCCGTTAAGCCTATAACCCTCGCCTTATAAACTTTCTGCCTACGCCACTGGTTGCAACCCCCACCAACACCTCCCTGCGTATGCCAATGGACAAAGCCCATGCCAGCCAAGTTCTCCGCCATTGAATTTAGAGTAAACAGTACGTGATGATTTATACAGTAAAACAAAAAGAAAATTATTATGATTTAAATAAATATGTAAACATGTTTTAAACAAAGCGAATTGTTTCACACACCATTCATCAGGGAGTGTATTCTAAATCCATGGATCCAAGGAGCCAATGCGTGATAAAGCAGTTTTCGCAAAATTAAGTCTACAATGTATGGCTTTGCTATACCTTTTCTGAAAATACAGGCTGCAGACGCGGCCAACTTTTCCAATCACCTTTGCATAGAGTTGTAAAAAAAAAAAAAAACGGGAATTTTGGACACATTGGAAACTTTGATGGGAAGAAACCAAGATAAGTAGAATAAAGGAGATAGTCCCGTCCGCGCCTTACTTTCTATTGGTCGATTGTGTCGAATCGACCAATAGGAAGAAAGGACTACCTCCTTTATTCTAGCTATTTTCATTTCTATATTCAAAGTTTCCAATGTGCCCAAAATTCCCGGGTTTTTTACAACTCTACCTTTGCACAATGAAGAAGTCTAAAATGTATAGTTCTGTGAGAGTTCCCACATCTGTGCTCCGACCAAGAAAGTTTACAGTTAATGTGAAAACTAACTACAATTCATAGTTTGGAACAGCAAGTGTAAGTTAACAATTTACGCTAGTATTGGGTGAATAATTAGATGAATTGTGAGTATTAGAGTGGAGTTATAGTTCGTTCGCGCTGAGTTAGCGTGCAGTCCCGTTAGCAGACGGGTTGTTCCATTGCAGTAGAGGGTAGAACGTCTTCCAGAACTCGTTTTTCGCGCAGGTAAAACGAGTTTTGGAAGATACTCTACCCCCTACTGAAATGAAGCAACCCGTCTGCTAACGGGATCGGACGTCAACTCAGCGCGAACAGACTATAGTAGGTGAGATTTTAGAATATTCGACTCTTCGAAAGTGTAAAATATAGTGGATAAAGAGTAGCCCATTTTCTGCAATTTTATGCACATCATTGCACACAGGGGCGGACTGGGTCCTCTCAAAGGGCGCATACCTTGGATTATCAGAGGGCGCGAGTCCTATAGCCCATGAGGGCGCACCGACTCAGTCCGCCCCTGATTGCACCCCACATTGAATTAAGATTATATGTCTCACGTTACATACTAGAAAACGACACACACACTTATGTTCAAGAAAATCAGCGCCTCTGAATGTTGCAACGAATACTGTTAGGTGAATGGGTAATTTTGGTGAAGTATTCCCGATTTTCAGTTACGGACTATACAAGTCTTACTTAAAAATGAGTTTTATTTAAAAATGAAAGTTTTCATTAAAAATCATAAAGTTTTAGACAAAAATTGAAGTTTTACTAAGGAGGTCAATGTCGTACCTTAAGGTCAAAGTTGCGCTTCTTAGTTAAGATGGAATTTAAGGGTGAAAGAGCTGCATTTAAATTTTTAAGTTTTACGTAAAATATATATAAAAAAAGTGAAATTGACATAAACTGACATATTTATATAGTTAATAATTATAAAGCTGCCAACCATGGCTTCCGCACATAGAAAAGCACGTCTGTTTAAAACGTATCCCAAGCATATTACAAATACAATATTGAAATTAACTTTTCACACAGTTTAGTTAACTACAATTCTCACAATTAAGCTATAATTTACTATATTTCAAACGCTACCAAACTATAAAGACTCGCGACATATAAACTATATATAATTCGTTTAATTAACTATGATATTGCGTATTCTAATTAACTAATCTATGTATATTTCAAGTAAAGGTTAGAGTTCTGCTTAAAGATTAGAGAAAGTTGCGTTTCAAAGTTTAAATGTCCGTACCGTCGTGACGCAGAAAAATATGGTAGGAGGAATGACATGTGCTTGAAATACGGCCACGTCACTCTCGCATTCGCATCTCCTTCGCGTTGTTTTTCCTTCAACTTTCGCAATTCTCTTTTATAATTGCTTCTCATATTCGTCCATTTTTCTCGACAGGCTCTCTCTGAAAACAACAATGATAAGTTAAATGTTCAATTAGTTAAATGTTAAATGAAATTGAAAACAAAATAACGTTGAAAGCGTTTTCGACAATTTTTGGTTAAGATTCTTTGTTTTTTACGACGAGGACAGGAAAGGGCATGTTGAGCCGAGATCTAGTTAGCAAGCGTCCTTTTTTTTTCACCATTGGGAGTCAACTCCGGGTTAACGTCATGCTAGGCTAACGCATTATCACTGTATTAACGTAGGATCTGAGAAAATACCTGACGTACGACGTGACGGAAAGGTGCTACAAAAACGCCAGACGAATTTTATGGATCCCAGCTCAGTATAAACGTTTTCCACGTTTTGTTGTTTTTTTTAATTAAAAAAAAAAGATGCTAATTCGTAAAAGATCGTTAAGCTTGACGTATAATAAGCATTTAGATAAACCCTGTTATATAAGCACATGCTCAACGCTTCAGTAGTTGCTGTACATTGATCCACCTTAGCTAGATTCGGTTTCCAATAAGCTTATGTGTGTTCAGGGGAGGACTGGGTCCTCCCAAAGGGCGCACGGGCACGAGAGACGGCTGGCGGCTCAGTCCGCCCCCGTGTGTGTTTGTGAAAAATCACTAAAGTTTGGGGTTCACGTTAAGCTGTCGCAGGTAGCCCCAAGGGGAAGGCCTAGGAGGTAAAAATATAATATTCCGTAACGTCAATTTCGACATTACAGAGCCCACATCCGGACTGTTTCCTCTCGACCCTTTTCACAAAGAAGACCTACAAGTCTCACTTTTCCATCCTCTTCCAACATGCTTGATCATTACATATCTCCCTCCCCTTTGAAAAAAGCATTTTGGAAGGGAGGGATATAATTATGTCTTCAAAATATACTTTCTATGGTGCCTACATAAAACCTAAATATATAGTGACTCTTTGAATACATTAGACCACTATCAACGTATGAATATTCACATTTGTTTTGTGGTACATGAACGTGGTAATATTAAATCTTCAAGTTCTGAATGTCCATTGGTAACATATATACACATAAAATATACATAATAAGTGCAATATGTGAGACAATTATCAAGACAAATTGATGAGTTTATATACTGTAATACATTTTATTACATCAATTTCAATCCCCATATAAACGGCTAAGTCCATTGGCATTTGTATTTAATGACCACCGTTTATATCTGATATCTAGATCATATTCCTGGATTGCTAATGCCCACCTAAGAATCCTTCTATTTTTGTCTTTCATTCTAAAAATGAACGTGAATGGATTACGACCAGTGTTAACAATTACTTTTTTGTTGTACGCAATTGGGCGGCATTTTTCAATGGCCCATATTAAGCCTAATGTTTCGCGCTCCATGACTGCATAATTTTGTTCGGTTGCGGTCAGTCCTCGTGATAAATACGCTATAGGGTGTTCTTCGCCTTGCTGGCTTATCTGCCCAAAAACATTTATTACAATTATTATTTAATATATTATTATATTATTATTTAATACAAATTACTATGTATTATGAAGTAACACATGAGCAAAAACAAAAGTATTTTGAATTGGGAGAGAAATTGGGGAGTGGGGGGTTGCCATCTTATTCTTGCACACGGGTGGCCCAATGTCAGTCTCCGGCCCTAAGCCTAGCTTATATGTAGTAGTATTATAAGATATAATAGCTATATTTCATAAACAAATTTAGTTTATTTGACGATTTTTTTGGGGGGGAGGGGAGGTGGCAATGGCGGATGCAGAACGAAATTTCTGGGAGGGCAGCACAGTGCTTGAAAATTGCACTTGTTAGTTTAGTTTTATTTTTTGCTTGAAAATAATTATTTTTAATGTAAATTTATTATTCTCAGGGGGTGAACACTCCCTGCCTGGATCCGGTCTTCGGGGAGGGAAGGGGGTCACGCCGTTTATCAGAATTTCAGATTTAGAAAAAAAGGTAGAGGGCGCCTTCTCTCGAAGAGCTGATCGACAGAATTCTACGGTAAATAATTTGTAATTAAAAAAAAAAAATCCGCAGCCTCTTGCGCTCCTAGAAATTTTGCACCCTGGGCCCAACATGTCCATTTATAAATCCGGCCCTGGGAAGATGGTGGGATTGAATGCAGCACTAGAAGTTACCCATGCCACAAATCTCATCCTCGAACGTGTAATTGAGAAAAGCACTTAAATTAACTGATTCAATCCCAATTATTATTTACCGTTTTTAACATGCAGTATTGCTTATCCTAGAGGCATTGATGTAACTTCCTTCGAATATCTGGGGAGCTGCAAAGCTACTCAGCTCCCTTCGTTTACCCGAATGACAAGAGGTGGGCAAATCATTCAAGGAATGCCTGACTTATTGAATCGTTCAATCAGCGACTCATCCTGTAGGCAGGGGCGGACTGGGCCAGTGCGCCCTCATGAGCGATAGGACTCGCGCCCTCCGAAAATCCAGGGTATGCGCCCTTTGAGAGGACCCAGTCCGCCCCTGCCTGTAGGTCAGTGTACACTTTCGTCAATTTTAAGTATTTACCTATAAACTACAACCTCTTAGAATAGAGGGAGGTTCTCAAATTATGGAACGCGTACTCCCGGGGGTATGGGAGAGAAAATCAAGGGATAAGCGAACGAGTTAGCACTTTGCCCCTTTTTATAAAGTTTATGGCGTTTCTGTCCTTTTACCAAAATAAAAAGAAGCTTATTTGTTTGTTTGTGGTTTTACGGCTCAAGGACTACAATGGTCATGCTGCGCCGGGACCTACTGTTTTCCGAGGAATCCGACCCGAACCTCTTAAGGCCTAGGGAACCAAACCCCGGACTACAATGAGCAGTGCAATCTTTACGAGATCTCTGAATAAGTGTTCTTTGCACAGTTGGGAGTCGAACCTGGATTAACGGCGCACTAGGCGAACGCGTTACCACACTGCGCCACCGCAGGGCATAAAATGAAGCAATTTGTTTTCCAAATTCAAATTCCTTCCCCTCGCCCCACTCCTTCCATACTGTCTTTTGCTGTTCCCATCGACTTATTGTCGCCAACAAGGTGTATGATCTAAACCAAATATTGCGCAAAACTGCCAATTGAAAATGATATGCTTGGCGCAGTATAGCCCAGATGCTCTTGCGCCATAAAAAATCCAAACAAACAAACAAAATGATATGCTTGTGTGGTGTCTCTCTGAAACGGTTCCCAGAATTGATTTACTTATTGAAAAGAGCCAAGCTCATCCATCTCATTAAATGCGTAATTACGTATTGACTAAATTATAAAGAAATGTCAAATAAGTAACAGACAAGTAATATTATATTTCCATACATTTTATATTACGTTCTTCTCAGGCAGTTCGCCAACACACTAGGGCAGAACAAAGGAGTACGCATGAGAAAAGGTTGAAGAACCCTGCCTTAGAAAATGGGTGCTGGCTCTGGGCGAAAAGTCGTTATTTAAAAGTTGTAAATAAATTAATAGTTTTTAATTTAATAGCTGTAAATAAAATTATCGCTTTAAAAAACCTATCGCATTTTTCTCGCATTTCCAAACACGAGCATAACTGTTTTGATCAGGGGCGGAAACAGGCTTT
>QLNU02014176.1:50202184-50214534 GCA_006491805.2 Dysdera silvatica | reverse complement strand
GGACTTACTGTATGAACCGATGTGTCTTAGCCTGTTCATTATTGAGCATTAGATTCACTGATCCAGATTCATTCAGGCATGCTTCTTATATCATAGGCGTAACTAAGGGGTTAAATATAGCGTAAACTGGGGAAACAAAAAACAAAATAAAAGAAAAAAAATTGTATAGGAAAAAATACGACTGACTATATTTTGACTCTTTTCTAAAAAACTGGGAGGGAAAATGCCCCACCTGCCAGATTACGTCTATATCTTATATACGTACAAGATGTGAATTATAAATCATAGACTCATAGCAGAAGTGAAATTGGTAAATAGTTTAGTCTTATGGCCTCAGTTGCTAGTTAATGGTAAATAATCGATCAGCGTATCAAACTATCAATTCAACATCTCAAAGAATAATAGTATACACTGAAATCTGTATATAACCAGAGGCAGATCTAGAGAGGGATTTTTGGGGGGTGTAAAATGCAGTAGGCCCACTTATAACTAGCCCGCATTTAGCGAGGAAAATATGGATTTTGTTTGGTATAATAATTAAGAGCAACATAATTTAATCACATTTAGGGAACAGGTCCTTTCTGGATCCCAGATTTAACGAGAAATTAAAAAAATATAAAATAGGAAATTTTTTGTAAAAATTCCGTCGTTATATGCGGTTGGTCGTTATAATCGGCGCTCGTTATAACCGATTTCCACTGCACTTTTATGGATTTGGGAGGGGAAATTTTCACAATTCCTCCCTTTGAATCCGCCACTGATACAACGCATTATCTATAAAGGTATTTTCCCCCCAAGTTCCGACAGATACATAATGTATTATTCGCAACTTTGTCTATATAACGATAAATTGCCTATAATGTCGTCATCTTCCGGTTACTTGAAGATCGCTATAGACAAATTTCAGTGTGTAGGCATATAGCCCACATTTACGTAGGACAACAAAACGACAACAACAATATTACATTCATGAATGCGGGGTCTGTTGCATGCATAATATATACATACTGCTAGAGCGAACATTTATTGCTTCGACATATGTTCTTTTTCCTATTTTTGCCCGCTGAGATATACAATTATTTCTTGTAGATAATGTTGTGTAGCAACCTCCATAAAAAAAGACTAGAGCGACGGCCATTTTTATTTGCCAAATGCCAGCAATGATGAAAGGTAAATAAAATATTTTTTTAAGTCACTCCGAGTTAGTACGTTTTCCCGTCTTCGGACGGCCGCAGGTCCTTAAATGGCGTTGAGACCGTGACCTAACGGCTGAACTTTTCCGAGGACGAATTACTTTCAGAAAAGGAAAGATTATAAAAAGTGGAAGAGGCTTCATCCAATCAGTGTTATGATCTTTGCGATAAAAACTGCTCAGGGCCGTTGCCTATGTTTTAGTAGATTTACATTCGTGGGGAGAGAGTAGGTCGCTTTGTTTATTTGGTACCGTTACCGTTGCATAAGTAAAAACCTTTTCACCGCCACTAACATAAATGTTTTGTTTATTTATTATGTGTGGGGAATGTACCATTTGGTCTCTCTTTAAATAAACGATAGGCTCGGAAGATTCCGTGTTAAGGGCGCCAGGTAAGGGCGCGAACTGACGGAGCAGTGGCCTGGGAGACAATGTATTAAGGCGCCAGAAACAAGTGTGGACCGAGGATTTTTTTTTTTTTTTTTTGGATAATAGACGCAAATCTTTTAAAGGAATCTTTTAAAACTTAATTTTTTAAAGGAAGGAGAGGGGATACGTTCTTTTGGCCCAGATTACTAAAATGTAAGAAGAAAAAAGACAACAACATAGCTTATTTAATTTAAATGATGTGTTTATTCGTCCATGTACTACAGCAGGGGTCTTCAACTTGCGGCCCGCCGACATGTTTTTCGTGGCCCGCTGGCTCAGGAAAAATTACAAATTGTTTCACATAAAAGTACGCACCTTGCGTATCTTAAGTCTATATATTTTATTTTATCCTGTTCACATTTAGTAATATATCTTAAGTAATATATCTCACAAATATTGGTAATTTAGTAATATATCTCACAAATATTAGTAATTTAGTAATATATCTCACAAATATTAGTAATTTAGTAATATATCTCACAAATGTTAGTAATTTAGTAATATATCTCACAAATGTTAGTAATTTAGTAATATATCTCACAAATATTAGTAATTTAGTAATATATCTTTAATTAGTAATTTTAATTAGTAATTTTAATTAGTAATTTTAATTAGTAATTTTAATTAGTAATTTTAATTAGTAATTTTAATTAGTAATTTTAATTAGTAATCTTTAATTAGTAATTTAGTAATATATCTTTAGTAATATCTCACATTTAGTAATATATCTTAAAACGCTGGAAAACTAAAATAACACGCGGTCTTCCCTCAATCGTGTTTTACTTTAATCAGTGGCGCACCCAGGATATTCCCAAGGGGGTCCCAGTGATGCAAGGAATTTTTGGTGTAAAAAAATTGCCAGGGGCCATATCAATTACGGTTGTTTTTTGTGTTCATTTATCATTATTAAATACTATTGATTCTACAGTACAAGGTAGTTAAATAATTAGAAATAGCAGTAGATTTTGTTTATAAATTTTACAATGGCCAGCTTTTGTTTTCCACAAAAGATCACTGTTTTAGGAATAGGTTTAAAAATAAGCCTATTGTGCAAAACTTGCTTTTGCTTGCCCTCTGTCCACTACTTGATCTACGGAAGCCTTTTTTCCTTTTGCGACCTTTAAAAACTCATCGGCTTTGTGAACTGAATCCTTATGATAGAGAAAAGTTCTTTGTTTGCTGAACTTCTCCAAGGTCTTCCAATTATTAAACTCTTTTGAAACCTGTTGATCTGTGACAGTTGACACTGTGACCTGTTGACACTTATCATTTAAGTTAGACACTTGCCTTTTTTCAGTTCGATACATAGGGTTAGACACTTGGATTAAGATTAGACACTTGGATTAAGATTAGACACTTGGATTAAGATTAGACACTTGGATTAAGATTAGACACTTGCATTAAGATTAGATAGTTGCATTAAGATTAGATAGTTGCATTCAGATTAGATAGTTGCATTAAGATTAGATACTTGCATTAAACAAAAGTTACGCTCTACAATCCTGTTACTAAATCTTCAAGGTACTTAACATTAAGATTAGACACTTGCATTAAACAAAAATTACGCTCTACAGTCCTGTTATTAATCTTCAAGGCACTTACACTGAGATTAAACACTTTTTAAAACATTTAAATTAGACACTTTTTAAAACATTTAAGTTAGACACTTTTTAAAATATCTTTGTTAGACACTTACTTTTTTAAAGTCAGACATTCACGTTAAGCTTTTAAGATACTTACACCAAATATACCCCACTTTTAAAAAGCATTTACATCACAGTTAGATATTCACAAGAAGATTAGCTGTAGACATCGAAGATCGAGCACAAAAGGTTAGACACTTACAATAAGATGAAAACTTTCCACAACGTTATTATTAATTTTTAATGTACTTGCATTATAGGCATACGCAGAAATTCATAAGTGGGGGTTGCAGGCTTATAATGGGGGGTTACAGAGCTACAGCTCCATATATTCATATGTTATATATACATTTCCTCACGATGGGGAGTTACAATCCCTTAACCCCCTTGCCTACGCCAGTGACTTTCATAAATGTCAGAGCCTTGTAAGTTAGCTTATTGACCGTTAAGCAGATAAAATAGAAGATATGTTTATGAAAAAATATGAAAAACGCGCTTACAATTACTTTCATAGCACTTTATTATGTATATCGATATATGTCGATATGCATATCAATGTCGTTATCGATATCAATGTCGATATAGATGTCTATATCTATGTCGATATAGATGTCGATATAGATGTCTATATCTATGTCGATATATATGTCGATATAGATGTCTATATCTATGTCGATATATATGTCGATATAGATGTCTATATCTATGTCGATATCTATGTCGATATCTATATCTATGTCGATATCTGTATCTATGTCAATATCTGTATCGATGTCTATATCCATGTCGATGTCTATATCGATGTCGCATGTATATCGATAATTTTTTTTTTAGTTTCCAAAAGGATTTTATCAACCTCTTCTATTATCGCATTACGGACATCTGAAACACGACCATGGAGAATAGAAGTTCTATTTGTCTATTTCAGAAAGAGATGCTTTTTGCTTTGGCGTTGTATTTGTATCCGTTTAATTACTTTTGACTAAAAAAAGTAGGACATTATAATTATTTTCCTACTTCCTTTTACATAATTTTTTAGTAAAATTTATTGGAAGCTTGAAGCAATTCATTTGGTTGCAGTTAAAGAAGTCGCTTTGTCTTCCATCGAAAATTAATTACGTCTAGTTCAAGGTTTAAGGAACGGAAAGTAATAAATCAGTAAGGCGTTACGCAAAAAATAAAAAAAAGAGGTAATTTGATAAATATTTTAGATACAAAATTTCCCTGCTCGTTTATACTTTTCCCTCGCTTGCAGTTTTTTTTCCCTATTTCACACATTGTTATTAAATTACTTCCTTTTTATTGGGTATGAAATGCATACACGCAGGTCAACGACATATTTTTTTATTAAAAAATGAAAAAAAAAAAAAAAATGGGGACTTTAATGTGGGGATTTTAAGTGAAAATGAGGATTTCTCAAGCATTCTCGAATATAAAGGAATAAAATATTCTTGGAAAATTTTCGATAATTTCTTCAATTTATTAATAAGGTGCGAATTGTTAGTAATGCAGATAAAATTAAGAAAGATATAGAAAAAAAAAATCGAAATTAAGAAACTAAGGTGATTAAGAAAAAAAAGCAAATACCAGGATTCTGATTTTACCTAAATCTTTAATTTAAAATATTTTCGTCAGTCTTGGAAAAATATAATAACAAAATAATATATTCATTATTTAAATATTTTTAATCTTTCTCTGCACATGTTAATAAAATTAACATGTGCAGAGAAGAGAAAAAAATATGTTGATTACGTAACGGTAAGGACTTTTAATAATTAATGGGAAAATAAATTTTTTAGTAAAATAAATAAAAATAAAATTCGACAGAAGAGAGTGATGAAATTGTAATTATCTTTTCCCCTTCTTGAGAAACTCAACTGGAAAATGGCACAAGTTGACATGTGCCAATCAACTTTATTAGCGGTTATACAATGTGGCACATTAATAACTGTTTTAAAAATTTAGCACATAATAGAATAATAGTAGTAGTAGTAGTAGTAGCAGCAAGGCACATGGGGTGAAATTACTGAAAACTTGTCCTTTCGGAAAAACAAGTTTAAATTATAAAAAAAAATTATATTTATCAATTTCTGCGTGGGCTCAATACATTCTGTCACCGTCATCTCGGATTACAATTTTTAACGTTTTGATTTATTCTTTCCACATAGTAATTGATTTGCAACGTCAGTTGCTTTTAAAGACATGGTGTTCTGTCAGTTCTAAAATACGGAGTCCGTGGACCCGACGTGACGGGAAAAAAAAAAAAGTTACATAATATAATCGCAGGGAAGTGACATAATATAATTGCAGGGAAGTGACGTTACTGATACCTCTCTCTCTCACACACACACTCACGCATATAGTGAAACCTGTCTAAGGCGGAAAAACGGGACCGGAAAAAATTCCGCAGTATGCAGGTTTCCGCCTTATAGAGGTTACACTCAAAATAAATAGATACATAGTTAAATTCAGAGGTTCGAAATGACTGCATATGCTATTTTTTTCTTCTTTGTCTTATTTTGTAAACTTTAAGACTATATTTTCCTTTTGATAAAAATATTTATTTTATCACTGCATTTTATTTTTATTAATTTTAATTTTTGCACTATTTTGGCGTTTTAGTAGTTACGATCAATATGATGCAAAATTTCATGCAAACTATACATGCCAATTTCATACAAAGAGTCTATTACGTAAGCTTAAATTGTAACGATAAAGTACCTCCCTTGTAAAGATAAGGATTCCCTTGTATATAATCTCCCTTGTGGTGGGTTTATCCATGAATTGATAAAGTCGATGTGAGTGACTTTTCGTTCCGGTTAATAATGAACGTTTTTATTTAAGAAGTGGGTGGCACTGGCATACGCAAGGGGGGGGTGGTCGCGATTATGATTGTAACCCCCATTGCGATGAAATTGTGCATAGTATACATGTAAATACATGTATACTATACATGTAAATACAATGGAGTTCAATCAATCAATCGTATCTGTATTTATGCATATCATATAAATATGATCAACAACGGATACAAGATAAAATATTTACTTTTAAAATTCTTGCAACCGAGGCGATTTCAACCCTTTGACGTTCCAAAAAGTATTTTATTATTTTGGTCTTAAACTTTCTTTTTGGCTTGGTTTCTTTTATTGATGGTGGCATGTTATTTTATAATTCGATTCTATATAGTAATTAATACTATTTTTAACCATATTTCTTCTGATTTTAATTTAAGTTCTTTCCCATCTCTTGTGTTGTAATTGCAAACATTTTCATTAAAATTGAGTTTAAGGGCTTATTTTCATTTAATCGTTTACATATGTATGTTTCTACTTTTAAGTTACGTATATTAGTTATGTTGAGTATTTTGTTGTCATATATTAAATCATTTTTTTTCCTGACTTAAGGCATAATGTCTGAATTGTTTTATTTAGTAAGTTTTTTATTTTTTTTAAGTTTGTTACTGATAATTTCACCCACACTATATTTCCGTAGTTTAGGTAAATGTAAGTTAATGCAAAGTAAAGCTTAATTTTTATGTTTAAAGGTAAAATTAAAATTAGTCTTGTCAAAATTTCGTTAGATCTTCTGATTTCTTTTTTTCTATTTCGAATATTTGACTTTCCCATCCCAAATTATCTTGAATTATTATTCCTAGAAATCTAATTCAGTTAAATCTCTCAATAATAGTATTATTAAATTTTATTTCGTTGGTTTGATTATTTTTTTAAATTTAGTATGAAAAATTATAGCTCTGCAACCTCTTCCCGCATTGTAAGCCTGAACGTTCTCTTTATGAACTTCCTAGGTATGCCTATGGTGGGTGGGTGGTGTGCAAAATGGTGGTCGGACAAGCATAGTCGTAGGCAGAAAGTTCATAAGGGAGGGTTATAGGCTTAATGGGAGGGGTTACAGAGCTACAACTCATATATTCCTATGTTAAATATACAAAATTTCATTACGATGGGGGTTACAACCTCCAAAACCGCCCCCTGGCTCCGCCTATGCGGACAAGGGCATTCTATATCTGTAAAATGTCTTTTGTTCGTCATCCCCCACTTTGCTATTTGCATTGTATTACAACCCTCTTTCCTTTTTCTGCTGAGAAAATTTTCTTCCTACTAACGATTTTCCGCCTTATGCAGGTTTTTCTCTTTGACGGGACTAAATAGTGCTTTCCGTTTCCGCGTTAGACAGTTTCCGTAGCTAATGTTAACTACCATTGACTTTTGAAGGGACGGCAAAGAAATTCCGTTTTGAGCAAGTTTCCGCTTTATGTAGGTTCCGCCTAAGACAGTTTTCACTGTGTATAGCACCCTTCCAACGAAGGCATTACAACTCAAAATCCGGTGAAAATGACTCAATGTTAGAACCAGACTCAGAAAACAGTGCTGCGTCCTCCCGTGCAATATACAGAGTGTCCCAAAAACGTTGACAGCAGCTCTAATTTCTTAAATATTGATTCTATACATATATATTAAATTGGAAAATGGCGTAGAATTTTATGAAATCGATTAAAATCGCAGAGGATTATTTTTCGAAGAAATACAAACTTTAAATTTTTATACGGTTTCTGTACACAAAAATTCCCAATGAGTAAAATGTGCCTCATACTCCAATAGGTCAATATACAAAATTTCAGCATTCTAGTGGGAAAATAACCAGATATGAAAGTCCAAAATAACTGACTAGCAACTCTTTTTTGAAGGGAGCAATCAATAATTATATTCCGGGAAAAGGGGTAATTCATTCTGCTAGGTCACATTATTTTGGGTCTTGATATCTCTGGTTCTTTTTCCACTAGAATGCTGAAATTTTGTATATTGAGCTATTGGAGTATGGGGCACATTTCACTCATTGGACAATTTTGTGTACAGGGACCGTATAAAAATTTAAATTTTGTATTTCTTCAAAAAATAATCCTCTGCAATTTTAATCGATTTCATAAAATTCTGCACCTTTTTTTTACGCCACTTTCCAATTTAATACATATGTCTAGAATCGATATTTAAGAAATTAGAACTACGGTCAATGTTTTTGGGGACACCTTGTATACAGAGACAGATCATGGCAAGGGCTTGCGGGGCCTGGGCCCCACAAAGAGAGGGCCCCCAAAACATTTTATTGGACAATTTTGTCTAATGTGATAAAATACGAGTGGCAAATTAATGCAAAAAAATCATTTCTTCTTCCTTCTTCAGATTTACAATTCGAAACGAATCTAGCAAAATCATAGCTGATATTTACAATTACATCAATTACAAATCACAACTACAGCTTTGAGAATAACTAAACTTAGCTCTTTTTCATTGTTGCTTGTTTTGCAATTTCACAACTTAACTGTGTTGTAATTTGGCTACTTTTTATCATAAAATGGCTTTAAAATTTTGGAGATTATGTTTTCAGTGTGTGTGTTATGTTTTATTTTTATTGCATATTTTTTCGCAACTAATTTTATCTTCTGTCTGTTTACATCTTGATAAAACTGTAGAATTATACTTTTTTTGAAATGATCAGGAATACCATAGGCGTGAGTCGCAGTGTTTCCTAAAACACGAAATTGGCACTCCAGTGCCGCACAATATTTGCTACTGTTACCAAATCTTTCACAACTTATATATATATATATATATCATATTCAACCATTATCTATCCACTGCTGGATGAAGGTCTCTCCAAATGCTTTCCACACAAGTCTATCCTGAGCAATTCGCTTCCACGTCACCCCAACCTGTTTTCTTATTTCATCCACCCATCTAGTTTGAGGACGTTTTCTAGGTCTTCGGTGGTCTCTTGGAATCCAGTTCAGAATTTCTGTTGTCCATCGTTGATCAGTTCTTCTTGCAATATGCCCAGCCCATCGCCATTTCAGCCCTTTTACTTTAACAATGATGTCCTCTACTCTAGTTTGCTCTCTCACCCAAGTGTTCCTTTTTCGATCTCTCCTAGTTATTCCAAGCATGCACCTCTCCATGCTCCTTTGCGTTGTCTGTAACTTTCGTATTGCTCCAACTGTTAGACTCCATGTCTCTGATCCATAAGAGAGGACTGGCAATACACACTGGTTGAAGACCTTTCTTTTTAGACACAAAGGCAATTTCCCCTTCAGGATAAAACTGTTTCTTCCAAATGCACTCCAGCCAAGTTTAATACGTCTGTTGAGTTCTTTCATAATGTTGCCATCCATTGAAATCAGCTGGCCAAGGTAAATATATGAATCAGCAATTTCTAGCTCAATGTTGTCAACTTGTATTTTTGTTTCCTCTACGAAATTATTGAACATGATCTTAGGTTTTTGTAGGTTCATTTTGAGTCCAACTTCTTCACTTCTAGTTGAGAGCTCTTGTACCATGTCTTGGAGTTCTGATGGGTTCGTTGAAAAAATAACAATGTCATCAGCAAACCGCAAATGATTTAAATATTCACCATTTATTTTTATTCCCTTGTTATTCCAATTTATCTGCTGAAAAATCATCTGTAAAGCTGAAGTAAAAAGTTTTGGAGAAATGGTATCTCCCTGCCTCACACCTTTACCAATTTTGATAGTTTTGGTATCTTTATGTAACCGAAATTTTGCACTTGCATTTTTATACACACATTTCACCATGTCAATGTACACTTCCTCGATGTCTGCTGATCTTAAAGAGTTGATGACTGCTGATGTTTTAATAGAGTCAAAGGCCTTCTCATAGTCAATAAATGCCACACACAATGGAAGTTCATATTCATGTGTTCTTTCAATTAATTCTCTTAATACTTGAATATGGTCCACTGTACTGAATCCACTTCGAAATCCAGCTTGTTCTCTTGGTTGAGCTGCATCTAATTTTTTCTGCAGGCGATGTGTTAGCACTTTTGTGAAGATTTTATAAATAGCAGGTAACAAGCTAATTGGTCGGTAATTTTTCAAATCCTCTTTATCACCTTTTTTATGCAAAAGAATTACTGTTGCAGAATCCCATTGGTTTGGTATGTTACCGCTGTTAAGACATTTGGTAAAGAATTTTGCAAGTATGTCTTCTACATATTCTCCAGCTTCTTTTAGGATATCTAATGTAATACCATCATCACCAGGGGCTCTTCCTTTCTTCATATTTTTTATTGCAAATGAAACTTCTTCTTTTAAGATTTTAGGAGCTGTTCCTTCGACTATTTCGGCGTCTTCGTTTAATCCACTGTTACTTTCATATAGTTTTTTGTAGAATTCTTCAACTCTTCTAAGTATTTCTTCCCTATTTCTTGTTACGGTGCCATCCTCTCCTTTTAATGCAATGATGTGTTTCTTCCCAACAGATAAACTTCCTTTAACAACCCTAAGGCTCTTGTTATTTTCAATGGCTTTCCTTACTAGCTCACAGTTGAATTTTCTTATGTCTTCTTTCATGCTTTTGCGCAGAGTTTTACAAAGTTCTATGTACTCAATCCTGGAACTGGTATTTCGATTGTCCACCTTCATATCTCTTCGCCTTTTCATGAGCTGTTTCGTCTTCTCAGATAATTTGCTATTGTGCTTTTTACAGGTTACACCACCAATTTCCCCAGCAGTTTCAACTATTGTCTTAACAATGTTTTCATTTGCTTCTGAGATATCAATTTCTTCAATAAGTCCTTCCAGTGCAGAAAAGCGATTTTTTAATTCCAACTTGAATGCCTCGGTATTTGCTTTCAGTTTCATTAAATCCACCCTCTTACTTACTTGTTTCCTAATGAGCTTCTGTCGTTCTAATTTAGTATTTAAGTGCACTTTACATCTCACCATTCGATGATCACTTCCAGTATTAAATCTGTTCAGTACGCTGCAATCTTCAATAATTGATTTCTTGTTTGCCAGGATATAGTCAATTTCACTAGTTCCCCCATTTGGGTGTTTCCATGTCCATTTTCTTTGCGGTTTCTTCTTAAAAAATGAATTCATGATGCTAAGGTTTTCAGCTTCTGCAAATTCGATGAGTTGATCGCCACGTTCATTCCTTTCCCCATATCCGTATTTACCAACCGATGTCTCTCCTTGTTCCTGTTGTCCAATTCTTGCATTGAAATCCCCCATGATGAGCTTGATATGTTGTTTCCCTTTGGTGTGTAACTCTTTGATTTCTTCATAAAATTCTTCAACCTCTTCGTCGGTATGGCTTGATGTTGGTGCATATACCTGTACTATTTGAAGTTGGTATCGCTGGGTTAGTTGAACAACGAGCCTCGCTGCTCGATCTGACGTGCTTTCGACTTCAAGAAGGTAGTCTTTAATTCTTTTGTTGATTAAGAAGCCAACACCACTTGTTCTTCCAGTTTCCGTTCCTCTATAATAAAACAAATGTCCACTTTTAAGTTCCACCAACTCTTCACCTTTTCTTCTAACTTCACTGAGTCCTACAATGTCCCATTTGATCTTGTCAAGTTCTTCTTCCAATTCCTGAAGTTTTGCTTCAGAAGCAAGGGATCGTCCATTATACGTTGCCAAGGTCAATAACAAACGGCAGCCTGGGCCATTCCAGTGATTCTTAGCACCCCCTGCTTTCATGCCACACTGACCGCTGCCTTGATCAGGAGCACTCCAGCACCTGGAGACTAGGGGCCATGGTTTCTGGTGTGTCAACATAATGGAGGAATTAGCCATAATTTCACCACGCTGGCTAGACGGGTTGGTGAATTAGCCCTCCCCTTCCGCCTTTCTATCCGTGCAGCAAATATTAATTTGCCACATAAATAGAAAGCTCAGCCTGCACCACTTGAAGGCGGGGTAGGACACTAGGTTACTGGCCTGGCCGGTTCCACACATCGTCACATACGTTCAGCGTGTGGGTCTCCTTCCAGTTAGATACCAGCAACCCTTTTGCAGGCCATATATATATATATATGGTATAGAGTTGCATTATTTTGACATCTCTGAAGGACAAACTACCATGAAAATAATATATACCTTCCATATTCGTCTTAATGTGTTCCTAGACACCATTTTATAATTCAGCATTTAGGGTGTATATGGGAGCTGGCGTCCCAAATAGTCTCAGAAATGCTCGGTCGGTAATAAACTGGCGACCACCTATGTCAAGTAATTGTGTGAACTTCAAAGACTTCTCAAGAATGCT
>QLNU02014176.1:50182620-50202084 GCA_006491805.2 Dysdera silvatica | reverse complement strand
CAATTCCTGAAGTTTTGCTTCAGAAGCAAGGGATCGTCCATTAAACGTAGCCAAGGTCAATAACAAACGGCAGCCTGGGCCATTCCAGTGATTCTTAGCACCCCCTGCTTTCATGCCACGCTGACCGCTGCCTTGATCAGGAGCACTCCAGCACCTGGAGACTAGGGGCCATGGTTTCTGGTGTGTCAACATAATGGAGGAATTAGCCATCATTTCACCACGCTGGCTAGACGGGTTGGTGAATTAGCCCTCCCCTTCCGCCTTTCTATCCGTGCAGCAAATATTAATTTGCCTCATAAATAGAAAGCCCAGCCTGCACCACTTGAAGGCGGGGTAGGACACTAGGTTACTGGCCTGGCCGGTTCCACACATCGTCACATACGTTCAGCGTGTGGGTCTCCTTCCAGTTAGATACCAGCAACCCTTTTGCAGGCCATATATGTGTGTTTGTGTGTGTGTGATCAATAATGAGATCCGATTCGAAAATGATACTTTTGAGACATTTCGAAAATATTTACCACCTTTCATTAATTCCCCTTTGAAGTCAAAGAAAAATATTTTCGCGATTCCGGAGAGAGAGGATTAACTTGCAATTGTTTTTCGACCTTGGACACAAATGCCTAATAATGGCTCGGGATGAATTTTGAAGAGATGGTTGAACGACCACGAAGACGAAAATATTTTTCTTAACGATTTCCAGGGGACATTAATAATGTTACGCGGATTATTTTCGAGAGATTGCGCCCTAGAGAAATAGAATTCATTTCAATTAACTTTGAGCGTGATATCACTCTAGCAATTGGTTACGACAGAGCAATAACCGATACTGAACCGATGATTACGGTCAAGGTCAGGGGCGTAGTGGTTCAAAAATTATGGGGGGTCTCAAGTGGCTTGAAAAGTGATTATGTATGTGATATATATATTAGCCTTTAAAGGGACGATGCGTCCCAGAACTACACGTAGTACATTAGTAATTCCGCCCATATTATTATTATGGTATAAATCATAAACAGCATGTAACAATATCATCATATAGCAGCATGTAACAGCGGCATCATCATGTAGCAGCATGCACAGCATCAACAGCATGTACAGCAGCATGTAACAGCATCCAAAATAACTAACAGGCGTAAAATATTAAATGAGAAACTGATAATTATCAATATTATTAAACAAATGCTTGAATCCCGTATTCGAGGATTCGAATTCCGCGACTTACGCGAAAATATTAAATGGAAAATTTAAAAAACCAACGATTTGTAAGTTCAAATTACGCGCCATTCTGAGTAATATGATAACAAAAACCCTCAGCGTGGCGTCCAATATATAATTTACCATTTTTTTCCCATTGTATACTGATTGATTTTATAACTGAGGTTAGTTACAGAGGGCGCTGGTTGTACTACCTACTCGGACCTTTTGGACTCGCATTCAGTTAGCCTCTAATATCTTTCAGTTCCCATTCTTTGCTGCATTGTCTAAGTATTGTTTAATAAAGGCTAAATTAATTTTGCTTAATAAAGGCACTATAGCATAAAAGTAGTGAGGCCAAGGTATCTTTTAAGAGATAAATGTAAAAATGTATTTAATCTGTGTGTATACCACACACATCGAAGCGTACAATAAAAAGTACGTTGTACACATTGTGTACAATATATTTTTCATTGCTCCACCGACACTGGAGTGTTCAGATAAAGCGTCAGAACTCATTCATTCATTCATTCATTCATTCGAGAGAGAGAGCGCATAAGTATAATAATGAAGAATGTATTTTATTATTAATATTTAATGTTAGTATTAAGTGTTCTAATGCTTAATTTACCAATTAAACTTTAGCATACGTAATATATAAATGAAAATGTACGAGTAATATGTGATAGAGATCGTTACTAATTGTAACTTTTCTTATCAGCGGTTGGACTTAGAATATATCACTTGTAGATACGAAGAGGCAGGTGAGGTGCGGGGGACTACGTCATTTACAATTTAAACGACTTTAGAATGGAAAGGGATGAAAGTGATGCTACTTCTGCATTAAAAAAATCCACTGGAAATGTTTAAAAACTATCCGTCTAAAAAAAAAGAGTTACAAAGAAAATAAATGAAAGAAGGAAAAACCTTGAAAATAAATCGGGGAAAAAAACAGGATTCCGAGAGGAGAAAAAAAAAAGAAACAGTATGTTCAACCGCTAGCATCACTTTATAAACCACTCTTTTTCATGCTTCAACAGTAGTGAGATTAAAACAGTTAAAAAAATCGATATATTTCTGGAAGAACCGTAGTTTGTTCTCTCTCTCTTGTCGTCTCTTAGCAACAGAAAACGAATTCCCAATAAATGGAGCCATTCAATGACGATATCTAATTCACGAACAAGCTTGCCGTGCTGAAGTGAAATTGCACTTCATTGCGAAACCTCAATTAGATGAATGAGGAGAAACAGAAGGTAAATACGGAAAAATATTGGCATTGCTTGTGCAACCGCGAGCGAATAATTTTTAATTGAAGCGTAAAGTCGACACGGCACTAGATAGAATACATTAAATCGGGGGGGGCTGCTAGTGTGCCGTGAAAAGTGGCATTAAAATAAATTAGACTCTAATTGGTCAATTTATATATATATATATATTAGTGGAACCCGGTAAACCGACCACCTTGATAAATTGACCACTTGAATGAAGTGACCACTTCTTATAAGATAGAACTGGTAGGGAAAGACTTACCCATGCCTGCACCAACGACTGTCGTGCATAGTAACCACGTAGCTATGGTAACCACTGCAGTCCAGTCCCAAAGGTGGCCACTTTAGACAGGTTCTACTGTATTTGTATTTTATGCACTCGATCAAAGTTTTTTTTCTAGTTTAATTTGTTGACCACTCCAGTATTGTATGCTGTCCAAAAATTAGAAATTAGACATCTTCAAGTGTGATATTATTTTTGTGGAGTGTGGAAACACCAAACAAGCATTTCTTAGGAGGGTAGGAAATAGAAGAGGTTGACAACTTCTGCATTAAACATTGGTAACAATATTGTGGAACGCAGGGCCCTGTATTTATTAATGGATTTGGAGGTCTTAGATCCGATTATTTTTGCTTCTCCTTTTTTTTTTATAATTTTTTTGAAATGAACTACACCAATTTTTGGAGTACCCCTCTTGGGGCGGGCCCCAGTTGTCCCACCTGTTACGACGTCACTGGCGGAGGGTAGTTTTAGGTGCTGGGTACTGCCAGGGGCGGACTGGGTCCTCTCAAAGGGCGCATACCCTGGATTTTCGGAGGGCGCGAGTCCTATCGCCCATGAGGCCCAGGTCCAGTTCGTACCTGGGTGCTGCGTATCGATGACTTTCAGTATTTATCAATATATGAAGAAATGGTACGTCAATATTAAAAATATATATAGGCCTATACTGTATATGTTTTTACAGTGTATGAAGAATAACTATAGGTTAGCAAATAATATATTATTATTTAAAAATGCATTTTTGTTCCAAGTAATGGAAAGAATGTTTTCCGGTAACATTGTATGTAGAAAATAAACTATTATATTATTAATAATAATAATAAAACGAAGTTGCAGTGATAATATTTGATTTTTTTATTTCTTGTTGTTTTAGTCTGCATTTTTCCCTCTAAAACCGTAGAGAAGATGGTAAAATGTGTGTGTGTGCGCGTTAATAATGTCATTCACGAAATACTATGCCTTAAAAATTGTTTTAAAATTATTTTACGCTTATAGCATCAAAATTTCAGCAGTCGCTTGAATATCGCTATAACAAGGTCGTAGCTGGGATTTAATTTTTGGGGAGGGGTCAAAACTTTTTACAATATAACGTTGAATAAAGATATATCAACTTCATCGTAAAAAAAAGAAATATAAATACTACATCATACAAAGATAAATAAGAAAATACCGATTTTGCATTCAGACATCATTGTAAAATTTTCCTTGCAGTTTTTCTATCAAAATTTAATTTTCTATAGTATCCCACCTTTTTAAAGAAAATGGTTTCTATATTTTTTTCTTTAAAGTGTTCGCCAAGTAGTGGTCTACGAAACGAGATTTTGTATCTAGAATTTTGATAATTATTCGAGGTTTAAGAGTTTCCTTTCTCTTCCTTTTTTTACGAGTTTGAAAAGTAAATACATACATGTATTTTTGCGGTTTTATTAAAAATTAAGTTTTTTGGGGGGAACAGTCGCTAAGGTCCCCCCTCTGGATATGTTATACCTTAGTTCGAAACAAGTAAGTAAAACGTTAATATGTTTAATTCGATATGTATGCCAGTGCCACCTACTTCTTAAATAAAAACGTTCATTATTAACCAGAACAAAAAGTCACTCATATCGAATTCATGGATAAACCCACCACAAGGGAGAGTATCTTTATACAAGGGAGAGTATCTTTACAAGGGAGGTACTTTATCGTTACAATTTAAGCTTACGTAATAGACTTTTTGTATAGAATAAGCATGTACAGTTAGAATGAAATTTTGCACCATATTGATCGTAACTACTAAAACCACAAGATAGTGCAAAAATTAAAATTAATAAAAATAAAATGCAGTGATAAAATAAATATTTTTATCAAAAGGAAAATAAATTTAGTTATAAAGTTCGCAAGATAAGACAAATAAAAACAATTAGCATATCCAGTCATCTCTTACCACTGAATTTAACTATGTATGTATTTGTTTTGCATGTAACCTCCATAAGGCGGAAACCTGCATACTACGGAATTTTTTTCCGGTCCCGTGAGTTTCTGCCTTAGACAGGTTTCACTGTACTTAACTTAAATAGCTAATATGATATTGGCAACACCTGACCAATAATAGCCAATATCTTTCAAGCATATGCATGGTTCAGTTTCTTCGGTCAAAATATTTTTCAGCTTAAACGCTTTATAAGAGTGCTTTTCAACCTTTGAGGCCGTGGCCCTGTAAATTCTTTTTTTTTTCTAAGACGGGGGCCCTGTAAATGCTTTTTTTCTAAGACGGGGCTCTGTAAATTCTCTTTTTATAAGACCGGGGGCTCTGTAAATTCTCTTTCTATAAGACGAGGGGCGTGGTCTCGACAAATTTAGTCGTAAATACTACCTTCCATTTTTTTTAAGTTCATACATTAAAACGTCATAAGCAGTGGCGACTGATAACCCCCACAAAGCGGGGGGGGGAGCAGGAAAAAGGGGGCTCCTTTTGTCGTCGTTTATTTTCCCTAAAATATGTAAGTAAAAAAATAATATTTTTTAGTTAATAAGGATTTTTTTTAATCTTTAGGTAAAATATAAAATAAAATAAACGGTTTCCAACTGTGGCAAACTCATTACGCGTATTTACTTTAGCTGTTTTCATTGCCTTTAAAATTGAACTCAACATCCGAAAATTATGAAGTCTGGACGAGTTTTGAAGCTATAGTATACGCTTTGTGCCCGAATCTTACCTCACGAAACGGTGACTAATCGATATGTGTTCTGTTTAAAATATTGGAATGCGTCGCCGGTTAATTTCTTATAGAAGACACAACACTATTTTATATATATATATATGTGTGTTTATGTAATATATATATATAATGTGTGTGTGTTTATGTATATATATAATGTGTGTGTGTGTTTATGTATATATATATATAATGTGTGTGTGTGTTTATATATATATATATATATATATATATATATATATATATATATATATAATGTGTGTGTGTGTGTGTGTGTGTGTGTATATATATATATATAATGTGTGTGTGTGTTATGTATATATATATATATACTAATTTTCATATATGCATATACAAATTAATCTTTGTAAAAGGGGGGCCTCCAAAAATTATTGCGGTGTGCCCCGAGATTTTCAGTTTACGCCACTGATCATAAGTATGAATAATCAATGATGGCATAATCACAAAGAGTACCAGTCCACTCTTTCTATTATTAATGAGTACTTCTCTGGTGCACTTTCTTGCTGACTGGTCATTGGCATTTGCAAGGCAGATGTTATTTCGTTCAGTTTTAAGAATAGAGAATGCACCGCACATCGTAATCGGCTTGCAGGCACTTTTTATGACAGGTCATAATGAGCGTTATACCCTTTCTCAAATGCTAAAAGATTTCGATGTCTGAAAATTATCGATCATTCATGAATACTCGCATATTTAAAAATACATGGCTTGGACATTGACAGTTGCTGCACAGATGTCGCTTACGCATTCTGGGTCCGACATTTCCGGCGCATTCGCGACTATTAGTCTCCTCAGAATATTTCCACGATAAAATATTCATTCATGAAAAATTGTTTAGAAAACTTAAATGACAAATTCCAAGAGAAAAATATTTGGCCGCCCCGTGTAATTGATACCGGGGACTGGGCCGCCCGGCGGCCGAGGAACATAACATTCGCAAATTCGAAAAGTTGTGAGACGGAGATGACAATGAAGAAAGCGAACCAAGGGATTGCTAAATAGCCAATTCCCAAATCGTTTGTTTTCAAAGGATAACATTTTTCTTTTTTTTTATGGAATTATATGAACGTCGTTCTATAACATTAAACGATTGCATTGCGAGAAACAAAAAGGTATCGTAACGTTACTGTACAGTTTTAAAGCTGTACACTGTACGTGGATATGGGGACAGAATTCCCTTTCTGAGTTGTAAAGATGTTCTCATTTTTTTTCTTCATTTCGCCATATTCTTCGGGGGAAACTTTTTCCCTCAGGGGAGGGTTTTTTCCCACAGAGTCGGCAATACTCTCCCTCTTCCGTGTATTGGAATTTTCTCTTTTAAGAGGAAAAAAGCCATGTCCTCTTTCGCAGATCTCATCCTTTCCCTCTTCGCAAGGTGACTTAGATTTCGATGCTGAAAGGGCCCTGACCCAATTTAATTCCTTTCCATTTTCCATTCCCCTTTCAATTCGTAGCTGCTAAAAAAACGACCTATTTCTCGTCGTTTTCGTCGGTCGTCCCCCCCCCCACCTTCTTGATACTTTACGAGGTCCCCACCTGCAACGAGGAAAGAAAACAAATAAGCAAGGGCTTGTTTGTAAATGCTATCAGAAAAACCTTATTACCCCTGTGCATCCGGGAAGATCGACAACTGCGCATGCGTGAGGCACCCCATAACTTTTTATTATTGTGACGTCACCTGCTTTTGACGTACATCGTGGTCAAAAATATATTTACGACCAAATTTACATCCAAATTTAAACACGTTTGATGGACTTTTGAACGTGTTTTTTTGTTTAATGTATAGTGATGCTAGTAGTACGTTGAAACGCATATTTCTTGTTTAAGCTCTGAATATGAACTCTAAAGTAGGAAGAAAATTTTATAGACGGTCCGATCTCCGTATTTCGACATATGTGGTTGAAAAACTTCAATAAATAAGAAATATTTTAAACACCGGCAAACACAGGGAAGTGGATAACTTTACGGCAAACATCCATAGTTCTAATAATCAGATTTACAAAATTATAAAAGATTATTAGAGCATATATACATGTGGGCCTAGAATGTAATATACTGAAATAGTAAATATTCGTTCAAAAATAGATTTTAATTTGACGACGTAAAACAACAATTTTCTCTAGAAAATGCCGTTTTTCATTATGTTTGGAATAACACCTTTTTTTTGCAGGCAGTTTTTTAGAAAAAAAGTCATTCCAGCACAACCCACGGGGAAGATAGTAGTATTTGATTTCCATTTTAAATTATACCCAAAATTAAATAGAATCGAAGTTAGGTTTGAAAATTGCTGCTAATTAGGCATTAGATAATTTTATTTCTAGTTAGCAATTTCTTCTAGTTTAATTATAAGTATACTTACTATAAAAACTTAATTGTTATATTGATAAATACAAAAAATCTCCAAGGTACACATATACCTTGGAATAAGATACCTTGGAATGGAGATAATTTTATTTCTAGTTAGCAATTTCTTCTAGTTTAATTATAAGTATATTTACTATAAAAACTTAATTATTATATTGATGAATACAAAAAAAAACCCAAGGTACGCATATACCTTTAACTCCCCACGTTATAGCTGTTCTGCAAAGAAGCTATATTCTTGAGCTATCTACTAACCTTTCTTATGAGCAGCGTCGCAGCTAGGGCGTGGCGTGAAAGACCCTCGTCGGGGGGATCAAGGCGAGGAGGGCGTAAAACCACTAACGTGAAAAATATCTAGAAAATATGTCCATAAATAGAAGTGTCAATTATTGCCTCTTAAAAAGATGTTTTAAATAGAGTTCCACAGTTTTTGTGCTTGTACAAATAAAAATGCATAATAAATCATTACAATATCTAAAATTAATCTGATTAGAACAGTGAATGCAATATATATATATATATAAAAAGCAGACAGAACGGGAGAAATGCGAAGCACACAGATATTGTGAAAGTAATGCCATTTTATATTCCATAGTATTATCATGTGATGGTTGTGAAGATGTCATCTTTATGAGAGAAATCAGTATCACATTTTCTGTATGATATCTATGTATCACTTAGGTCTCTCTTTTCATTGTTTTACAATCGAGTTACATAAAAAGAAATTGACAACTCGCATCAAAAAGTCATCATCTTTGCTGAAATCTTTCTCGCTAAGAAATAATAAATTCAGTATTGGATTTTCTCTGAAAGTATTCGTTACAAGGTGAAATGTACAAGGAATTTACTAAAAGCGGGGCGGAAAGAAGAGTTCATTTGTTCCGTGACTAGGAGGCGCAGTATGGGGGCGTCTGTTAGGGGGCGTAAGAGCATTTAACTACGGCCCTGCTTATGAACTGTTTCTTAAACGAGAAAATTGAAATGTATGAGATCACATTCCCATACACACACACAGCTCAATATGAATATTTACTCAGCTGCATTAAAATGATATGCAAATGCAACATATTTCAAATATGCTACATTTACATATTAAGGTGTGGGACAATGGAAGAGTTAACCATGTTTTTCAAAGTTGCAAATTCATGACGTTAAAGAAAACGTTTCAAATCCTTTGGAAATATTTGCTCGGACCACACACTGGTCTTGGTCATCTTGTTGCGTGATTCCGGAAACCACAGTCAAAGGAAGACTTTTAGGGACTGACACCTACCTTGAAATTACCACCACCAACAACTTCCTAACTTACCATATCCTCCAGCCTATCATCAGTGACTCATGCCTTCAGGAAACCATTAGTGGGAACCTCTGGAAAAAATGAAAAATCAACAACTCTTTCTATCTAATGGATCCCAGTTCTTGGTATGATTTCACCATTCTTTGTTAAGTCTCTATATTTTAATGGATCTAAAGGTATGGTTGGATATTTGCTACGTGGTTGTGGTTTGCGCAATTTCCTGTCGTGATTGGTTCAATGCAATTAAAAGGGGAGGGTAGGGAGGGAGTGGCCATCACCACCACCATATTAAAATAACGTTGTACAAAGAAATTGAGGTTCATTGTTTACAGAAACTATTTGTCGCCTTGCTGCGAACAAAATTGCACATACGCTCTTGAAAACGCAAACTAGTCCTTTAGAAAATTTCCACGCTTGCAGATTTAAAATTCAACATTAATTATTCCTAAATTTGCCCCACGGAGGCCATTTAGGGATAAATAATATTCAAGTGGACTTGAAAACTGCTAGTCCGCGAGTTCAATTGCTCATTGATCCCATACATTAATTAACTATCACTTATTGATTCTTCATTGATCACAACTTCTCGATTCTTGTTTGTTTGTTTGGCTTTTTTATGGCGCAAGAGCATCTGGGCTATACTGCGCCAAACATGGTAAAATCAAAGACTGTAGTAAAAGCCAGTACTTTTTAAAAATTTTAAAACGTGCGTATGGTCAGCATGGTCATTTAAAATGTCAGACAGTGATGAAGAGTTAAAAGTAAGAGTGCGGGCAAGTCTATAATTCTCGATTACATGCTTTTTATTATATTTAAGGTAACCACAGAAATCAAGGATTATAAAATCTTCAGGTTACGGAAGAGTCTATTGATGGAGGAGGTGGGGGGGGCATAGAGTTGTGGGCCCCCAATAATCTGAAATAAATTGCGATTTTACATATACAGTAATTTATAAATTTACATAAAATGTGCTTGCCCTCCTCCCACTCACATTGATTTCGAGAACTCTACGTTGATGGGAAGGTATTACCTATTTGGGAAGGGGGGGGGGAAGAGAGAGAGAGAGAGCTTTTATTACTTTTTAATCTTATAAACCTGATTAAAATAAAGTTTTGAAATATTTTTCAAAAAAAGCCAGAACTGGCATTGAAAGCAATTTTAAATTAAATGAAAAACACTTTTATGTTTACTAAATGTGGGAATACAACCGAACATGGTATATAAGTATATAAGAATTTATTCTTAGTGCATAAGAAGTATTATATTACTTCTTTATAATTAAAAGTATATAATTACTATATAAGATATAGTTATAAGATATATAATATATTTATATTATTTAGTATATAAGAAGTAACAATTAAGGAAATAGGTATTAAACCCAGTGCCGTAGGAAAGGGGAGGTTCAGAAGGCCTCAAGCGCGCCCCCCTTTGACTACAAAGGCACGTGTTTCTCTTTTAAGCCAAATCATATGATCTTTTTTAAAGCTAGCAACGATAATTTTTAAATTGTGACGCCCCTGATTAAACCGTTAAAAGCATTTTGTGATTTAATATCTTTGACCGCCACAGTGTCAAGCACGAAATTAAAGCGCCGTAAGACAAGAATGATGCGACCATCTAACTTCTGGATTGAACATGGAGCCTGTAAAAATGGCGCCCGTCGTATACTGTCATTCAATATGAAGATTATCCAAGATTAGTCTGACGGCAAATATACATTTTAGCCAGATAATTTTGGAGCAGCTTCTAAGCCAATTTTCAGACGTTCCAAACCCCCAAAACGGATTTTCTTGAACAACGTTTCGCCAGACTCGTCTGTGTTTTGCTTTTCTGTTGCCCGGTGCACTGGACCTTGTCGCCAGCAGACGATGTTTTTCGGGCGACAGTCTGATATTAGGAAATATACTTTGGTTTTTCGAGGAAGAGGGTTTTTTATTTTGCGTAGGGATTTTATTTCAGGAATTTTTCTATTTATGTCATTAAATGTCTGGATATTTTCCGTTGACCCACTCCCCCCACCTCAATATTTTCTTTGCTGAAATATGTGAAGTTGTTTTCTTCTTTCAGAAACCAACACCATTTCAGATATCAGCTCCGTGTTGTCTGTGTATAAAAAATCAAAAAGCCTGAAATGTGAGGAAGATATACCTGTTTGGAAACAACAATAGGGAAAATAATTTTCCCTTTTTTTTTTTCTTCTCCTGAATTTTGGAAACGTTACCTCAGACGTGTTGTTTGTTTGGTGGAAATGTTAACGTCCTCAAGTTTTTGTTTTAAAACGCACAAACTCTTCGTTTTATAAAACTTTAAATAGTTTTAGTTATTATTTTTTTATGTCGAGTCAATTATATCTTGAAATTTAAAATCCACTTCGTTTGTCTTTGTGGTCATTGATATAGATAGCCTCGGGGTCAATGTGTGCGTGGGGGGCGTTATAGCGCCACCCGGCACCTGGTATTATAGATAGTGCTCTGCACATAGTATTCATTTGTAATTTTTGTAATTCTAGTGGGTGGGGGCAGTAACATAGATGGGGGCAAGAGGGCGCCACAATTCGAGGGGAGGCAATTAGCCTTTAAAAAACAATGACAGGCACAACAATTGCGGCAATGATAATCACGCGCCTCGAGTGGCAAAATATCTAGCTACGCCACTGGGTGGAGGCAAGACCGCAGCTACAATTTAATTTCGCGGTTAAAAATTTTTACAGCATGTATCGATACAATCACAGCATGCAAGGCCGTAGCCAAGTCCCATTAAAAATTTAGTTTTGAGAGGGGGACCGGTCCTTCAGATCTCCCCTCCTCTGGATACGGACATGGGTGGGTGAGGGCTAATTTCCTTTCCAGGAAGGGCTAAGCCCCTCCCTAGATTTTCTGGGGGAGGGAGGGCTAAATTTTTTATATTGGGGAAGGGTATGCCCCCTAGCTCCTCCGTATTAAGCCAATAAACTTTTCATACAGAATATCGGCGGAAATTTGTTTAAAGGTCAAGCATAGGTTTGGAATTACATAGGCCCACGGCCTCCAATAATTTTAAATAAATCAAAAATTTTCATATATTGTAACGTATAAATGTACATTACATGTGCCTGGGCTACTTTAATAATTTTGAAAACTCTACATTGATGAGGTGAAGGCAACCGGAACCATCTAAAAAGTTTGAAAATGTCTGGAATATGAAAAAGCAACCTGGTTACTGCAGATAAAGTGACGTCATAATTGTGGTATCCTTTAACAGGCCTGTTATACCTCCATCTTGACGTCATAGTAATCATCATCACCATCATAACGACCGTTATCATTTTCGCGCCCTTTTGAAAATCAAAGGGAAATAACGTCACAGCTGGAAAATTAATATTTAACGAGTCACTGTTTCACCGCCGTCCTTTGGACGAAGACCGTGAAAAAAAAGAAATAATGGAAGGATATGTGTTACAATGTTACGCTGATGTGGTGATAGATAACCTTGAAGTTGTTTCGGAGCTGAAAATCTACGGTGAAGGTTGCTCCGCTCTGTCCATGACCCAGTTCTGGGAGGAATCGAACCACGGAAGCGGGAGCCAGATCGAAGACTCTTTAGTACTCTCTCACCGTTTCCCTGGCCTTTGTCTCAGAGAGTGAGTTCCTCTCCATCGGAACGCACTCACTCTCCTTGAAAAGGGGTTTCGAACCGCGAAATAACGTAGCTAGATCCAACATCCAATGGGATTTGAAATAGCGCATCTCCACGACCATCTTGATGTACAGCCTTGCAATTCTATTAGTGACGTCACAGTCAAATAAAAAAGATAGCCGTGGAATAATCCTAAGCTTTCTAATAGATTAAGTTAGCAGCATATAACGAACTAATATAATAAACTATTTAAGTCAGTGGTTCCCAACCTGGGAGTCGCGACCCTCAGGGTCGCCACAACTATTTTTAGTTGCAATTATTTTTATAAGGAATTTTATACCAAATGTTTCCAACGCTTTTATATTTCAACATGGCTACACACATTGCAATATTCTACTAACGGTTGTTAACTTTATATCTGTAATATAAATTAGTATATATATATAATCAATATAATATAAAAAATCACATACATATATTGTTAATATAGTACGTATATATCATATATATATATTTAATAAAATATAATTTTATATTTAATGTGTTTTCTTTACTCTGTTAAACATAGTTTTATTAAGTAAATATGGCGGCTGCGGTTAGTGGGGTCGCAAATCTTTTGGTCGCTGTAAAAACGGGTCGCCGATTACTTGACTGCGCCGATTACTTGGGGCCTGGCGCGGAACATTGATTTGTCATTAAATATGATTGGTTGGGGCCGCAGTCTTCCAAACTACATAGTGGCCCATAATTCCTGTATCCGCCCCTAGTCACTGGTTTCGGTCAAGGGCATTGAGACGTGGACTAACATTTAAAAAAAAAAAGTTACAATAAAAAAAATATTTTTGTGGAATTTTAGTTCGTAACAGTTATTAAAATAGTTATTACGAGGGTTGTCGAGGTTTTAATTAGGTTGTAAGGGCGGGGGTCCGCAATATTGAACTTTGTTATTCAATTCACGGGCATCGTTAGCGGGGCAGAGGTACTCGACCCCAATGCTGAGTGTTAAGTTCCATGTCCCCAATTTCAAACAAAAATTTTATAATAGGTAACGTCTTTCAAAATTTAAAATATTCTTTCTTTCTTTCTTTCCCTTCCCTTCCCTTCCCTTTTTAAAATCTAAGAGTGTAGTTATATTTTTCGGCATAGTGTGTTAAAAAAAAATTCACTTGTTGGATTTGATATATTACACCTTTTGTTGGGTTGTATTATATAGCACTTTTTCTGAATGGCATTGCTTTTATTGACGTGTTATTATTTCAACTTTCAAACGGAACATTTTTAATAACGTTACAACTAAAACTATAGTTTCTTTATTTTGCATGCTCATAAGCTCATTATCAACGACATAAATTAAAGGGACTATCTATATCATCACCATCAGCATAATAAAAACGAAATTTAGTAGGCATTTCATGTGAAAATGAAACTAGAATATTCATTTTTATGTAAAGTGAACGTCATCGGTAGAAGCACATTGAAATTAAACGCTGATTTGTTTGGTGTGTATCTCTGTAAAAGTTGTAAACAACGTAAGTCGTAACTAGAAATTTTTTTGGGGAGGCAAAAAATGTTTACAACCTCGCTAATGAGTAAGTACTGGTAGCAAAAACATTTCCGGAAGGGGGGTCATGCACTTGGGCCCCCACTGGCTATGGTCCTGTTTAACAACAAGCTGCCTTCTACTGTGTACGGTCCCCCCCCCCCAATATTTTATGCGTCGTTGCCCATGGTCGAGTTCATTATATTTGTTCGGTGTTGTTTAATACAGTTTATTAAAAAGTTTCCTAATACTGAAACAATGGTAATAATTTTGGGAACAATGCCGCTCAGAGCATTTTCACGAGAAGAAAGCAATTCGCCTTTTAAAAAGTGTTGCGTAAAGATTTTGAATTTCTCGGTAATAAAATGGCGCCCAAAATAATTTAAAAAGAATATCATTCCTGAATAACCGCAACCATTTGCATTTTGAATATTTTCGATCTACGTTGCCAGATTCCCCGATTTCAATTCTCATTTCAGTTTATTTATGATGATACTGGCTATTTCGAATGAAGTATTATGGAAATCTTTATAATTATAATATACCTTTCTGGTATAATCTTCTAAAGTATATATTTGGAAGTGGTATAATAAAAAAAACGGGTTTTTGCATTTGTTATCACGATGTGAGAAGTCTTAAGAGAAAATATATTATCTACCTATGTGAATTAAAGTGTTTGATTTATTCGAAATAGTTTACGTTCAATAATTTAAATGATTATTTTATAGAAAGTAACTTCTAGGAAATATTATTATTATTTACATCCATATAGTTTGATTGGGCAACTATCGTTTGTTGATATCAATTTGTTAGTTTCCCTATGCTAAATAGTAATAATGCCTCGTTGAATAGTGTTGCCATAAATCCCTTTCGCCATCTCTTTCCTCAGGAGGGATATAACGATTAAGCTCGTTGGTGCCCATATGTCATGATAAATTAGGCTAGCCTAGGCGTTAGAAATAATAATTTTGCCTTTTACGGAGGACGATCATATGTCCATTTTGGGACAGTACCGTTTGCATTGCCGTGTCCCACTCGTCCGTCATTTTAGCAAATAGCAGTTTTGTCCCGATTTTTATAAATGTCATAGAATATGCTTAAAAATTAGACAATCCAATCAATATAACCTGTAAACAAGTTTGGACCAATAATGCGCCAATTATTTCTGTGGAGGCGCAATGATCGAGCGGGAAAAAAAAAGGAGTAATACGTGATGGGACAATACTTGCCATTCTTAGGTGCTGTGTGCGATCTGTACGCCCTGTCTGGGATTACGGCGCAAGGTTCGGAAGCCACCCTTTCCAACCCTCCGTCTTGCTGAAATCTCTCTTTTGTGTGTGTGTTCTTCAATACTAGTTTTTGTTTTCTGAGCTTACTGGTTGCAGTATGTGCATTTTTATGAGCGTGTTGTTTAAGAATTTTCGCTTTGCATTTTTCTTCCCTTTGTCATCACAAATTGAAAAAAAAATGAAGAGGCAAAATTCAGATTTAACTATAGTTTAAAAAAGTCATAAAATTGGATAGATTATGTAGTGATGGATCATTTTCGTGTAATAGGACATTTTTTATTTTCAATGTCATATTCTTTTCGAACTTCCCTCCCCGGTCTCCATATTCGTCCCGTTTTTGTATAGTGAAGATATGGTCTGTCTGCGTTTTGTTAATGTTAAGTTATACGAGGACATTTTTTGTTGTTTTTTGTATTTTGTGAGCTTGATATTTTACAACTTAAGCTTGGGTTTGTTTAACAAGCTGCAAAGACGTGTTTTTTTAACTATTAATTTTTATGTAAAATAACAGCTTTAAGTATGAAACGTGTGCGTATTTATTACTGAGGGCGTGGGAGTTGACGCATTGAATTGGAAAAAACTCCCAGTAAGAAACTTGTCTGAGATCATTTGCAAATTTGAGTTTAAGTCCAGTCTCTGGAGTGTTTTTGGTTCTGGTTTTGTCTATATAGGCAGAAATGTATACAAAGAAGCATGGCCTTATGAATTACCAGAGGGTTCTGCCCCTTTTATATGATGATGATGCACGTCTTTTGGCAGAAATCACCACAATCTGACTAGCAGTGAAAGAAATTGTTGAAATTGATCGATGCAAGAAGGAGGCAAATGAACCACGATCTTCCTATTCCACCTACAAACTGGACACATCCTGGGAAAATGAACAATATCGAGGACATGCTCGATTCTGATTTTCAAATATACACAGACGGAGGTAAAATTAATGAATGTGTCATGTATGTCTTCACAGTATACAAGGAGGGCATTGTTGTCAACGAGAAAAAAGTTGTATTTCTTCTTAAGGAATTCAAACAACCAAGAAGAAGCAATGGCGACCCCATTGGTTCTTGTAAATAATGAGGAACGATTGTGAATAATGAAGCATATGGCAAATCAACTAAAAAGGCTATCATTTATACTGACAGCAAAGTCACAATAAACTCCATTCAAAATTGCAGCAACCATTTTCCCTGAAAACATTCGGAAATTATATCAAAGCTTTCCTCACACCAATGGAAGCTAAAACTGAAATGGACTAAAGCACACAATGGAAATCATGGTAATGAAACACACGTGAATGATCAGGTCAAGCTCGCCTCTTAGTCAGATCAACTACGAATAATGTACAATAAAGATCAGGCTACTGCAATCAAAAACTTATCGAAGATTTAATATTTAAGAAATGGCTCTTTTTTTAAACATTTCTATCCTCCCAGAGGATCTACGTATGCACACCAAGAACAATACATAGCTTGACAAAGGATTTTACTAACCGTCAAAAATGAGATGATTGCTATCTGGAAATTTTTCACAAATTAACGCAGCTGCTAATTAATTGGTCATGAAAGATTTGGCCAATATTTCTAACGTTTCGACCTGCGAGAATCTTCAATTTGTTCCTGTGACACAACCGTCCACAAACTGTGGAGCATGTCATTCGAGTGGAGTAGAAAGTGGGGGGCCTCACAGGGATCCAGATCCCCCATTGGATATCGAAACACTATTTTCTTTAAGGTCTCATCATATCCCAGATAGCAAAGATCGTTCTTGGGATGCCCTGAGGACGCTCTGGACATCATCAGGACGAGCTTTGCTATTTATTAATCATCTTTTTAGCCATTTGAACCCCACAAAATCACTTGAGCCCCCTCCCATGAGTTTTGAATTTCTGCGCTACTGTGCCATTCCACGTGGCTCACCACTGGAGCCTACTACAATCTTCGTGATTAGGAAAACAATAATCCACGGCGAACAATGGTCACTGGTATCTAATAAACTGTTGTTATTAACTGGTTTCCAAACTATTTTTCTGCGATTTTTTGAATTTCACGAATAACCTGAACTTTTTGTAAAACTGTCTATTCTGCGCAAGGGCGCCGAGAGCCAATGCGGGCCCCCAGGCTCACTTCGACCGGCCCCATGACCCCTTCCCAGGGCCGGGGCCCCCACAGCATAGGCCCTTGGCAGCGCGGGCCCTTAGACCTCATCCGGGCCCCCCCGGGATGTAGACCAACTGTCCACCATCTCGTCGGCTTTGATAGTACGTTTCACACCGTTACTTACAATACAATTGTTTCTTTTGTATACATTCTGTACATATATATTACGTGTATTTTTGTCAATGTGTCATACATGCTATTAATGCAAAGAGAGCATCGAAACATCTAACGTTTGATGGTGCATGTTAAATAAGTACTTTTACTTCTGAAAAAAAAAAGTCTGCTACAAATCCCCTCCTTAAAGACAAGACCAAGACGGAGATGGAAGTCGAAATTTCCCGTCCAAGGTGAAATATAAAAGGCTTTGTAAATTCTTACGGAAAGAGATGAAGGAGAAAATATAAGAAAATGTAATTGTGGGTTAGTAAGGAAAACTATTGGGGACAAAAAGAGCCTTAAGGAGGTTAAAATAGGAGATGCTTATCAATCTGACAAAGACAAATCATCGAGTTTTGAAGAAGGAAAAAATGGCGTGTTCCAAAAAGAAAAAGAGTACGAAATGCTCGAAGCAAAAGAAGAGTCTTGAGAAATGATTACTTAGAAAGGAAAGGATAAAAAATTATCAAATTAAAGAGAGAAAACCTCTAGTTCTTTTCAATCGAAAAGATTAAGGTGCTCCAGCTTATAAAGAGGGTTCCGTGTTCTACTCTGAATTAGTACAGTATCTTTTTTCATTTTTTACAAAAAAACCAAAACAAAAACCAAAACAAAAAAACCCTCTAACTTTAAGTTTAAAAGTGAGTGTAAAATAATTATATATACATATATCATCATATTCAACCATTATCTATCCACTGCTGGATGAAGGTCTCTCCAAATGCTTTCCACACAAGTCTATCCTGAGCAATTCGCTTCCACGTCACCCCAACCTGTTTTCTTATTTCATCCACCCATCTAGTTTGAGGACGTTTTCTAGGTCTTCGGTGGTCTCTTGGAATCCAGTTCAGAATTTCTGTTGTCCATCGTTGATCAGTTCTTCTTGCAATATGCCCAGCCCATCGCCATTTCAGTCCTTTTACTTTAACAATGATGTCCTCTACTCTAGTTTGCTCTCTCACCCAAGTGTTTCTTTTTCGATCTCTCCTAGTTATTCCAAGCATGCACCTCTCCATGCTCCTTTGCGTTGTCTGTAACTTTCGTATTGCTCCAACTGTTAGACTCCATGTCTCTGATCCATAAGAGAGGACTGGCAATACACACTGGTTGAAGACCTTTCTTTTTAGACACAAAGGCAATTTCCCCTTCAGGATAAAACTGTTTCTTCCAAATGCACTCCAGCCAAGTTTAATACGTCTGTTGAGTTCTTTCATAATGTTGCCATCCATTGAAATCAGCTGGCCAAGGTAAATATATGAATCAGCAATTTCTAGCTCAATGTTGTCAACTTGTATTTTTGTTTCCTCTACGAAATTATTGAACATGATCTTAGTTTTTTGTAGGTTCATCTTGAGTCCAACTTCTTTACTTCTAGTTGAGAGCTCCTGTACCATGTCTTGGAGTTCTGATGGGTTCGTTGAAAAAATAACAATGTCATCAGCAAACCGCAAATGATTTAAATATTCACCATTTATTTTTATTCCCTTGTTATTCCAATTTATCAGCTGAAAAATCATCTGTAAAGCTGAAGTAAAAAGTTTTGGAGAAATGGTATCTCCCTGCCTCACCCCTTTGCCAAGTTTGA
>QLNU02014176.1:50154871-50179220 GCA_006491805.2 Dysdera silvatica | reverse complement strand
TAATTGTTTTAAAAAGCTGTTTGGGTTCCTCCCGCAATTTTTGAATTTCTGCGTCTGTGGTGACGTCTGCTGCGTCTGTGGTGGAACGAAGTATTACGAGCCCTAGGCAGAAGGGATCGAATGCCCCCACTTCCCCATAAAGAAAGTGGCCTGTCTGACTGAAGGAGTTCCGGCGAAAATAATAAATAATAAAATAATAAATAAAAATTAGAGAATTTTGGTTTCTCTGGTAAAATTTCAAACCTGCAGTGAAGAAGCCCTTTAATGTAAATTGTCAACAATTTAACACGAAAATTAGAAAATAGACTTTCTTTTAATTATTATTATAAATAGACTTTTTTTTTAATTATTATGCCTGTAAATGCTCGTAGGTTTCAAAATGTGTGCTTGTGAATTTCAGGAGCTCCGAGAGCGAACGCGGACCTCTAGACTTATTTTGACGGGCTACAATGACCCTACCCTGGGCAGTGGCATAGATATTTTTTCTTTTTGGTGGAGGGGCGTTGAAACCCCAAACATTGGGGGGGGGTAGGGCCGTCCCCCCCACAGCATAAGAACTTGCCAGAGCAGGCCTCCGGGCTGCAACCTCTTCTGCCTCCCCACTCTCGTCGGTCCAGGTGAATTGCTGTATTATCTGAAAGCATACAGACTAAATAAGGTAGTAAGGGGTCCAAATGCCAAAATTAAAACTTTTATAGAGAAAAGGACTATCAAATGATATAATGAATGATAATCAAGTCGTGGGCGTACTTAGAAATTTTATAATGGGGGATGGGGTGCAGGCTACAACTCCATATATTTACATGTATACATGCAAAATCCATCGCAATGGGGGGGTGCAACTCCTATTAACGCCCCCTACGTACGCCAGTGTAATCTATTCAACTGTAGATAATTATAATGATATAAATCAGTACCGTAGCCAGGATTTAATATCCGGCGGGAGGTTCAAAAATTTTACAGCATGTATATATATATACACTCACAGGATACAAGGTCATAGCAAAGTCTCATTAAAAATATAGTTTGTGTGGGGGGGGGTCTGGGGGGTCCCGGACCCCCCCCTCTGGATTGAGCATGATAGAAATACATCATACACAGAAGTTTCGGCCCCAAATTAAAATTAAAATGGCGCTTAAATTTAATTAACAAAAAGATTTTATGGGGCCCCAATAAATACCACGGGGCCTTAGGCCTGGGCCCGAGCGAGCCTACTTAGCCTACACCAGTGGCGGATTTATAAAATTGCCGCCCTTAGGCACAGCCTGTACTGCCGCCCCCTCCCTCCTTTACAAAGAGAGGAATATTTGTTTAAAAAAAACGCATATCATACTCTTAACATTTGATATGTAAAGCAGATATTTCATATAATTATTCAAACTAATAAGATACAATTCGAAATTATTGCTACCATAGTCTCCGACTTCCTGGATTTGAGACACTTTTTGAATCCACAATAATTTTAGTATGGATTCTAGGAACATCTCATGTTTTTGCGTGTATTTCGCGTATTTGGGAAAAATGCACGTATCACATCCTTGCATGAATTTTTTCGTTATGAGTTCAAATTTTTCATTATTCATTCATTTACTATTAGTATATCGGTAAAGCCATGGTATTTTGGGACATGAGTGACAAATTTTAAAATTTAAAAATCGCGATGTTTTAAATATCACATTAAAGCTAATAAACTATATCATAATATTACACGTTTTTTCAAAATAATGAATTGTATTATTTAATTAACAGTACCGAATTGGAAAAAACATTGACAAACTCGTTACGACAGGACATTATTTCATGTCTTTTTCCTGTTCTTCCGTAAGGACACACATTTTCAATGTACATTTTTTTTTATACCTCAGGGTAAGTTTTATGTCATTTCAGTTAAAAGTAGTATTAGGCCCTTTTCTTAAAATGACTTACGAAAAACATTTCAGTTTAATATTTTGAAATTGTAGAAAACATTAACCATGAGTTATGGTTTTACCCATATATAACAAACGTGTTAAGCCTGGATTTATAAATGGGTACGCTGGGCAAATACCCAGGGGCAAAATTTTCAGGGCCCTTTGTCTTTCGATTCTGTAGTTTGTATTTGCAGGCAAGTTAAAGTAATCGCTTACTGTTCGTTCACGAAAAGAAGTCCGATGGAATAGTTAGAAATAACGGGAGGTGACGTTACAAACGGACTATCCCATTACAGAAGAGGAGGACTCACATTTCAGAACTTGATTTTGGCGCCGACAAACGTTCACTAAAAACAAGTTCTGAAATTGTAATCGTCGTCTTCTGCTACAATGAACTATCTATCCCGTTTGTGACGTCACCTCCCGTTATTTCTAACTGTTCCATCGGACTTCTTTTCGTGAACGAATAGTATATGTCATCGCTATTGGAGAAACGGGGCAATAATTAACGAAACATATTTTCAACGTTGTCTAGTTTTGACAATTTTATGTTTAAGTGCTTTGTTGCCGCCTTCCAGTAAGTGCCGTCCGTAGGCCTGCTTAGAAATCCACCACTGGCTTAGGTAAGGGATTTGTTTAATTGCTAATGGGACAAACAATAAACGGAATTGCCTGATGCAAATAGTACTAGAAGCGCCATCTAGTGTGAAAGAAAAACATAAAACTATTTCGGGAGACCCTCCACACGTCGAATTCGTCGCTAAAATAAATTAATTAATTAATAAATAAAAAATTGGTATATAGAAACGATTTTTTTTAATAATATGTATTGTGTGTGATATTCTATTTAGAGATACATTATCTAATGACAAATTAATAAATTAATTAATTATTGTAAAAGTTATGTTCTTGTAGATAGTTAAAAACAAGGATTAATGGGGGGAAACAAGTGCTGGAAACATATCTTGAAAAATATCATATTTATGATATTTACATTTGTGAGAGGTATTTTTTTGGGGGGGTGGGGGCGGGTTTGTAAAATACAATAGGACCCATTAATAACGAGCCCGCATTTAGCGAGTTTCTTGATATGGCAAGGTCAATATGGATTTTGTTTGGTATAATGATTAAAAGCAATACAATTTAATCGCTTTCAGCGACCAAGAGTTTTTTGGACCCGGATTTAACGAGCAATTAAAAAAATAAAATAGGAAATTAGACTTTTTTGTAAAAATCCCGTCGTTTTAATGCGCTTTCGCTATAATCAATTTCTATGGCACTTGTATGGATTTGGGAAGGGAATTTCCAAATCCCACCTCCGCACGGGGATCCGACTCTGGTAATAGACTTTCCACTGCCTTTTTGAACGACAAATTTCGATAATGATTGAAATAAAAATAAAAATCATAAAAGTGTAAAATAAAAATAATTATAAAAGTGTAAAATAAAAATAATTATAAAAGTGTAAAATAAAAATAATTATAAAAGTGTAAAATAAAAATAATTATAAAAGTGTAAAATAAAAATAATTATAAAAGTGTAAAATAAAAATAATTATAAAAGTGTAAAAAATAAAACTAATTATAAAAATTAGCAAAATAAAAATATTTATAAGGAGTGTAAATAAAAATAATTATAAAAGTGTAAAATAAAAAATAATTATAAAAGTGTAAAATAAAAATTATAAAAGTGTAAATGAAAGTAAAATAAAATAATCATCAAAGTGTAAAATAGAAGTGTAAAATAAAAGTCATAAAACTATTCATACTGTTTCTTGTGACCCGGATATTATATGCAGGAGGTTGCGTACAGGAAAAATTCCAATTGAATAATGTTGTTGGACTGTAGTTTCTTGTGGATTCAGTCCTCCCCACCCCCCACTTTTTTTTCATAAACCAAGGGGGTGCAAGTGTAAGCCATTGCACCCCCTCGGGGCGCCCATATACTATTTAAGTCCATAAAACGTTGTGAGGAACATTTTTGGAATTGTAAATCACAACGTTTTAGAATTTTTTGAGTCAGGTGCATATAGTGCTCGGTGGAACGCGAAGTTTAAGGGCAACATCCTTCTTGTACATTCTGCTGTCCGTGTTCTTTAGCAACTCCACCTTTTACCTACAGCACTGAGAGACTAATATTGCGAACAAACACCGTTTGTTTCAACGAGTGTAAAATCGCCACTGGTCTTGAAAAAATTCGAAATATAGAATTGTTTTACGTGTACAGAAACAGTTTCTCTATGCTATGACTATGGGAACTTATAGAAACTTCGATATACAGGGTGCCCCAGAATGACTGTGTCACCTTTATTAACTCGCGCGCTTCTCATCAGAAAAATTCGTTGATGTCTCATTTTACAGATTTTTGAATGTGCCCCCCCTTTTTATATGCCATGGAGAATGCCATATAATAAGTCAGTACCCTTCTTCGTTATGTTTTCACTCGACAAAGGGAACAGTTAGCTCTCGAAACGTCGCGTTTCGAACCTTACCTCAGTGTTGAAATAACCGTATCATGGAGGTCTGGATATATCGGAAATTTACGTCCCGGCGCAGCCTGACCTTAATTGTCCTTAACTCATAAAACAAAAATAGTATTAGCCTTTTTTTTCCAGGTTTCAATAGATATTGAACCCGCTATTGCTTTTGGTTTTCTGTCTGGCTCTCCGTCCGTCAGTCCGTCCGCAATAAAAAGGGTAAGATAAAGGTCTTCCATAAATGCAATAATGATAGCTATTGTTAACGCTAACAGCTAACAATATACCGAGTTATTCGAAAATTAGGGAGTTGCGAATTAGTGAGATAGTTGCGATTTAGAGAGTTGCGAATTAGAGTGGCAAATTGGAGAGTTGCGAATTAGAGAGAGGCGAATTAAAGCGTGGAGAATCAGAGAATGGTGGATTAAGGAGCTGTGAATTAGGGCGTTGTGGATTAGAGAGGGGTGGATCAGGGAGTTACGAATCAGAGTTGCGAATTAATGTTAATTGAAACCCGCTAAATTTAAATATCGACCTTAGGCGATTTTCTTTCACTTGTTTGTTTATAAATCACCGCTGTATTGAGATTCTTGCAATTAAAAACAAGTACAACCATGAGAAAAATAAGGTTGAAGGGTGAAAACACCCGATATCTTAAAAAAACAAAACAAAACTATTCCGCAGAAGAAAGAATTGAATTCTTAAATACCAACCAAGAGAATTCAATGCTCGGACGACGCGATTTTCAAGAAAGGTTTCGTTCTACAGATGAACAGCAATTTCCCACAATTCAGCGCATTTTCTTAAAAGGAATTTACTAGAAAGCATTTTCTCTTTGATGACTATCTCGTTTAACTATTATTATCTTCAGACTATCACCACTAATCAATTCTAATGACCGATAGTTAAGGAGATTTGAAAATAAGCCTGATTATCATTAAAACAAAAAATTAATATACCTGACTTGGCTTTCAACTTGGCGTCAAACCTGATTACGAACCGCGCCAAGTTCTTTGTTTGAATTGCAGACGATGACGCTTTTGTTGACACAAGGATACCTAAATCCATGCTACGCCAGGACCTAGATCTGAACCTTTAATTAATTGGGGATTCAAGCCTCAGACTACGCATCAGTGGAAAATTAGGTGTATTCCCAGTTGGGTTTGGAACAAGTATTCGGCATCATTTGGATCGAAGCCCGGATTTTCTTCACGGTAGACAACCATCATGATATACGACCACAGAACGATATGAAGTAGAGATACTCAAAGAATCAAATGATACACGACCATAGAACGATATGAAGTAGAGATACCCAAAGAATCAATATGATACACGACCATAGAACGATATGAAGTAGAGATACTCAAAGAATCAAATGATACACGACCATAGAACGATATGAAGTAGAGATACTCAAAGAATCAATATGATACACGACCATAGAACGATATGAAGTAGAGATACTCAAAGAATCAATATGATACACGACCATAGAACGATATGAAGTAGAGATACTCAAAGACTCAATATGATAAACGACCATAGAACGATATGAAGTAGAGATACTCAAAGACTCAATATGATACACGACCATAGAACGATATGAAGTAGAGATACTCAAAGAATCAATGAGTTCCAAAAAAGATGTAACACGTGTATCATTGTTCAACCGAACTCGTGCTCTGCAGTTTCGCAGTAGTTCACTTCTGTTATTTTAATTATATTTTAAATAAATTTTAAATTCAGTATCATTGTATGCACGTTGCATGCACACGTGTTACGTATACAGACATTCTTTATAAAGTTTGGAAACTTAAATTCCAAAGGGGATTTAGCGAGTAATCGAATATAACGAGGATTTTCGTTGATACAATGCTCTTCGTAATATACGGGTCCTGTTGTTTTCTGTTCCAAAGCATGTGCCAGTGTTTTATCCCTGCAATATGGAATTTCTCTTTCTCACATTGTCAAAGAAATACGTTTAAACTATTACAATTGTAATCATTTTAAACTACATATTGAAAAAAACTGCAGTACTTAACTATTGAAGTTATTAACTACTTAGTCAAAAGTTTTAACTAAAATATTAAAAGACTTTATCGATTAATCAGTTAAAATTTTTTAATTTAAAATATTAAAACTGCATTATTTTAGTTATTACAAATTTATTAACTCCTTTAAATTCAAAGGGTATGCAATTTTTAAACTTTATCTGTTTTTAGTTTCTTTTTTTAGTTTTCTTTCTTTAGTTTACTGGCGCATGCAGGGAAGGGTTGCTGGGGTCATAACTCCCCTATTGCAATGCGATTTTGCATACAGATGAACATATAAAGTTGCGAATATTTACCCCACCCCCACCTCATGAAATTTCTAAGTATGCTAATGCCTTTGTCGTTCACATGCGAATCTTATCAATTTTGCTCATTCCAAAAATTTTAATCTGTTTGTCCTTTTACAACTGACACAAAATAACAAAAAGCTTCCATTGTATTTTGCAATAATTTTGAATTTAAATAAATGTGTTCTTTGATCTAAAGATAGAGAACCAGTTCAGAAAAAATGTATGCAGAATTATGAAATTTATTGTCAAAAGGTGCTGCTATTTTTGCTTCTGAGAAATTATATTCAAAGATAATTTTTTATATTAAAAGATGATCTTCGCTTGTTACATCAAATAAGCGCATGAAAATGAGGAATATAATTTAATTCTATACTGTTTTAATTGTGCAATAGACAGTATGTGTGTGTGTATATATGTACATATATATACTTGTACATAAACACGTTTACAAGCAGACATATATGTATGTATGGGGGACTTGCCATGAATTTTGCATGTTTCAAGTGAAAGTATTTTTACTTTTTGGAGTATACTGCTTGCATTGAATATCACAGTATTTGCATTTCCTTTTATAGTTGGAAGCGTTTTGTAGTATGGGCTATGATAGAATAGAAAATTTTCAGTTCTGCATAAATAGCCCCATTCCTGTTGTGTAAATGTACAAACATATTTCTGCCTTTTCAATTCCTCAGGTTTAATATATGTGTATATGTGTGTATTCACAAATACGAAATGAAAAGTTGCAATATCAAAGACATATATGATATACTATTTGCAAGTATGCATTATTTTTTTATTTGGGAAGAGGCTTAATGAGCGCTTTAAAAAAAAGGGGAAAGGTTTGTGATTTAATTGGATTAAACGTTACTTAATTCTCTATGATTTTGATATAGGAGACCCTCGACCTTACGGGTTCTATCCCCCACCCCATTTATAGTCATTAAAATAGTCCTACGTATTGCTATTTAGACATTTAAAATCCCAACAAAGGCAGGACGAAACGAAAATTGTGGCTATCTCTTCTATTGGCGCAGTATAGCCCAGATGCTCTTGCGCCATAAAAAAGCCAAACAAACATCTCTTCTATTATTGGAAAGTTAACCGCATCCAATTGTGTAGAAAATGGAGGTGCTCAAGCCCTCCCATTGAATAGCCAAACGTATTGTTTTGTCTAATGCCAAATCACGTGATCTGTTATTAAGCGACTTTTTTGAGCACGTCCCCCCACACATGGTATTTGAATTGCTACACTCCTGATAGCATCCACGAAATTTTATGTTTTGTTTGTGTGGCGAAAAGGGCAGCTAGGACCAAACGCGGACGCAGGGGTCACGAACCCTCCAAATATATTTTTTCACTGTAAAAAATTCCAACTTCCATGATAAATGAAGGATGTTATTTCAAGACCACAGCAAATTTAGTCCTTGACCCCCCCCTACAATATAAAAGTTTGTGTCCGTCCCTGGCTAGGACTAATCCAAACCTCTTTCGCCTAGGTCCTATGCCCTAGGGTCCGAAAGCTTTTAAACGTGTTGTGCCAAAGTAATACTGCAATATCCTTCCGCGTAACAACCAACACTCACCCAAATTGCGAAAGTTTGGTTTACTACCTGTTAGTGAAAATTAACAGAGTAGTCAATTAAGGAAATAGAAATTAATAATTATTAATTTAAGAGGACACAAATTAATAACTAGTAATTTAAGAGGACACACGTTAATAATTAATCAATTTAGAGCATAACAATTTAGTCAGGGTGGCGAATTCTTTATTATGGGTTTTATTTTAAAATCACTCCGCCTTCTCTCAAAAAGTAGTCCGCGTGCTAAGTATGACTATAGGAAACAAAGCCCTGGATTACGGATTTGCAGGAGAGGAAAGGGGGATGGGGAGGTACTAAGTACTTACTGAATTAAACCCGATTATCCAGACAATAGTCAAGCACCCTACAACTACGCCACCACACGGTTAACGCGGATTTGAAATATTAATAAAAGACATCGTTACTACTACTACAACAACACTCTACTAACAAGAATTGACGCAAAACGTTCATAATAACGAAAAAAAAATCAGGTGTGATCAGAAAATCATTATCCGCAACGATAATTACCAAATCGCAGGACGTCGGCTAACAGGGTCACGGCACCAAATGGCAATGTGCGGACGCGCGTGATTGCGCATGGTGTATGTGAAATTAATTTGGTGTTTGGATGGGTAGGGAAGAACATAATTGGTCCTCATTTAACTGGGGAAGGATGTACACACATCCTGCAGAAGCCCCCTTTAACGTTTTTGTTTAAGTTTTGTTTATCAAAGAAAAGAATGGTGTGTTGTCCGTACATGGTCCGCTGGCTGTTTGGGGAGGGGGTGTTTCTTTTCTGTAGTGGTAATTTTTAGTTAGCAAGCAATCAAGGGTAGAGGGTTCAGTGGTCGCTGGACAATGAAACTATAACAACCTTTGCATTGGTAATGGAAACAACGGGTCGGAAGCTGCTAAATGGTGAGTGTGAGAAAAGGTAGTGGTGGGGCTTCTTTTTTTTTTCGTTCAGCAACGAAGCATTTGGAACACATTTTTTGTAGTCGCATCAATCGATAGCGCTAATGTTTTCAGATATTTGGAACTTCATAGTTTAGATAAGGACCAGATGCAGATCTATAAGGTGGAAATTTCAAGTTCATCCTCCACCTTATCCAGAGCCAATGAGAGGAGGGGCGGCAGGGGCCCCGGCCCAGGGAAAAAGGGGAACGGGGGCCGCTCGAAGTGAGCATGAGGACCCGCGTTTTCTCTCGGCGTCCCTGACCTTATCTGTTTCACTAAAGATGAAAAACATTCTTAATGTTATTTTGATGGCCACACAAACCCACTTTCTACCACGCCAAATGTGGGCTGGTAAAAAGACAGTGAAAAAATAAGCAGAACTGCGTGTAAGTGAAATTCAGGGTAGCGAAATTACGAAGCGTATTTTGCTAGTTTCCATGAATGTAGGTAGTCCATAAATGAAACGAGATTATATTTTATATAGATATAGTGAAACCTGGTAAAGTGACCGCCTTGGTAAATTGACCATCTGAATAAGGCAACCAATTTTTATAAGAGAGAATTGGTGTGGACTTAGATTCTACTATAAAATATAGTAGAACCTGTCTAAGGTGACCACCGATGGTGATCGCTTTAAACAGGTTTTACTATGTTTTATAGTTCATATCATCAGTGTTTCTCAAGTTGGTTGGTTTTTCGCATTGTAGTTCTTGGGACAATTATATAAATCATAAAAATAATAATATAATATATATATATATACATCCATCATAAAAAATAATATAATATATATAATATACATCATAAAAATAAATAAATTTTAATTTACTTCCGTTAGTTACGGAAGTAAATTAAAATTCATTTATTTTTCACAGAATTTGTAAACTTTAATCTCATTTTTTTAATCTATTAATTTGAAAGCCTTCTTGGGTGCCTCATCCGACCTGAACGACTTTCCTCGGGCCTAATTAGTGTATCAAACGAGTAGCGAAATTGCAAGCTTTGGTCGTCAGAAAACTTTCATTTCACAAACGGGGGCTTAACTACTTTTCAGTCATTAAAAGATTGGTAATGATCCCCTTTAGATGCAACCCTTCTGGCCTTATATACTCAGCATCAAAGCCATTGTGATGCAAATACCGCGAAAACCCTAAGCCGCAGCTGATGCATAAAACTGAGATGAAACTGGTAAATGGATCTCTTCAAGGTATTATTGAAATTTTGATAATAGAAATAGAGGGGGAATGCCAAGATTTAAGCGAATTCAAATTCCTCCATTAGCACAATTCTCCGCAAACAACATCGGCCTCTTACTCCTTTGACCTTTCCATTTTCAATAACACAGAACTGCCGACTGCCTGAAAGTGAAGGTAGAAAAGTGTAGGAAAAAGGAAAAAAAAAAAGTGAAACTGATCAACTAAGGAAAGCTGTGACATAGAAATAGAGGGAGGGGGGAGAGGAGGGGGGGGGGCATATATTCAAAACTGGACATTGTTGTCTCTGGTAAGAGATCTCTGCTCAAAAACCAGTACATTTTGGTGAATTTATGGAAGAGGAGCGTTTTTTGCTATTGTAAAATGTATGTTTTCCATAGGCGCATGCAGAAAGTTTATAAGGGGGATTATAGACACAATAGTGGCGTTTACAGAGTATACTAGTATATTTTTATGTTAAATATACAGAATTTTATTGCAACGGGGGTAGGGGTTTACAACATCCATCAACACTCCGCTGGGTACGCCAGTGGTTTTCATAATATACATATGTGCATAAATTTATTAATTTGCACTTATTATTTACGATCATATGTATATATTTATATACTGATACGCATGCATTCTTCCCGGGGCTTATTTCAAGGGGTTTCTCGGTATTTCTGCACATTTTTTTTGTAGATACAGGGTTTGTCCCAAAAGTTCCCGAAATGATTTTTTTTAAAATCATTTATTCAATATCAGTTTACAATCTTTTCAGAACTTTTCAAAGTATTCTCCCCCTGCTTCGATGCACCGTTGCCAACGCTTCACCCAATCATTGAAGGCGCCCTGGAAGTCGTCAACGGGAATCTCCTTCAGTGAGGTCGTCGCGGCTGCTTTTACCGCCTCCAGCGTCCCATGCCGAGTTCCTTTCAGGGTTCTTTTGATCCTTGGGAACAAAAAGAAATCCGCTGGTGCCAGATCGGGGCTGTACGGCGGCTGGGGCAGCGTTGCCACACCCATTTTGGCCAGCAACTCGGAGACAATGAGCGCGGTGTGGGTTGACGCGTTGTCATGGTGCAAGATCCAATTGTCGCGAATTTCGTTTCGGACGCGTCGAACCCTGTTGCGCAACCGTTTGAGCACTTCACAGTAAAACTCCTTGTTGACTGTTTGTCCTTGTGGCACGAATTCACTGTGAACTACACCTTTTCTGTCAAAAAACACAATGAGCATTGCCTTGATTCGCGATTTGCTCATCCTTGCTTTTTTCGGGCGAGGAGACTCCTTGGTGTGCCACTCGCTGCTCTGGCGCTTTGATTCGGGATCGTACTGAAAAATCCACGTCTCGTCCCCTGTGATCACTCTGTCCAAAAATTCTGGGTCCGTTTCGTAGCGTTCATGCAATTCCTGGCACTTCAACAAACGCTGCTCCTTCATCTCACTCGTCAGGACTTTTGGCACCATTTTCGAGCAGACTTTCCTCATTTGAAGATCCTCCGTTAAAATGCGATGAACGATTGTTTTGGGTATTCCACACTCCTCTGCAATCACCCGAACACTTAATCGTCGGTCATTGTCCAAAACTTGACGCACTTTTTGCACCGAGTCGTCCGTTTGTGATGTCGACGGGCGTCCAGAGCGGTCGTCGTCGTTGACGGACTCCCGACCTTCCCGGAACCGCTTGTGCCACATGAAAGTTTGGCTTTTTTTCATCGCCCCGTCACCGTAGGCTTTCCGAAGCATTTCGAGTGTCTCCGCCCCGTTTTTACCCAGTTTCACACAAAATTTGATTGCATAACGCTGCTCCAAAAACTGGTCCATTTTTTGATCGACGAGGGTGCAGTAGATACCTCTGCGCGGAGCGTGACCCTGCCTCAACAACTGCCCGCAGGCGACTGATACCGGTCTCGTTTCCAAGCTCAGATCCCCCACCAACTTCTCCGCCCCGTCAGCCAGCGTTGCCAACTACAAAAAATCATTCCGGGAACTTCTGGGACAAACCCTGTATATTTACATAAGAGATGAAGCAAACACACAGCACAAAATTTAAGACTTCTTATAAAGAATACATCATTACGAGGAAACAGAGAAATTTTTCCAGTACTCGGTAACGTAAAGTTCACAAATTCATTGGGAGAGGGTGCGTAAGTACATCTTGTACACATTTATACCAGTGGCGGATTTAAGGGGGGGTTAAGGAAATTTCCCCTACCAAAGCCATAAAAATGAGGTGAAAATCGCTTATAATTAGTGCCGATTACAACGACAAATCGTATATAAAGACGGAATTTTTACAAAAAGTTTGATTTCCTATTTTATTTTTTTTAATTACTCGTTAAATCCGGGGTTATGAAAGAGTTGTTCGTTAAAAGCGTTTAACTTGTATTGCCCTTGATCGTTTTATCAAACAAAATCCATATTTTCCTCGCTATATCTGGAAACTCGCTAAATGCGGGCTTGTTATAAGTGGAGCCTACTGTATTTTACGTCCCCCCCAAATTCTTCTTTGGACCCGCCTCTGTTTATAATAATAATAATAATAAAACATTATAATTAAACGATTCTCCGTCTATCTAAGAAGTGAGAACATATAATAATTGACAGAGTACTGATTATAGTTAAATAATTTGGGAAAAGGTGTGAAAATTAACATGAAAATATGTAATAATCATATAAACATGCTATAATTTCATTATGGCAGTACAATTAGATATTGCAATGCCAGACGAACTGTCAGGGCAGCAGTGGGAAAAGACTGAGAGTTCTGACAAAGCCCACGCTGCCGGAAGTCAAGGTCGGGTGGGCGCTGCTTAATTGCGTGAAGTCATTAATGGAATTAAACGAATACAAACAAGTTAGAGATTAAAACATCCGAAGTAAGATGGAGAAGAATAAATAAAAAGAATAAAATTATGAATTAGTTATTAGAGCACGAAGTTGTTTCTTGAATTGTGTTATTGTGTTACAAGATCTAAGTTCGAGAGGAAGAGAGTTCCATCATCTTGGACCCATCGCTCCAATCAAGACAATCCAAGATTAGTCTTCGCATAGGAAGGTCTTAATAGATTGACAGTGCGAACTCCATAGATATGTCCAGAACGATCGATGTCGGAAACGTCAAGTCGGATCTAGTATGGTGGTACATAAATATAACAGTCTTGTAATCGAAAAGATTGTCCAAGGCAAGTATATTGTGATGTATGGTAGAGGCGACAGAAGAAAGGGAGCATGCCCAGCCAATAAGGCTTAAAAAACGGTTTCGCATTGTAGTAAGTCGTCGTCGAAGGTTAGTTCTTTCTGCGGTGTCCTAATGAGAAAACAGTATTTAATATAGGAAAAAAAATAAAAAGTTTATACATTACAATATATATATAAAATGCAATGATGTACGCAGGGGGGTGTTGATGGGGGTTGTAACCCCCATTGCAATGAAATTTTGTATATTTAACATAGGAATATGTGAGTTGTAGCTCTGTAATCCCCATTGAGCCTATGAACCCCCCTTACGGACTTTCTGCCTACGCCTATGGTAAAATGGCAATTTATTACATTATTGTGGGACTCAGGTTCCACGAGCCCATATAACTCTACGCCTATGCCAGTACTTACCTCTATGCTAAGGTTGCTTCAAGGGATAGTTACGTCACACAGAAGACACTGAAGTCATTTCTGCAGTCATGTACCGAGAAGATGTACTCCTCCTCAGAGGTGTTCGTGAGCATAAGCGTAGTTAGTGTACAACCCCCATGAGAAATTTCTTCCCAATTTTTTTATAAACTAAGAGTGAAATTTTAAATGCATGTTTTTTTGCTTGGTAAAAGGATTAACAATTCTCGAAATGTTATAAAAAATTTTTCATAATACTACTTTCTCATTTTCTCGTACTTCTAACGCTTTTATTTTTTTCTCTTTTTTTTTCTTCAATGACTGATCATCTGTTTTCCGTTTCGTTGTCTTACTTTTATGATTTTTCTGTTCTTCGTTTCGCCGGGTCATTTCATACATCGATTATAACGTTTTTGAAGAAAGAACTGCCGCATCAACATATGCAATCATTAGTAATCTATTGTGGACAGTGCCGGATTGACGTATAGACCAAGTAGGCCCAGGCCCGATGTTATTTTATATATTTCGTAATTATGTGTTTAAAAAAGGTTTTATTTTGCATGTATATATACACACACACATAGTATATATCACGTACAGTGAAAATCGTTTATAACGACTAGCTGGATATAACGACAAGCTGAATTTCTCACCCTTTCCTTTGTTAAACATACCTTTTATAACTGTTCTCCCCAAAGCCATTCCTTCCCTCATTTGTTATCTCTCCTCCTCCTCTCCAATCTGTTGTTCAGCATCTGCTCCTCAAATGCAAAGAAAAATTCTTCCCTAGGGTGGGGAGGATTTATAATAAACACGCTTTTGGTGTTATTATTGTAAGATTTAAAAAATATATTTTCCATTTTATATATATAGCGGTCAGCGTGGCATGAAAGCAGGGGGGTGCTAACAATCACTGGAATGGCCCAGGCTGCCGTTTGTTATTGACCTTGGCAACGTATAATATATATATAAAATTTTTTTTTGGCGCAGTATAGCCCAGATGCTCTTGCGCCATAAAAAAGCCAAACAAACAAATATATATATTAATTTAATTTGACGACGATTTTTTTGGATACGGGGGTGCAAGGACGGACGCAGAACAACATTTTAATCACTCTTAGGGTGAGTTCAAGTATTACATAAGCAACTTTGGTGGGGGAGGGGAGGGGGGAGGGTTTACTGTTGTGCTTATTTTCCTATGTTAGCCAATGTTAATTTTTGCTTACCAGGGGAGGGGGAGTATAAAATGGCCAAAATATTGCTTACATAATACTTGAACGCTTCCTTACCTCTACAGGACTTTACCGCTTGGAGGACGCTGTTCAAACATATTCCTATTTTTTATGAACATCTACCTGTCTGAGGTTAATTTTAATGTGCTTTAAACGCGTTAAATTCGCGTTAAAAACGCGTTAATCCAAATGGTCAGCTGTATTTATTAATTTTTTAATCAGATACTCGTTCGAGGTTTTCGTAAAAAAGAAAAGCAACTCATGTTCATTTTCTTGTGTACTCTGGTCTTGAGGGAGAAATTAATACAAATGGGTGATAACAAACATATACAAAAATAATGGAACATTCCCAGAGAAGCTAATACTTTAATTAACACAAGTATTTGTGATTTTTTCACTATTAACATAGTAATTTAGTATTATATAATTGGACGTGGGTTTGAATAAACATAACTGTTTTGCCTTTACACAGAAAAACTGAATTTTCTAATTATCTGAAATTCCACTTATTTGGAATAAGGCCCTCTCCTTTTAATTCGGGTAAGGGGGGTTCTAATGTATTCACGACCCCATGGTCTAGCAATCAAGGTGTATGTGTTCATCGAAGCATGGTATATTGCAAAGCACGCCAGCTACCGATCCCGGAAATGGAATAGACAGCATATTAAGTACATACACCCCCTTCCCCTACAAACCTTTTTAATTCCCTGGGAAACCCGGAAGACACGTGGCACAGCTTCCCTGTCCTCCGTAACAGCATCCGTCCCCTTGAATATGACCTCTATGTCACCCCTGATGCATTGTAGAAAGGTGTAGGGTTGAGGGAACGACAGATGTAACGTCGTTTGGATAAAAAACGCGAAAGGTAGCTCTTGTCGCCATTTTCAGCACCAACAGGGCCCTCAGCTGTTCCCCTGTAGGGACCTATTTTTTTTTAAAGGAAGGGAAATTTCTGGAGGACCATGGTTTTTTTTTTTATATAGTATAAGGGGGTATTATAGGTTAGATATATAAAGAAAAAACTGTGTGGGGATTTTTAAGGGATGCCGAGGGAATGCCGTTTTTTTAGTTTCGATAAAACCGGAACTACTTAGTTCATTTTTTAAGCACGCCGTTTTTTGTGTGGAGCAAGTTAGAAAGTAAGGATTGAATTTAGGTAAAGGTCGAAAAAGAAAATATAGGTTGTTTTTTGAACGGGAAACCTACTTTTTTGCCACCTTGATAGCAATGTCACCTTAAAAAAAAAATCTGTGTTCTATATATATTTATTTACGATTTTTTTTCGAACAGGAAACAGAAGTAGGAATTTCTAGCAGACGATGATTCTGGGAAGATCGTCTGCGCAAAGGAAAATTCGTTAACCACGTCAGCCTTTTTAGTATTGGAAACAAATGAACTACTAAACCGGGAACTGGCAACAGCAAATGCTTATTCTTTTATTCATATAGGTGATGATAATAATATTTATTATTATTTTAAATTTTTATTACAAGTGAAGTGCAGCAGCACCCAGCTTAAATTTAGCGAATTTTCGGACTTACGGGCCGTTCAAGTATTACTTAATCACATTTCTGGCCGTTTTATACTCCCCCTCCCCCTTGTAAGAAAAAATAAGCAAATGCCTGACCCTACTTCATGCTTACATAAGATTTTGTTATCTATATTTACAAAACAATATATATATTGTACATATTTTAGTAAACTATATACATATATTATTAAACTATATATATTATACATATTAAACTATAATAGACAATAGTATAACATTTATATATAATAAAACAATATTTTATTATAAAGCGTTTTGTCACATTTTGATTACGTATTAATATTTCTTATGTCGTAAGCAAATAGTGGATAAATAAGAAGTGGATTTGATAAAATACATTTATTAAAAATACGCTGTATAACAAAAAATCGACGCACCAAGAAGGAGTTGTCCGATTGCGATAAAAATTGGTGGATGTGAAGAACATACATAGAAAAAGAAATCATTAAAATTTCAGAACAATTGAATGATTTATTGCAGAGTTTGACCGTTACAAAGGGAGGAAGTCAATAAGGCGTTGGTCCACCTCTGGCCTGGATGCAAGCTGTCACCCGGCGTGGCATAGACTGATAAAGATCCCGGATGGTGTCCTGCGGAATTTCTTGCCAAATTGTCTCCAACTGTCGGGCTAAATCGTCAACATTCCGGGATGGTTGCAATCGCCTTCCCATAGCGTCCCAAATGTGCTCTATGGGAGAGAGATCAGGAGACCTAGCTTGCCAAGGAAGTGTTGGGCAAGCTTGAAGACAATTCATAGCAACACGTGCCGTGTGCGGCCGGGCATTGTCTTGTTGAAACGTAAGTCCAGGGTGTCGCAAAAGGAACGGTAACACAACCGGTCGTAGAATGTCGTCTACGTACCGCTGTGCTGTAAGTGTGCCAGAAATGACCACCAAAGGGGTCCGGCTATCAAAGGAGATGGCACCCCAGACCATAACGCCCTGTTGTGGGCATGTGTGGCGTGCGATAGTAAGGGCAGGATCCCCACGCTGCCCTGGACGTCTCCAGACACGTCTGCGGTTGTCGTCAGGACACAGTTGGAAACTGGACTCGTCACTACATGTCTCTACAAAGCCTACATGTCTCTACAAAGCCTACATGTCCCCAGTCAGCGCAGTTCCAAGTTGATCGAGCCCGGCACCACTGTAATCGGACTTGACGGTGTAAAGGCGTGAGAGGTAAGCGGCGTAACGGTCGGCGCGAGCGTAAATTCCGCTCTCTCAGTCGTCTGCAGAGGGTCATGTTGGACACATGTGTGCGGGCCACACGTTGGATAGTTGATAACGACGAATCCGGTGCTGTGACAGCTGCTCTGACAATCGCTCTGTCTTCCCGTTCTGTTGTGGCCCTAGGTCGACCGCTGCCGTCCCGACGCTGACATCTGCCGTTGTTGACCCACTCTTGCCAGCACCGTCCAATCGCCGCATCGCTTCGACCCACATGTCCAGCGATTCTTCGATTCGTCCAACCAGCCTCTTTCAATCCGATAGCACGACCTCTTTCAAACTCTGACATATGCTCGTAATGAGCACGAATCTTTCGGCGAGGCATTGTTACAGTCGACGTAAGATATCCGCAGTCAAAATGCAACAGAAATTTTGACCACATATTGAGAATCGCTCCTTATATACACCTGCTGAATGCTTAGTTCCGATGCGCTGGAGTTCCCGCTATTCATTCATTGGACACCAAATTTTAATCATTTGCATGTTCGGTCAAAATGTCTTTGCATACGAAATTTCATTACAATCGGACAACTCCTTCTTGGTGCATCGATTTTTTTGTTATAGAGTGTAATACATTCATTATAATTTAAAAACATCAGAGAGCTCACGAGGAATCTTGAAGGTGGCCTCCGAGCGAAAGAAGGTGAGATTTAATTATTTAAACCAGTGGCTGGCTAACACTGGTTTAAATAATTAAATATTTAACTGCGATTACGTTTATTTTATATATTTTACTGGTAGTGTGCCTATCCTACATCCCAGTATTGTAGTTCTGTCAGAGCTGTTATCACTTTCTGACTATGTGTTGGTTCTATGGTTTTTTGCGTCTTACGTAAGCATGGTTCAGACCCTCCACCCCCCTCCCCGTTGTCAGTAAACATAAGTAAATCTCAACCCCCTAGAATTGAAAGATTTTTTTTTATTTGGAATAAAAAGTACATCTTAAATATTTACAACATAATATATAATTATAATATAATGATATGTATAAATAATACGAATATAATAATATATATAATAAATAACACAATATACATAATAAATAATAATATAATAACAATATACATAATAAATAATAATATACACAATAATAATATAATAAAATACATAATAACAATAATATAATAAAATACATAATAAATAATATTATAATACAACATAATAAATAATAATATAATACAATACATAATAAATAATAATATAATACAATACATGGAAGTAAATAATAATATAATAAAAATACATACAATATAATAAAATACATAATAAATAATAATATAATAATAAATAATAATAATAAATAATAATATAATAAAATACATAATATATATTTATATAATAAATGCTATATATAAACAATATATATAAATTTACAAATTAGATTGCTGATGAATAACTATTCCAGATGTCTGAACTGTAGGTCCTTAAGAAAATTTATACATACTTGGTTACAGAAATCCCTGAAATTGAAAATAAAGGAACGGGTACTCTTTTCGAAGGTATGATCCTTCGATTTAATTTTTTATTACTGATTTTATTAGTTAATATATGCAATGTGTTTAATATATTAAAAGATTAAAGTGGTTACTTGTTTTGGGTTAGTATTGGCAAAAATATATATATATATACTCTGTAATTTGTCTTAACGACGTCCTTGGCCGAAGAAAACTTGAAAATTTACTCCCTTTGAAATACATAGAAAGGAGTTTGCACCTCGAATGTTATTTCTAAGAAAATTTGATTACATCGATGACTATGCATGAATGCTGTAAATGCTTTATGGAGAAAATTCAATGAATGTAAATGCTGCAAACAAAGCAATTAACTGTAGATTGTTTCGACAATTCCAAACAGAGTTTATTTTGGGAATGTTTACTGATGTAAGCTGCTCTTAATGGCCTATTGCAGTGGTAGCGAACCTTTGTATTTGCGCGTATTAAAACTTCTACTAGTAATGTTAGTGACGCTATTGACATGTTGAGTAGTTTGTAGGGGAGAGATGACTATAGAAAATTTAGCTACTGCACAAATTTATTGAGATAATTTTAAAATTAACATTAATTTCATAAAGATGAACTAATAGTATGGCATAACATTATAATAATTTTTTATATTAGAAATAAAATACAGGGTACCAGGGAGGAAATTTACATACAAAAGGTTAAACACTGGTAAAATAGCAATGAAAAAGATCACCCAAGCTTTCAAACGCGTCAGTAGCAGTCCTTCACCAGGAGTAATGATGATGTTATGTTTCTGTCCCTTTTAAAAGAGACAGAAATATCATACCGTCATTATTTTTGATGAAGGACTGCTGCTAAGATACTCCGAAAGCTTGGGTAATCATTTTCACTGCTATTTTACCAGCGTTTAACCCTTTGTGTGTAATTTTTTTGTACAGTTGTGTCATTACTCGACACTACAGTATAGAAAATTTGATAAGATCGCCATAAATAATAACATAACTATACAAAGAAAGGTCTCCAGAAAATGACAAAATGACATAACAACCTGGGGATCTCATACCGATTAAATAAGATAAATACAGATTCACACGAGCACAGTGGCGTAGGCAGAAAGTTCATAAGGGGAGGGTTATAGGCTTAATGGGAGGGGTTACAGAGCTACAACTCATATACAAAATTTCATTGCGATGGGAGGTTACAATCCCCACCCCCTGGCTACGCCTCTGCATGAGCAGTGTATGCAACAAAAAGGCCATTTCAGCATTATATCCCCCTTTCTATAATGCAGGGGTGGGCACGCATGAGGTAAAAATGAGAGCCGCATTCCCATTTATCATATGTTATAAAGAACCACACCATAGTTACATAGTATTAAATACACAAATTTAATTAATATGGTTACATATTGTACCAAAGTCTTAAGTGCTATGTAAATTATACATATGAGAAAATATAATTAAGAGAAAGAAAATACAAAATAATTATTTAAAATTTTTATAATAACTCCTAGATGGACCTATCGATGCAACCGAAGGTCTACTTTTGAAGCGATTACGTACAACTTCTATTCTTCATTAACCGATTCACTTTCTTAGTCAATTTAACAAGATTTCGTAAAAAAAAAATTCTGGTAAAAACGGGTGGAATTAAATTTTCGACGGGAGTCATATTTAATCTTAATGAAGAGCAGCATTTGCCTACCCCTGCTATAACGTATTAGTTTAGTGATTTCAATAATTATCTCAATATAAATATTATTTATCTGTCTCTACCAAATACCAATTTTTAATTATTTACAGTGCTTTTAATATTCCATATGGAGATTAAATATTTTCTTAAATTATTTTTAAATATATTCATGTTATTTAATTTTTTTAGTTCTTCTGATAATCATTTCCGGAGTTTATGACCTTTAATAGTCAATATTACTTCTTTCCATCTCGGTTCTTAACTTTGACAGAGTTAGCTCATTGTAATTACGATAAGTTTATTTATCTTTTTTTCATTACATTTTATTTTTATTTATTAACACGGCATGTCTGTCTTCTTTCATCCTCTCAAATATCTTGATCAGAATGCAGTCCTCATGAACTTTTTCGAATAGAAAGAGATTATATTTCTACACTACATTTCTCCAGTCTGTTTGTCTCTATTGATTAATTTTGTGTAGTATAATATTATACATGTAGTTGTATATTTCTGTAAGTTTTTTTAATACATCTCCATCCACCACACCCACGTCACTCCATATACTATTACAGTATGTATGTATGTATGTATGTATGTATGTATGTATGTATGTATGTATGTATGTATGTATGTATGTGCGTGTGTGTGTGTGTGTGTGTGTGTGTGTGTGTGTGTGTGTGTGCGTGCGTGTGTGCGTGCGTGTGTAGTAGAAGGGTATGCATGCATGCATGCATGTATGTATGTATGTATGTATGTATGTATGCATGTATGCATGCATGCATGCATGCATGTATGTATGTATGTATGTATGTATGTATGTATGTATGTATGTATGTATGTATGTACGTATGTATTTTTGACTGTGGAAAATACAGAATCTTTTAAATTTTAACTTACGTTTTTGTGGAAGTCGTTGACCGAAGTAAAACATTAGCAGGGACGTGATTTATCACCGAAGATGATTTGACGTTATATTGTATCCTGAGTCACTCGAAAACTGCAACAATCCAAGCCCACTTGACAATGAATTAAGGTCAGTGGTAAGCAGCGTAATGGCCGATGCGCATACAACCTTATTTCAGCAAGATGGTTGGAAATCGTTTGTCTGACGTCCGATAGAGTGGATGTAGGACTTGTCGGCGAATGAAATGAAATGGTCATCACGATGACCAATCACCCACCATGCACCAATCACGACTCTACGGGTGTAGGTGCTGTTCCCAACCATTTCTGGACACATCGTTTGACCATCGTTTGACATATGCACCTGTACATCGAGTTGACACATGCACCTGTACGTCGAGTTGACACGCAGCCTCGTAAGGACCATTTATCCGTCGTCCCTCAAAGTCTATTAACTAGGTATATTACCTGAGAACACGAGTTCTAGGAATTATGAAAACTTGACCATCCTTCAGCAATAAAGATTTTTGTTATTCTTTTTTTCAAAGTCGTCATTTGATAGAAATGCATGAAATGTATACATTACAAGGAGCCAAGTTTTGCCTTGTATCAGCTACAATGTCTGCAGGATTGGGAGTTTTCAAGTATTACGTAAGCACCTTGTGGGGAGGGGTTGCCGTTGGTCTTATTTTCCTATGTTAGCCAATGTTAAATTTTGCTTTCTGAGGTGGGGGTGAAATGGCCAAAATATTGCTTACGTAATACTTGAATTTCCCCACTGTTACGAAACGTTAGCTGTGTGTGAATTAAATTTTGACACCCACGCTTACAATCCATTCTCGAGCTCTTTGGGCCATGCATTATAAAATTTACTCTAAGTTCAGCCGAATACTTCGATATCAAAATTTAATTCCATTATGTAATTTCCGCTCTTTAAATAAAAGCGTGAGTTTAATATGTATATAAATATTACACGAAAATGTATCAACGATTTAAAAAATTTATTAAAAGAATTAATCGCTCTCACATGGTTAACTTTCATAATGGGATTTTCGAGTCTAAAGACAGGATAAGGGAATTTGCCCTTTATTTTTCTGTCTAAATCAAAACAAATGACTCAACTCAAGCGTTTCGATGGATTTGGTCTCTTAAATTCGGAAAATATAGTTCAGACTTAACAAATACCAAAAAATCGGCGGTTTCCTGTAGACTAACTCACCCGCCTCTCTCTCCTCCCAGACGTTTCCCACAAAAAAAAATAAAAAATAAAAGAGAAGAAAATCCGATGACGGATGACAGCTAAAGTAACAATAAATGAAAGAGTTTCAAAAGAGTTGTAAACTTCAGATCGGAATGAGATTGGGGTTTTGTTTTAGGAAGCAATGACGCAGAATGCTATTAACTTTTAACTTTGTAAAGACAGGGAATGTACTTTTGAGAAGTTGAGAGGTTAGTTCCACCAGCGGGCCCTTCAACGAAAGTAGTTCAAGAATAGTTGAAACAGAGTACAATTTCCTGTACAGAAATGGCTGTCTTTTCATATTAAGATACACCAATATAAGACCCTTTTTTTTCTGGAGTTCGCTTTGTTTTCTAAGTTCAGGATCTTGCATACTGGATGGAAAAATTACATTTATTTTATTTGGAAAAATATTGAACTTAAAAAGCAAAGCAACCTAATTTTATAAAAAGCTATGTGACTTTGTGTTTGAGCATTATCTTGTAGCAAAGCTAAGTAACTTAGCAAGGGTTTTCGGGAAGAATTGGTTTTGAAGGTAATGCGTCACCGACCTGAATCTCTAAAAACATATTTAAGCAAATCCGTCAACTATATTTCGACAATGTTACTTTCGCTAATTGTTTAATCTTAGTTATGTATTCTACGATGAATACAGTAAACAAATTTTAACCTACAATTTTAGAAATAAGCGGTATAATTTACATATTGACGGTGTGGCGTGCGAATGTTCTATGAGCAAAAATTGAACTTTCAGGAAAACACAGTTCAAAATTTTACATTTGTAGGTCAAATCAACAAGTTTGCAGTTAGTTGATAGACGCATTTAAAATTTACTACAATTTGATCTACAGGTGTAAAATTTTCTAAACTGTATTTTCTCCAGCGTCCAAGTTTTGTATTTAAAATATTTTTTGTGCGCTGCGCTATTGGTATAGGCAATGGCTATTGAATGCAATAGCTCTTTGA
>QLNU02014176.1:50134939-50145196 GCA_006491805.2 Dysdera silvatica | reverse complement strand
CTTTGGGTATTTTAATCTAGAGCTTGTCTGCAAATATTGTTCTGTTTCTTTCTGATTGTATGTCGTCCTTGCCAACCAGATTTCCTTTGCTCAATTATTTCTGACCAGGGCGCCAACTGGAAAAAAAACAGGGGAGGGGAGGTAAGTTCCATTAATATCCCCCTTACTTAGGTGTTTAGTTTTCAGTCTCAAGCAGGGAAGCTTAACTCCCATCCAGGGGCGGACACAGACTTTGATTTGGGAGGGGGGAGGGTTAAGGACAGAATTTGCCATGGTCTTGGAATAACACCCTTCATTTATCATGAAAGTTGGAATTTTTTACAGTAAAAAAATATATTTTTGGGGGGTCACGACCTTGAGACCCCCCACTTGTGTTCGCCCTTGCTCTCATCTCCATTTCATTCAAAGGAAACACCTGAAGACCTAAATTGACGACAAATAACGTTGTACAACAGCTTGCAGAAGAAGAGAATTTTCTGAAACCTGGTGAGATACGATTCCGTATCTCTCCTTTGCCGGAGAGGTGCTCTAGCCACTAAGTTACAGGAGACTTGCCATTACTCTCCCTGCGAGCGTATATAAAGCTTTTTTCACTATGCTCACAGAGACAGGAATGACAGGTCACCGGTAGCTTAATGGTTAGAGCACTTTCTCCGGCAAAGAAGAGACGTGGGGTCTATCCCACCAGGTTCCCGTATTTCTCTTTTTCTGCGAATTGTACCATAATTTCCATAATCCATGGTTAAGGATGAAATAAAAAAATATCGTTTCTAACAAATAACACGTTTTTTATTTATTTCAGTTCTTTGATAATTATTTTACAATAATATTGCAGATCCGTGTTTATGTAATAAAATATACCGTTGTTATCTTCATAGTCGCCGACGGCATAAAAATATTGGGGAGGGGACAATATACCAGTAGAAGGCATTTTGTTTGAAATTGGAGGGGGACATGGAACCCTAATACCAACATTGGGGGACGGGTCCCCCCTGTCCCCCCCGCTAACGGCGCCCGTGATTATCTGTTTCCTTCTAAATATGGAATTCAGTTATAACTTTGCAACGACAAGGAAATCCCTTAGTCGATCAGCCAGTTTACATTCAAGTTTGGGAATGTCAGGCACTCATGAATATTATTTTGAGGTGAGGTTAGATGAACGAAGGAACCCAGCCCCCGTGTTAAGTCTTCTATTTCTTGCACAGTAATTATTCCCGCAAATGTCCCATGGTTCTAGGCCATGCTTAAGTAATTGAATAGGTTTGACTGATACTGTAGCCACCTATAGGCGTACGCAGAAAGTTCGTAAGGGGGTTGTAGGTTGAATGGGGGTTACAGAGCTACAACTCATATTCCTATGTTAAATATACAAAATTTCATTGCAATGGGGGGTTACAACCCCCATCAACACCCCCTGTGTACACCAATGCTAGTCATGTAGCAAAATGTTGAATATAATACAACGGTTGTTGATCACTACGGTTGATAATACAACTGTTGATCACTGTTCCACAGTTCTTTACTATTATACTTGGCAGTTCCTGAGTTAATGACAACCCGGGTGCAAAAACAACATTGATGTGCTTATTAATTTAATGTTGTTTAATCAAGAATTTGATATATACAGTGTTTGCTTTCACATCTCTACATACATAGTTTTAAAAAGCTATTATGAAAAAAATATAATTTGAAAATTCATAGTAGATATAATAGAAGTTTATAGAGAAATATTTTTTAATTTTTAGTTTCCCAAAATGAAATTAAGACTCTTGTTATTGCCTCTTATCCAAAGATCAAACACATTACATAAAAAGGTTAAACACTGGTAAAATAGCAATGAAAAAGATCACTCAAGCTTTCGGACGCATCAGCAGCAGTCCTTCATCAGGAGTAATGACGATGTTATGTGACATAAAATGATCCATAAAATTCCTCACATCCCGATTAACGTTCTTTTCTGTTTAACGATGGTATTTTGTGGTCCCGGCATATTCTGCATAGAATTTCACACACATTCCGAGTAAAGTCTTTTTCTGTTTAATGATGGTACTTCGTGATCCCGGCAAATGCTCCATAAAATTCCACGTATCCTAATTAACGTCTTTTTAGGTTTAACGATGGTATTTTGTAATCCCGGCAAACCCTCCATAAAATTCCACACATACCGATTAACGTCTTTTTCTGTTTAATGACGGGACTTCATGATCCCGGCAAATGCGTCATAAAATTCCACATATCCCGATTAACATCTTTCTCTAACGATGGCATTTTGTGGTCCCGGCATATTCTGCATAGAATTTCACACACATTCCGAGTAATGTATATGAAATATAACTTACGTGTACTTCCGAATAGCGTTTATATCCAACTTCTCTTAATAGCTATAGAACTCAATTTTCAAGATTTGGTCTGGGTTTTAGGCGTCTTATCGTTGCTGAACCAAATATTTGGAACTTACTTCTTCCTTCGCTTTAATCTACCAATTCTCTTTTTACATTTAAAAACTTGTCGTCTCTTTTTGGGAAACAATAATGAATAAAGGACTTAACAATGATTTGGGGATGAAAAGAGGAATGAGGTTGGCGATGATAGTGGTGGGGGAATTTGGTGAATGTATATTTAATGCCTTGGATAATGGCTATATCTAATACTATATGATTATTGCCCTGCGCAACGTGGGTTTGGTTAGACTGCCCGCTGCTGACCAGTTAGACATTCCAATTCATATATTGTTAGATCATTTCTTGAGTTGCACTGTATTTCATTGCAAGTATTGCTTAATTTTTGTGAATGCCATACTTTTATTTAATTAATAAAATGCGTGCCATCCATATGCAAAATATGTAAATGTCTGTCCGAAATAAAGTTATTATTAGAAGAAAAAAAAAGTATTTTCCCGTTTAACGACGATTTTTCTTCACTTAAAAGTTGTTAATGAGAGAATTTGCTGTACTTCGATCGCCATTGTCCTTCAGATGTCAAGATGGGAGAAGAAGGCGACAAATAAATTTGACATTGAAAAGTTTCTCTTCCCAGAACAAGTCGGAAAAGTTGATGCCCTTTATTAATTCCATAGCAGTCTGTTTTGGCTAAGTGTATCTTAGGACGTCTCTACCTCCCACACTTTCCACATTTCGTCTAACCTTTCGTTCGGAAATCCAAAGTGGGAACAGTTTTCACTACCAGGAACGTGGCCTTGTGTTTGAGTGACAGGCATGGGTGTAGGCCGTGTATAACTAGCTACACCTACCGCCAGAAAAAACGCAATTGATAACACTTTTTGTTTGAAAGAATATTTGCAAGAGGTAGCAAAGGGTCAAATAGCAGTCAGAAACTGCTTTGCTATGTTGTGGAAAGAAACTACAATGCGAATTTTCTCACTGAAGTTTAAATGCTTAAAATTCAAGGCCCAGTTGTCACTGTAATAGTAGAAGGCGGTGGTAGGGTCAACACAAGGTGCAACTACGAACGTTCACTTGTGGCTTGTTTTAGATTAACTAAAATAGGAATGAAAATTAGAACTACGGCAAGAGTAAAAAAAAATAAATAATATATATATTGTTTGTTTGTAATACAGTATTGAAGAAAAAAATAAGCGCCGCATGTTTTTGAAAATGCAGAATGAGAAAACAAAAAGTTGGTGATGAATTATGCAACGCCGCCACTGGCAACAGCAGAAAAAAAAAATTAAGAATCGTCATATTCCGTGAGTCGCACTCAAGTTTGCAGGAGAGAATGATTCCTGGAGTTAGGGGCGCCAAATTGAGCTAAATATTGGGGCCCCAGATAAGTTCTAATCCTATCCTATATATTTTTTTCCCTTATTCCAATTGCTCGACTATTACTATTACAAGTTACTATTACACTTAACCATTGCAAGATTATATTTGTTATTATTACAAATTAAATTTTTGAAGTGACAAAAAGAACATGAATAATAACGATTAATATATTTCACATGTTCTGTTTTTCACCCTCAACTCTGTCTGTCTGTCTGTGCGTGCGTGCGTGTACGTACGTCTGTGTGTCTGTCCTGGGAGGGGCGGGCTCATACTTTTCCGAGAAGAAGGCACAGGACTTTTTAAAGTTGGCACCCCTACCTGAAATTTTTTCTTTTTTTAAAACTTAGTTTGCAGCTAAACCAGTAATATAGTAAGAGGGTCGTTTGAAAAGTTCTCAACCCAACAAAGAACATACAAGATTTTTGAGCATATATTTTTTTTTTTTCAATGTAGACACCCTGCAGTTCAATACACTTAGACCAGGAGTCTTCAAACTTTTCAGTCCAAGGGCCGATTTTGCTTATTATTGTTAGCTCGCGGGCCGCGCTACTATACCGGCAATATGAGGACTGAACAAAAACGGATCCGGGGGGGTGATCCCCCTGGATTCGCTTTTGTTGCCTTTTTTTCCAGATCTCTATATTGGTTTGCCCCCACCCCCCCGAAAATATTTTTTTTTGATCAGCCGCTGGAACGGAATATACATATATTACATTGTAATATACGTATAGAAGAAAAACAACATTTACAATACTCTAAAATTTACAGTATTGTAAATGATTTTTTCCACAACTGCAAAAAATTGTCAGTGGAAAGTCAAAGCTACATAAATCTCATTAATTCTAATTATAATATTTAATTATATTACGTGAATTACCCATAGTCTGTTCGCGAAGAATTGACATCCAGGTCCCGTTAGCTGAAGTAACAGACGGGTTGTTCCATTGCAGTAGAGGAAAGGGCGTCTTGGCATAACTGGTTTTTCGTGCGAAAAGCAGTTACGTAAGACGCCCTTCCCTCTACTGCAATGGAACAACCCGTCTGTTACTCCAGCTGACGGGACCTGCTCAACTCTTTGCGAACAGACTATATGTAATTCACTTATTATTAAGTTTTTAGAATAAATCTCATATCATTATTTACAGTTAAAATGTTCAATTTTATTATGTATGTCAATTATTGTGTTTCTTAATTGGTCGTTTAATATAAACATCTGATTATTATTATGTATGATTTACTTACATTGTAAATTTTACAATGGAATCAAAATAAACTATGGCGGACGAGTATGGAGAAGACGGCGAGGATTCGACACTAGTTTGATGGAACACGTCGTATAGACGAGGTAAACCTGTGCTGAAGATACTGGCATAGGCAGGGGGGTGTTGATGGGGTTATAACCCTCTATTGCAATTAAATTTTGTATATGCAGCATAGAAATATGCGAGTTGTAGCTCTGTAACCCCCCATTGAGCCTATAACCCCCTTATGAACTTTCTGCGTACGCCTATGTCCGAAGAATAAAGTTAACCAGCGCTGGTCCTGTTAACTGGGTATGACGACATTTTTCGTCATGCCCGGAAGACTACCAAAATGCAAATGACGACATTTTTCGTCATGCCCGGAAGACTACCAAAATACGAATGACGACATTTTTCGTCATGCCCGGAAGACTACCAAAATGCGAATGACGACATTTTTCGTCATGCCCGGAAGATTACACATTTTTAACAAAAAGTATCTTCTTTAGTAGAAGCAATATTACGCATAGTGTCAGTTACTATTAATCTGCGCATGCGCGAAATAACGAAAAATTATCCTCAGTCATGGAAATGAAAGTGACGCTAGATTTTAATGTTCTTTCAATCACATATTACAGACAAGAAAAATAAACCCTTTCAGTTAGGACTTCAGACATCATATCTCGTAAAAACTTTATGAAAAAAAAAAATTTAATATGTAAAAATATCATTCTCTCAAGTTTAGAAATATAGGCGCATTTTAAAGTTTGAAATGACATGCTCTCGAGAAGAAATATGCATGAGTGACGCATTGTAAATATTGAATATTTATAATGACTTTTTTCTTTTCTGCTTTTCATATTTTTGCGTTCACAAAAACAAATCTGAAAACATTTTGAGTGGAAATGCCAAGACTGAATAGCATATGGGAAAGAAATAGACATATATGTTTTCAATTTCATTTTTATTAATTTATTTTTTTTTACTTTAATTTTATGTTCCAACTAATATTTCAACGTCTTAAAACTTTCTTGTTTTATTTCTTACAGAGCTTACTTGTTCTGTTTCAGATAGATTTAATGTTTGCGTTTGATGAGGCAAAACGCTAGATCATGCTATACGAAGAAGATGCTAGATCATGCTGCGCGTATTAGGATTTACAGCTTTCTGAGAAATCCGAACCTCACATAAGAAATCAAACACCTGACTACGGATCTGTAAGGAAAACGAACGGCAACCCCCCCCCTCCCCAAAAGTGCTTACGTGTTCCTTGAAATCTCCCTAATGATTATTCTTCATAATTTCTGCAAAACAAGAATAAACCATACTTATAATTCGATTGGACTCTTTACGTCCTGGTATGTATATCCAAGCGATAAATACTCATTGATAAATACTTAGTTGATAATGATTCACCAAAAATCCCACTGATTATATGCTTCCAATAATACGCAAACAGTTTCCTTCCTTTATATGTTGTATTTATTCTGTCATAAAAATTATTTCTTTAAAATAATAATATTTCAAAGGGAGTTTCAGAAAAATTAACATAATCAGAGCAGGACATAAGTGTCCTCTCGCCTTCGAAGGTTTATCCAGAAGCTCCGGTTTTCGAACGGAAATATTGTTTAAACAACAGCGATTTTCTCTTCTCGTTCAATTACCTTTTAGTATTCTCCCGCTAGAGTGTGTGTGCGTATATATATATCATCATCATCATCATCATATTCAACCATTATCTATCCACTGCTGGATGAAGGTCTCTCCAAATGCTTTCCACACAAGTCTATCCTGGGCCATTCGTTTCCACGTCACCCCAACCTCTTTTCTTATTTCATCCACCCATCTAGTTTGAGGACGTTTTCTAGGTCTTCGGTGGTCTCTTGGAATCCAGTTCAGAATTTCTGTTGTCCATCGTTGATCAGTTCTTCTTGCAATATGCCCAGCCCATCGCCATTTCAGTCCTTTTACTTTAACAATGATGTCCTCTACTCTAGTTTGCTCTCTCACCCAAGTGTTTCTTTTTCGATCTCTCCTAGTTATTCCAAGCATGCACCTCTCCATGCTCCTTTGCGTTGTCTGTAACTTTCGTATTGCTCCAACTGTTAGACTCCATGTCTCTGATCCATAAGAGAGGACTGGCAATACACACTGGTTGAAGACTTTTCTTTTTAGACATAAAGGCAATTTCCCCTTCAGGATAAAACTGTTTCTTCCAAATGCACTCCAGCCAAGTTTAATACGTCTGTTGAGTTCTTTCATAATGTTGCCATCCATTGAAATCAGCTGGCCAAGGTAAATATATGAATCAGCAATTTCTAGCTCAGTGTTGTCAACTTGTATTTTTGTTTCCTCTACAAAATTATTGAACATGATCTTAGTTTTTTGTAGGTTCATCTTGAGTCCAACTTCTTCACTTCTAGTTGAGAGCTCTTGTACCATGTCTTGGAGTTCCAATGGGTCCGTTGAAAAAATAACAATGTCATCAGCAAACCGCAGATGATTTAAATATTCACCATTTATTTTTATTCCCAAACAATAAAACCATAATGACGTTTCTTCATGAATTTTAATTATGACATATTTTGAATAGAATTAGAAGTAATAATAATAAGGGACATCAAAACAATATGCCAACGGTTCAATAAATATTTATTAAGCAGACAAATCGAAGCATCGATCATCAAATTTGATGTCCTGTACTCCATTCGACAGCACGAATAATGGAAATAGTTAAGTACCATTTAATTGCCTTAACTACTATTGAACAAGTTGATCGTCAGAAACACGCCATTTGTTGTTGAATTAGTTTCTTGTTCTTGTGATGGTGGTTAAACTTGTCGTCCCATGTTAACAAGAATTCGAATTCAGCTTCACGGAGGCAACTCATAGATATGCGAGCCGTATGGGGTCTGGCATTATTTCGTTGGAAAAGGGCCCGAGGCCGTCGTGTCATGAAGGGTAACGCAAACGGCCGCAGGATATCATCAACATATCGTTGAGCTGTTAAAGTTGTACGCAGGATGACTAGGGACGTCCTGCTGTCGTATGAGATAGCACCCGACAACATCATGATATGGGTAATGGCTGTGTGCCTTTGTAAAACAAAGGGTGGTTGGGACCGCTGGCGCTGGTACCTCCACACCCGGATCCGATGGTCATCTGCTCCAAGACTGAAGCGGGATTCATCGTTGAACACTATGCGATACTAATCTGCTGGCAGCCACGATGATCGGCTACGACACCACTCCAGACGACTCTGTCGATGGTATGGGGTTAAAAGCAGATATCTTAAAGGCCGCTGTGAGTGTAACCCCACCTCAGCCAAGCGTAGTGAGATGGTGGAAGGTGCCACGGGTGGTATGGAAGAGACTGTAGTACGTTGGATGGCGGACAATGATGCCGTTGTGTCAGCTCGAACCTCTCGCACAACCAACCAATCTTCCCTTGCATTAGTGCGCCTTGGCCATCCAGAGCCATCATTTCGCCGAAGAGTTCCTCGCAGAAACCATTGCTGCCAACACCTTTGCACAGCAGTGTCCGTACGGTGCAGGTGGCGGCCTATTGCTCGGTAGGACCAGCCAGCTTCAAGCATCCCGACTGTTACCTTTTGGCGTAACTTTCGAGATAAAACCTAAGATTGTATCTGTAGTTTAAGATTGTATCTGTAGTTGTATATATATTCACTGCACTTTCTTGGGATACGACCTCGATGACTGATGATCCTATTGTTTAGTTCTCCTGCTTTTGACGTCTCTTCATCTATACAAGAAATGATACTCATTCTCTTCTGATTTTTGTACAGCTCGTAGGCACGTATTTTATGATAATTTGAGCTCGAGAATTGTAAAATGAAAACGTTACATTATTTTCTCGATACTGATTATGCGACCACGTTCGAAGTCGTCCAATTGGCTATAAGGTCTTCGACAACGTCGTAACAGCATTACTGGTTGCGTCTCCAGGGAACTGCAACGCCGACAACAAGAGAAAATAAACCGTCCGCAATTTTTACTTCTTATATGCGCGCCGGTTGCGCAGTAGAATTATGTGCTATGATCGAACTTACCACTCATTGGCTTTGAAAATTTAATCATTTGCATACTTGGTCTAAAGGAATTTGCATGCGAAATTTCGAGATGATCGTACCGTATTTTTAGGAGTAATTTTTTTTTTTTCAAAAGAGTGCACACCAGTAAACAAATTATCCAATCAGGGGCTTGACCTCTCCGAGCCTCTCCCTTCTTTACGCTACTTCTATCAGCAAATTTTTCATTTAACGTTCCTTTGTTTTCCCAAGTATCTTTAACATCATCTTTTTTTTGGCATGAATAGTTAGTTAGTCAGTGGTTAATATTAAGTGTTTTAAGTGTTAGAGGCGGAAGAGTAAATTAGTTAACTTTTATACACACGTTAGTTAGCGTTTCAGACCACTAGCGTTAATTACGAGGACCCAAGTAAGTAATCTAGATTTTGAGGAAGCAAGCGTGTGAAAATTTTGGCTCTGCTATCATAGCGCTGATGGATTCTTATAATTATGCCCGAAAAATGTTTTATGTAGCTAGTAGTACTTAAACAATGTACTTTGAGGGTAATATTACAAACTCCTTGTAATTAATGAAGAAAATACTTGTTTAAAATGTATGTAATGCAATTTACAAAGAAATTACGTTCGTGCGCTCTTCCTCCCCCCCTTCTCTCTCTCTCTCTCTTCCATATCTAAATATTTTTGCTATATTTTTCAAATTATTTTAGCTATATTTTTCAACTTATTTTTGCTTCATTTATCAAGTTATTTTTGCTTCTTTTTTCATTATTTTTGCTTCATTTATCAAGTTATTTTTGCTTCATTTATCAAGTCATTTTCACTTCATTTATCAAGTTGTTTTTGCTCCATTCACCAAGTTATTTTTGCTTCATTTATCAAGTTATTTTTGCTTATTTTTTCAAGTTGTTTTTGCTTCATTTATCAAGTTATTTTTGTTTACTTTTTCTTTATTTTTCCTTTTTTTTTAAACTTTTTTTTATGAAGTAAATGCAAAAGTTTATATTAATTGTGGTGACATTCGTCCCATATCTCTACATCTAATAATTATTATACAGCAGTTTCTTAAATAGAACACACTGCAGGTGTACGAATACTTATGGCATTCACTGTATTTAATTTTAAAGTATTCGTATTTTACGGAAAGTGCAACCATTTTTCCTTAAACTAACAATATTATCACGCGTAA
>QLNU02014176.1:50112014-50134839 GCA_006491805.2 Dysdera silvatica | reverse complement strand
GGGGGGACAGGTCCCTACGATCCCCTCCCCGGGATACGAGCATGCCTCTAATGTGAAACTGATCAATACCTGGTAGTCAAATGTTTACTTGTACTGCGTTCATGTCTGTATCCAAAGTGGGAAGATCTTACGGACCGGTCTCCCACCGCCTGCAACTAAATTTTTAATGGGACTTGGCTACGGCCTTGACTACATTGCACACTAAATTCACATATATCTCTACTTGCACAGTCGGGGTCGGCCTGTCCATCAGTCGATCGCAAAATACCTTGAGGGCCCATTGCATCTAAACATTATTTTATTAGCATATAAGATGGGGGTGCACTCCAATTTTAGGGTGCACAATTTTTGAGAATTTATTAGGCTCAAATTTCGAGAGTGTGTGAAACCACTGGTCTGTGTGTAATTGAAAGTGCATTGGAAACATAGAGGTGAGAAAGATGATTCCCTTTCGTGAATGTAGTCTTTTATTCTCATTCTTTTAAAAGAACGTATTTGTTGGACTCGTTCTTTTGTGTCAGTCACTCACTAACGGGGTGGGGATGGGAATTAATATTAATATTCACTGAATTTGAATTAACAAGAAGCATGCTTTTTTATCGAATGTTTTACCATTCTCGTTCACCATAGTTAAACATAAGCACATTTTCTGTTTATAGATGCAGGGGCGGATTCAGGGGGGGGCGGGAGTATCGATCGCCCCCTCTTAAATGAAAATTTAACATTGAAAAGGTACAAGGTAAAGGTCCAATGAGGTATCATTTTCAAAAATCAAGTCATTAATCGCCCCCCTTGAATGACCTCTAAATACGCCCCTGCTATTATTTTAGCTTTTGCTAGTAAGGTAGACACCCTGTTAATTGGTAACGATAGGACCCGGACCCTGACCGATTAGTGATTTGACCGGTTAATTAAAAAATTGATTTTATCGTGGAGAAGTGGGGGGTAAACCTGAGATATAATAATGATAACTTTTAAATTAATTGACTTTAAAATGATATAATTAATAATAAGAAGAAGAATAAAAAGAGGTACGTAGTAATGTTTTAAAAATGAGGATCTACAAACTTGGCCGCTATAACCGGTCCCCAATCTAAAGAGAGCGTCGGTTGAAGCGGCAGCCGGTTAAAACGAGACCGGTTAAGATGGAATTTAGTGTAATTAAAAATAACGCAAAAGTAATCACGGCGCCCTAAAAGTAACTTTGTAATTTGTAATGATGTCTAATTTTTACGTTTTTAACGAATTTGATTTTAGGTAGCCCTTAACGTGGGAACCTTATACTATTAAATGGCATTGCAAAGTGGCTAATTCGCATTTTCAAAAAGTTGTGACTGAAAAATAAAAACAGTCTACTGGTTTGTAGACTGACATTCAGAGTGAGTGAGTGACGTCAGTGCTATTATCAATAGGCCATATGAGGAACCACGCTGTTGCCACGCAGGCCAAAGTCAAGGTTCGTCTGTCCTACGGAGACCTTGAATTTCCGAGTCTTAGCGTTGATCCTGGTAGGCCGAAACTAGAAACCGCCTACACATCACTTGAAAATGCGTGCGGAACGAGGAAACTTCAATTTAGCAAATACGTATGTTCGTACGAAATGTTATGCACGCAGTGCAGAAAGAGGTTTTGTTTTTTTGTTTTTTTAAAAGGGAGAAAAAAAAAAGTGGAGTACAAGATGATGTTGCCAAATTTCAACAAGACAAAGAAGCCATTTCGCTAGCAGAAATACACAACTTTTTAAAGATTTTTAAGATAAGACATGGGAGCTATTTTATGAAATAACTTTTGGAGAACCAAATATTTATCTTTATGAAATAAATAAATAAATAAATAAATAAATGAAATAGTTCCTGTTTAATTTGCGCTTTGCTCTAATATATAGCTAATGTTCAATTTAAACTGATTCTATATATTTTTTAAATAATCATATGACTAACTTGAATAAACAGTTTTATGAGAAATGATTATGTTACCATTTGAGAGAAAGAGAGAATAAACAATAATTATTATAAACATTTACGAGTAAATAGCTAAAATAATCAATACAAAATAGATTTTTTAGTAACTACTACGTAACGATTTAGTAAATTATTATTTACTAAATCTAGTAAATTATTATTTACTAAATCTAAAGGCGGCTTTAAGTAATTTTTTTAAAAAGGTTTTAAAATGTTTTTAAATATAATTGAACTGATGTTGATGAAACCTGCTTATTACTCTATTTTAGAAAATAAATCCGATCTAGAAGAACAAACGATCAATCGCCATCCAAAAAGCAATTAATTCCGTTTTTATGTCTATTTCGGAGCTTCTCATCCAATTGAATTTTCCAGAGTTTAAGCAGAACCACACCGCCATTAAAAATTTTATTTTATTTTATGACGGATATTTTTTTAAGCGGAATAGCAATTCCAATTCTCGAATTGCAGCGAAGAAGTGGGGGTTAACGAACATGTTTTTTCGGATAGTAATCAAAAGCTATTTCTCAAGCGTTAATAATCTCTCCTAATGGGAAGAAATAGAACTGAAGGACGCCCAGAACCTCAGAAGTAAACAAGTTGCTCAATCTATCTTATTACCAAAGGTTAATGCTTCAAGAATTTGATAATTATCGGGAAAAACGACGGATTTGGGAAAAAGAAAAAACGCCCAAATTCACTCAAGGGCAGATTACCAATAAATAACAAAAACGAATCGATGAAGAAATAAAACACATTTTATTGCTGGCATTTCACTCAAAAAAATGCACATTTTCGACGTGTTCCGCTTTAGGCAATAGCATTTTTCTTGCTATATGCATGACGATGTAAGAGAACATCACCATGCACGGCTGTATTTAGTGACTTAAAGATAAAAAAATTCGAGTGAAATTCAAAAGGTCGTTGATTCGAGTCCGACTTGAAAGCAAGGTCAATTTCCTCTCTCTCTCTCTCTCACTCGTGTAAGTTAAAATGTCTGAAATTAATTCTGATTAGCTTCTCAATATGTAAGTGTGTTCTTTAAACCGTAAATTTAACTTCAGGTTTAAAATATATAGGGTCTAATATATATCATCATCATCATCATCATATTCAACCATTATCTATCCACTGCTGGATGAAGGTCTCTCCAAATGCTTTCCACACAAGTCTATCCTGTGCCATTCGTTTCCACGTCACCCCAACCTCTTTTCTTATTTCATCCACCCATCTAGTTTGAGGACGTTTTCTAGGTCTTCGGTGGTCTCTTGGAATCCAGTTGAGAATTTGCGTTGTCCATCGTTGATCAGTTCTTCTTGCGATATGCCCAGCCCATCGCCATTTCAGTCCTTTTACTTTAACAATGATGTCCTCTACTCTAGTTTGCTCTCTCACCCAAGTGTTTCTTTATCGATCTCTCCTAGTTATTCCAAGCATGCACCTCTGCATCCTTCTTTGCTTTGTCTGTAATTTTCGTATTGCTCCAACAGTTAGACTCCATGTCTCTGATCCATAAGAGAGGACTGGCAATACACACTGGTTGAAGACTTTTCTTTTTAGACATAAAGGCAATTTCCCCTTCAGGATAAAACTGTTTCTTCCAAATGCACTCCAGCCAAGTTTAATACGTCTGTTGAGTTCTTTCATAATGTTGCCATCCATTGAAATCAGCTGGCCAAGGTAAATATATGAATCAGCAATTTCTAGCTCAATGTTGTCAACTTGTATTTTTGTTTCCTCTACAAAATTATTGAACATGATCTTAGTTTTTTGTAGGTTCATCTTGAGTCCAACTTCTTCACTTCTAGTTGAGAGCTCTTGTACCATGTCTTGGAGTTCTAATGGGTCCGTTGAAAAAATAACAATGTCATCAGCAAACCGCAGATGATTTAAATATTCACCATTTATTTTTATTCCCTTGTTATTCCAATTTATCAGCTGAAAAATCATCTGTAAAGCTGAAGTAAAAAGTTTTGGAGAAATGGTATCTCCCTGCCTCACCCCTTTGCCAAGTTTGATAGTTTTGGTATCTTTATGTAACCGAAATTTTGCACTTGCATTTTTATACACACGTTTCACCATGTCAATGTACACATCCTCAATGTCTGTTGATCTTAAAGAGTTGATGACTGCTGATGTTTTTATAGAGTCAAAGGCCTTCTCATAGTCAATAAATGCAACACACAATGGAAGTTCATATTCATGTGTTCTTTCAATTAATTCTCTTAATACTTGAATATGGTCCACTGTACTGAATCCACTTCGAAATCCAGCTTGTTCTCTTGGTTGAGCTGCATCTAATTTTTTCTGCAGGCGATGTGTTAGAACTTTTGTGAAGATTTTATAAATAGCAGGTAACAAGCTAATTGGTCGGTAATTTTTCAAATCCTCTTTATCACCTTTTTTATGCAAAAGAATTACTGTTGCAGAATCCCATTGGTTTGGTATGTTACCGCTGTTAAGACATTTGGTAAAGAATTTTGCAAGTATGTCTTCTACATATTCTCCAGCTTCTTTTAGGATATCTAATGTAATACCATCATCACCAGGGGCTCTTCCTTTCTTCATGCTTTTTATTGCAAATGAAACTTCTTCTTTTAAGATTTTAGGAGCTGTTCCTTCGACTATTTCAATGTCTTCGTTTAATTCACTGTTACTTTCGTATAGATTTTTGTAGAATTCTTCAACTCTTCTAAGTATTTCTTCCCTATTTCTTGTTACGGTGCCATCCTCTCCTTTTAATGCAATGATGTGTTTCTTCCCAACAGATAAACTTCCTTTAACAACCCTAAGGCTCTTGTTATTTTCAATGGCTTTCCTTACTAGCTCACAGTTGAATTTTCTTATGTCTTCTTTCATGCTTTTGCGCAGAGTTTTACAAAGTTCTATGTACTCAATCCTGGAACTGGTATTTCGATTGTCCACCTTCATATCTCTTCGCCTTTTCATGAGCTGTTTCGTCTTCTCAGATAATTTGCTATTGTGCTTTTTACAGGTTACACCACCAATTTCCCCAGCAGTTTCAACTATTGTCTTAACAATGTTTTCATTTGCTTCTGAGATATCACTTTCATCAATAAGTCCTTCCAGTGCAGAAAAGCGATTTTTTAATTCCAACTTGAATGCCTCGGTATTTACTTTCAGTTTCATTAGATCCACCCTCTTACTTACTTGTTTCCTAATGAGCTTCTGTCGTTCTAATTTAGTATTTAAGTGCACTTTACATCTCACCATTCGATGATCACTTCCAGTATTAAATCTGTTCAGTACACTGCAATCTTCAATAATTGATTTCTTGTTTGCCAGGATATAGTCAATTTCACTAGTTCCCCCATTTGGGTGTTTCCATGTCCATTTTCTTTGCGGTTTCTTCTTAAAAAATGAATTCATGATGCTAAGGTTTTCAGCTTCTGCAAATTCGATGAGTTGATCGCCACGTTCATTCCTTTCCCCATATCCGTATTTACCAACCGATGTCTCTCCTTGTTCCTGTTGTCCAATTCTTGCATTGAAATCCCCCATGATGAGCTTGATATGTTGTTTCCCTTTGGTGTGTAACTGTTTGATTTCTTCATAAAATTCTTCACACATATGGGCGCCCATACGACCCATCTAGGGGCGGGTGAAAAATAAAAGTACTTCTATGTGGGGGGCTGAAGAAAAATTATTACCTCCTTCTCAAAGCTGTCGAGAATTTTAGTGAATGTACAAGATACCAAAATGCTACAAAAATAATTGATACTGCTTGACAATTAGTAATGATTTATATAAATTCTTTCATAATGTTGCCATCCATTGAAATCAGGTGGCCAAGGTAAATGTGAATCAGCAATTTTTAGCTCAATGTTGTGAACGACAATATCCAATCTCTTTACGAACGTATATAAAGACTATTTACTGATGCCAGTTATTTCGCAGAATGGACTACATTGTAAAATGTATAGACTATTTAAACCAAATTACGAAAGGATCGGTATTAAATTGATCGACACAGAAATATTTATTTTCTTTCGAACGTTTCACCATCTAATCACGCCATACCATCGGCGTTGGTATCACTACGCCAATAAACGTTGATTGATTGACATTGTTGTTTGATTTAATCTGCGTAGTGTTCGATTTATATAAATACATATGCTGCAACGTGCATTTCGATCAATTTAATACCAGTCTCTTTGCAATTTGGTTTAAATAGTAGTCCATGTACTACACCATTCTGCGAAATAACCGGCAACAGTACTTTATATACGTTCGTAAAGAGATTATATATTGTCCTTCGTAGCTCAGTGGGTAGAGCCTCCGCCCGGCAAGTGGAAGGTCGTGGGTTCAGGTCCCACCGAAGGCAGAAATATTTATTTTCTTTCGAACGTTTCACCATCTAATCACGCCATAACATCGGCGCTGGTATCACTACGCCAATAAACGTTGATTGATATTGTTGTTTGAATTAGTAATGAGCTAAAAAGTACCTTATTTTAAAATGTGACTGTAAAACTTTTGAAAGTAAATGCATAGCAGGTTCGGGCAAATAAAATTTTTAAACGGCTAAGGGGGGCTCGAGAGCTTCTTCCCCCCCGTACGGGCGCCCATGTATGTATATATATATAACTCAAAATATATAATTGCTCCTTCCATTATAAACCTTAACACTTTTCAACAGAGAGTGATTTTATTCAATTCAATAAATTTATTTATTTTTAATTAAATTCCATTACTTTATTTTTAATTAAATTCTATGATTTTATTCATTTTTTTTCTTTTTAAATTCAGTAATCTCATTGCTTCATAATCCCATTTAATCATAATGAGTAAAATTTGCTACTGGACGGAATGCGAAAGAAAAAGAAAAGGAAAGGAAAGAAAATAGAAAAAAATAAGGTAGAAAAGGGAATTGGAAATAAAAATACTAAGAGTAACGAAAGGTGGAAACTAAATTAGAAAAAGTTAGGGAAAATAAAGAAAAAGAAGGCCAAGTAAAAAGAAAATTAAATAGAAAGAAATAGAGAAAGAGTAAGATTACGTAAAACTTACCAGCAGCATAAGAAAAATATCGCGACGTTTCGAGAATAGCTGTTCAAGCGAAGTGTCGAGAAAGTGGGAATATCCTGCACTTACACCCTCAGTTCTGGCTTTTCCCAGAGCAGTCCCTCAAGCGTTATTTTCCCCAGAGCAGTTCCGCACACGGGTTTCCCAGAGCAATTCCGCACACGGGTTTCACCAGAGCAATCCCGCACACTGGTTTCCCCAGAGCAGTTGCGCACACGGGTTTCCCCAGAGCAATCCCGCACACGTGTTTCCCCAGAGCAGCTCCGCACACGGGTTTCCCCAGAGCAGTCTCACACATGGGTTTCCCCAGAGCAGTCCCGCACACGGGTTTCCCCAGAGCAGTTCCGCACCCAGGTTTTCACCGAATTTTTTACCCCGGTTTTCCACATCTTCTTGCCCAACTATTGTATGATTCAGGCATAGGTTTTGAGATGTTAATTTCCCCGATTCCTCATTTGAGGTATTTCCCCAAGATTCGAGAAAAAGTCTACAAGAGCATAGACATGCGTAGACAGTTCATAAATGGGGTTATAGATTCGATGGGGGGTTACAGAGCTACAACTCGCATATTCCTATGTTAAATATACAAAATTTCATTCCAATGGATTACAACCCCCCATCAACACTCACCTGTACATGCTAGTGTACAAGGGCGAGAATTTACGTTTTTATGAAGAACTTTTGCAGCATTGCAATTAGGAGCACATCCCTTCTCCAAATAATATCTCCATTTAATCACTTCGTTTTCTGTTTAATTCAATCACTTTATTCATTTTTTATTCACGTCAATATTTTTTATTGAGTTAAATTTTGAACACCCGTGTTCATTCCAGTGAATTATAGAAACCTTATGGAAAACATATGGGCATTTAAATAAAACAATAATAAATATGCGGTTCAGCACAGACGTTCGTCGTCGTTGTAATGTAAAAAAAAATAAAAATAAATATTTATTTGGGAGCGGTAAACTTTAAATCTGCAATCAAAACGACCATTTTTTGCTGCGAGTGTCATTTAAAATGTTTGAATTCGCGCCAAAATGGCTTTGTAACAAAAAAATTCTCCCATTTTGTGGGAAAAGCCGTCGTAATAGTCAAATAAAAGCAGTGGAAACAGTAAAGAAGTGGGAGATATAAATCGGTTTCGCCAAATATAAATAGTTTGCCAAAAATAAACGGCCCGAGAGGTTTTCCCCACACGGGTTCGGACTTCTAAAACCAATATTGTTCGTTAAAACGTATGAAATCGTTTCATAATACATATATCAAATTTACGCGAGAATTGTACAAATCTATGACATTTTTATCATTCGGAGGGAAGGTGAGCGCCAAATTCTATTTTTATTACCATTTTCGACGCCAAATACTTCATTTTTTTTAAGGTTACAGTACTTCTGCATATTTTGTTAAACATGCACACGCGTGCGTGCATATGTACGTTCAAAAAGCGTGTAATAAGTATTACAATCAGGGGCGGACTGGGTCCTCTCAAAGGGGGCATATCTTGGATTATCGGAGGCTGCGGGTCAAGGGCTGATTCAGGATGTTATTACGAGGGGGGGGGGGAACGGTTTCGAGGGCCCTCGAGGGCTCTCACCTGGAAAATTGTTACTACATATCCTGTTGATGCGAGAACATTGTGAACAGATGATATTTCTGTGGACTTCTTTGGATACGTTGAAGTCCCAGTTTGTGAGGAAATTCACTTTAAATCTGAAGTCTTGCCTTTTATCATACAAGTCAATTTCAGTAAGAGAGTTGTCGTTGATGCTGATATTTAAATCTAGGAAAACACCACTCTTGTTGTCAGTATTGGTTTAAATTAGTTTTAGGTTTTGGGGGGGTGGGGGGAGTAGGTGTCAAGATTCTTAGTGCCATTGAGTGTTATGAGGTCATCAATGTATCTGAATGTGACTTGTTGTTGAAGGTAAGCCTTTTCGTAAAAATGAAGGTATAAGTTTGCCAGAATATTGGAATAAGTGGCCCCTGTGGGAATTCCGTGGGTTTGTACACAAAGCCTGCTAAACATTTTTATGATGTTTTTTTTGAGGCAAAAGGAGCGAAGGTTTTTGCAGTAGGATACTTCCAGCCCAACGAAATTCTGTTTTTTCAAAGTAGTGAAAAATAATTTCGGAACATCATAAAATGTCAATGAAATTGAATAGATTTTCAAAGTCATGGCATTCGCTGCTACATAACTGGTTTTCTTGCAGATATTTAATTATTGAATTATTTTCATTTATGAACCAAGTTTTTTCTTGGCTTCTAATTTGGTCTTCAACTTTTTTTAATAAATGAAATAATGCTTTTGCAGCAGAGGATCCATACGAATTGCTTACTTGAGTAATAAAACGAAATTTTAGATTTTTGTGGATTTTACCGTGGCAAAGAGGAAGGGTTTGTTAAGAGATTTGTTTAGTTAAATTGAGCCTTTTATGAAGGGCAATAACCGTTTTTTTTTGCTCGGGGGCCCTTTCTAGGCTCCCCCTGGTCCCACTGACATTTTTAAATTATAATAAATGCATTATTTTTAATGAACGTATTTTATCAAACTTATTTATTATACACCATTTGCTTACAACATAGGAAATATTAATAATAAATAATATAACAAAATAATTTATAATACCACAGAAATAGCTATATTAACAGTTTATTAAAACTTTTTTAAATGCGATATTGTTTGCTGTGATTACTCTGTATTTATGAAAAAGCATTTCATATTATAACAAACTTATAAATAAGTTCTTAATATATCCCGCCATTACATCGGCGCTGGCATCACTACGCCAATAAACGTTGACTTACATTGTTATTTAATTTAGCCAAGTGGTTTTTTTTCTGCAATTTTTAAAATTTTAATTTGCAGCGATTTAATTACCTTCGTGTTGTTCTCATGAAGATTTCCTAATGTACAAATGAAATAAAACAAGTGACTATATAATAAAGGATGGTATTGACTCAATAACACAACCCTAGGAACTGCACGTGACAATTTCTTTATGACTCCTTTTCCCGAATTGATTTTTTTATAAATATTTTCTACTTCTTTGTTCCAATTTAAATCATTCGTTAATGTTACTCCTAGAAAATCGATTCCTTTGCCAATTTCAATTTTTTCCTATTAACATTTCTTTTTTATCTAATTCCCTCAATTTACCTACTTTTTTGTTCCTTGTCTTAAAATTTAATATTTTTTAGTTTTATTTATTTTCATACAGTTACTTCTAAACCAAAATTCGCATTTTGAATTTTTCCTCCCAGTTTTTATCAGTTTTTCTGTGTCATTTCGTCTTATTACATTAGTGTAGTCTATATATAATGTCAATTTACCCTACCTATATGTTAGACTATACGTATACGTTAAATAAACGCAGTTACATACGTTAAACAAACGCAGTTACATACGTTAAACAAACGCAGTTACATAAATTAATTTCGTTTATAGTTGTTGTTATTCGTCAGGAATGGGTCCACTTTCGTCAAAACGAATTAAAAAAAAAGTGTAGTCTGAAGAAGGTAGACATATTCTTGCTGAAACAATTATAAAAGAGTTAATAATTCATATAACTGCGATCAGGGGCGGCTCGAGGTTGATATTGAACCTGGCCCGGATTTCTTTTTGGCGCCCCCTCCGGCGAAAACAGGAGATTTTCACAGATGCGCAGTGAGCCATATGCCCTATAACAGTGGCCTAAAGTCTCTGAAAGAATTTCTGTAAAGATGTCTCTAAAAATTTCTCTACGGATGTCTCTAAAAATTCTCTAAAGATGTCTCTAAAAATTTCTCTAAAGATGTCTAAAAATTTCTCTAAACTTGTCTCTTTTTAAAGAGATTTTTTACTATTTTGTCAATTAAAAACAATTTAAATTTGACTTTATTTTTGCGCCTTGATCCAAACGGGACCCGGGTGACCGCCCGGCTTTTAAACCGCCCCTGACTGCGATTCAGTTTTATGTATATTTCCTTATATTAAATTTACTTAACTTTCGTAATTTACGTACGAAAATTAAGAATATAATCAAAATATGTACAGTAGGACCCATATTTAACGAAGAGATTGGCACCAACCAACATATTCAACAAACTCTGTCTGTCTGTCTGTGTGTGTGGGTGGGTGGGGGTTAATACATGTGCATGTAATATACATGCAATCATATTCAGCTTGAATTCGCTTAAAATTTAATAAACAAGGAGTTATTATTATAGGGCTGTGGGTATGATTATCCCACCTTATAGTTATATAAGTTATATACTTTTATAGTTAAGTTATATACTTTTATAGTTCTTCAACGGGAGTTGGTTAATCACATTTCGTGTTTAGGAAAGGCCAATTATTTATACATCACAAAAATTGTAGGGTGTGTCCTACCTATTCTTAATTGCCAAAATAAATTATCATCAAATTTTTATGCGATAAGCAGACCGATGTGTTGTCTTAGACATGAAGCTGATTGGTTGTTTTTCCTCGTCCAATCCCCGGGGAAGGGGGAGGACACGCAGAAATCTTGTTTGTTCAAAGCAACTACATTGTATTTCACTTTAGCATTACAGCAAACAAAACCCATATTTTCCTGGCTAAACCCTGAAACTTGTTACATCGTCACAACTGGATCTGACCATATTACAATCGAGAACCCGCATAAAATGAACTGCCATCCACCATATTTGAACTATTTTGTTTGCAACAATGAATATGATATGAGTAAAAGGTTCTGAAACAAGTACCTTCAATTGGCTACAATTCTGGGATTACAGCGCCGACTCTGGTGGTCACCTTCCCCGCCTCTTGCATACCACACAATTGTCTACTATAACTTTAAATACAATTTCAGGCGAAATGTTCTCTAATGGAACAAGATGGTCATTAAATGCACTGTTTCTACAATGCTCCAATTACCACTCGCGTTTAGGAGATTAGAGTAACTTGAAGGGTGTTACCACGACGATGATATTACGTTGGAAATACGCATGGGAATCGCAAGTTGCAGCTGACCAAGTGGAAGGCCTTTGAACAACCTGTCCATCATTGCGCAATGAGATGTGGGAAATTATTGCGCCATAAATTTTCAATCGTTCATTGCCGAAACAAACGACTTCGCGATAATTTTAAAAATTGGTGCGTTTTGGCGGATATGATACAGAGAGTACATCACCTGAGGTGCATATAAAGTATATACAACACTTAGCATCAGTGCCGGATTTACGTATAGGCCCCGATCTAAGGCCTCTGCGATTTTGGGGCCCCTGCAGAGACCTAGTGCTATTTAAAGGTTATTTAAACCTTAATTTTGTTTTTAAACCTTCCAATTTTTCCCTTCAAATGGCGACGGTTGATGGATCCTGGTGTCAATTTCTGTCAGTGGTGTAGGAAAAGTGGGGGCTCAAGATCCCCATTGAATATCAAAACATATTATTTCCTGACATTTCACCACATAATCTTCTCTAAACCAAGTTGACACTCGCTCACAATTTTTTAATTGCTAGGCTACTGATTTTTGACAAAATTTTTTAAAACAACGCTGCAACACTTTATTGCTGCATGTCTTTCGTTTAACTAGTAATTATATTTCAAAATCAATTAAGTTCCCATTATAACACCCGAATTTTATCCCGTTCCGAATTAAATCCCTGTCAGCACGCCCCGCTCCCAGGAGTTAAAGGTCGAAATACGCCGAGCTTATCCAATAACCACTTTTAAGAGAGAGTCTGTCATAGTTATCATAGAAAAGGCTTTTACAAAATTATCTTGCCACGTTGCGACGTAGTGTCAGGGTCCCGGTTCTGTCATGGTCGGTTAAGAGAGAGAGCGAGCGTCTGCTGTAACTATCGTGGAAAATGTTTTCATAAAATGGTCTTGTCATGTTGTGACGTAGTGATAACGCGTCTATCCTTCATACGGAAAAATCGGGTTCAACACCCAATGGTACCTAGAGCTTTTCACTTTTTCTGCCAATTCGCCAACTAGAAAATTAGGTCTTGGTGCATCATTTCCTTAACTCTCCTTGCCACATAGGACGAGCATAAATCAAAACGAGATAGATAGATAGATAGATAGATAGATAGATAGATAGATAGATAGATAGATAGATAGATAGATAAATAGATAGATAGATAGATAGATAGATAGATAGATAGATAGATAGATAGATAGATAGATAGATAGATAGATAGATAGATAGATAGATAGATAGATAGATAGATAGATAGATAGATAGATAGATAGATAGATAGATAGATAGATAGATAGATAGATAGATAGATAGATAGATAGATAGATAGATAGATAGATAGATAGATAGATAGATAGATAGATAGATAGATAGATAAATAGATAGATAGATAATTGATTGATTGATTGATTAGTTTAGGCCTAACGAACTTTTTTGTCCTTTCCTTTTTTTTCTTTTTTTTTTTCGTAAGGCAAAAATTAAAAGTCAAAAATACAAAAATATTTTTCAATCTTGTTCTAAAAATGCTTAGTTATTAACTGTTAAAGTGCTACAAATGCAACACATAATGAAATGAAAAAAAATTATCAGCTATCAATAAACTTATGTCCCCTCCTTGCATATCAAAAGCTATCACACTTTTGCCACTCTAACCAAAAACTGGTTGAGTGGTTTCGAGTGGTCATTAACGGCACGAACGAAGGTGGCAGGCTACTCCGAATGGAATCATGTCCATAGTGGCAAAATATTTCTTCGAGTAAATTACGATTTCTTTGCTCGAGGTGTTTCGTTTCTCGCTGGGGACTCCTCCATCTTAATTCATACGCAAGGCCTTGGAATCTTCTTTCCCATACCAATTTACGGACACACCTAAAACATGAATGGAGAGGTCCCAGAGGATTTACCTTCTGAGAAAACGAAAACATCTTTACTGCAGTCAACACCGTTGCCATTTTGTCAATAAGAAATTCTGGAAATCGTTCATATTTTTCCACGTACTGTTTACAACTTCTTGAAAGGTCACCAGAAGATGAATTCATGATCGTGGCTTGTAACTAAAAAAGTACCTAAATGTCCTCTTATACTAAATACCATCTGTAATGTTACACTTAATGATAATGTTTAATTGCTTAACGCTCAGTACTATTAATTACTCACACTATATTCGTCATGACTATATTCGTCGTACCGCGTGTACTATGTAAAAGCTCAAATTGTATGTGGGTGGATGACACATCACCGCATCATATTCAATCATGATCTATTCACAGATGGATGAAGATTTCTCCAAGAGGGATATACATACATCCATTTCGATAATTTTTCCATAATACCCCAACCTGTTTTCTTGTTTCACCCACCTGTTAGTCTGAGCACTTTCCTTTGATTTAGAATCCAGTTAGCCATATCGATTTTTAATCATTGCAGTTTCTTTTGCGATATATGGCCAGTTGCTTGCATTTCAGTTTTTTAATTTAACAATGATGTCCTCAACCCTTGTTGGCGCTCTTGTCCAAGTATATTTTGCTTCTGATCTCTTCTAGTTATTCCAAACATACATTTCCCCGCGTTTCTTTGAGTTGTTTGGGATTTCCGTATTGCTCTTTCAGTTAAACTCCATGTCTCCTATCCATATAAGAGAGTAATACACACTAGTTAAAAAAGAACCTCCTTTTCGGACAAAGTGTTGGGCATAATTTCGGAAAGGGGATTGGCGAGCCATCCCCTTTGAAATATTACCACCAGAACGTCAATAACGGGTGTGTATTATTTGCTTATAATTTCATATTTTGTGACATTACAACAATTTTTTACACCTATGTTTATCGCCGTAAGTGGAGGGGAACTAGGGAACTCGGCCCTGTAGAAAAAAATTACCCCAATGGAAAAATGAAACTTACAAATAATGCTATATCAAAAAGAATTGAGTGTATCTACAGCCTAGACCAGAGGTGGGCATGCGCGAGGTCAATGTGAGCCGCATTCCAATTTATCATATATTATAAAGAGCCACACCATAGTTTCATAGTACTAAATACACAAATTTAAATAATATGATTACACATTGTACACAAGCCTTAATTGCTATATAAAGTATACATATAGGAAAATATAATTAAGAGTAAAAAAATACAAAATAATTAGTTGAAAATTTAATAATAATTCCTAGAAGGACGTATCGACTCAACTGAAGATCTACTTTGGAAACGATTGCGTATTACTTTTATTTTTCATTAACCGATTCACTTTCTTAGTCAATTTAACAAGATTCGTAAAAAAATGTTCTAAAAAAAAAAAAAAAAAGAGAGAGAGAGAGAGAGATTTAAATTTCCGACGGGAGCCGCACTTGGCGAAGAGCCGCATTGTCTGCCCACCCCTGGCATAGATCTAACTAGCTCCCCTAGACCAGGGGGTCTTCAAACTTTTTTCAGTCCGAGGACCAATTTTGCTTATTCTTGTAGGCCCATGGGCCGCACTACTGTATCAGCAATATGACGGAACGAAAGCGGATCCGGGGGGTGTAGGGGTGACCCCCTGGATTCGCTTTTGTTGCCCCCCTTTTTTTTTCGGATCTGTATATTGATTTGCCCCCCTAAAATATTTTCTGGATCCGCCACCGGAACTGAATATACATATATTAAAATGTGATATACGTATGAAAGTCAAAAAACTTTATTACAATACTTTAAGACTTGAAGTACTATAAATGTTTTTTTCCACAACTGCAAACAATTGTCAGTGGACAGCTGCAGCTACATAAATCTCAATCATAATTAAAATGTTTAATTTCATCATGTGAATTACCTATGTATGTTTCTTATTGTAAATTTTTAAGATAAATCTCATATCATTACAGTTAATTACATTTAAAATGTTCAATTTCATTATGTATGTCAGTTATTGTGTCTTTTAATTGGTTGTTGTATAAAAACATCTGATTATTATTTTGTATGATTTACTTACATTGTAAATTTTACAATGTAATCAAAATAAACTATGGCGGGCCGGATACCGAGCATGTCCAGCCCGCGATAGCGCTAAGGCAGAGAGAGATAGATGTTAGGACAGATAAATAGATGCTAGGGCAGATAGATAGATGCTGGGGCAGATAGATAGATGCTAGGGCAGATAGATAGATGCTGGGGCAGATAGGTAGATGATAGGGCAGATAGATACATTCTGGGGCAGATAGATACATGCTGGGGCAGATAGATAGGTGCTGGGGCAGATGGATAGATGCTGGGGCAGATAGATACATTCTGGGGCAGATAGATACATTCTGGGGCAGATAGATAGATGCTGGGGCAGATAGATAGATGCTGGGGCAGATAGATAGATGCTGGGGCAGATAGATAGGTGCTGGGGCAGATAGATAGATGCTAGGGCAGGTAGATAGATACTGGGGCAGATTGATAGCGGACCGTAGTTTAGAGACCCCTGCCCGAGCATTCGAAGCTATCTAGTCATAAGGCGTTTGCAAGCTTATAATGAAGGAGGTTACAGAGCTACAACTCCATATATTCATATGTATACGTATATAAATATTTAATCGCAATGGGGATTACAACCTTCGGTAGTGACTGCGCCATTATCTATGCTTATTTAATTAAACCCACTCGCAGGATTTTGAGACAACATGCAGAAGTATTTGATAGCTTTATGATAGAACGTCTTGCAATGCAGTAAATGATCTGACTATAACTTAGTAAAGCCGGTTGCAAGCACCTAGCAGTATGTTTTGCGTTGTATATTTTTGCACTGTACTGATGATAGACGGTCGTCTTTCATTGGAACGTGTCACTTTCATAGTTATGATAGCCAAGCATTCGTCATCGTATTTTAAGGGTTAAGTATATTTTACGATGAGATCCAAAGATATTTTTGACGCTAGTTTAGTCATGGAAGTGATCCCATACATTGGCGTAGCACATCTCGAGATATAAGAGTAAGGGGGGGATATGTCCCCCCCAATTCAAGATCAGATCGTTTCTGAAGGGAACGATGCTTCAAATCCAATTTAGACCCCATGATGTTTGTCACCTAGCTGGGGTGAATAACAACAAGTGTAAATTTGTTATTTCAGACAAAAATGGGCGGAGCTCTAACGTCTATTCCCCTTTAATTACGTTTATGACACATTAATGCAAACAATATATGGACATATTTTGTAAGTTTCTGTTCTCGAAATTCTTGTAAATTAAAAGAGAAAATTATATTTTCCGACAAATAAAATATGAACTGTGAAGAATAATTTTTGTTGATCCTTTTTACATCACAGCAACGGGGGACCCACGACTTCACTGGTCTTTAATGCTCCGGCTTCCTAATATGGAACATCCGTTTCATAATAACAAATAATTTTCTTAAAAAAAAGCTATAAAAATGGCTGTTTTTATATGCAAATTGGCAGAGGTTAAAAAAGAAAAAAAGCTTGAAATAATAATTACTAAAATAAAATTTATTAAACTAAAAATAATAGTTACTAAAATGGTGTTTATTTCGTGAATACAATAAAATTTCCCAAGCCGCCACGACTCTTCTGATCTCGAAAATCGCTACACACGAGAAGCTTGTAGCTCACAATTTAAAAACAATATACAGAAATAGTTGTTTTAATTTCAAAACAACTGTACAAAAATAGTTGTTTTAATCTAAAAACGATTATACGAAAATGGTTGTTTCAATTAATACCTATTTTCGTGTAACAACGTCGTCTTGCGGACCCGGCAAATGCTTAATAGAGTTACAGATATTTTGATTACCGTCTTTTTCTGTTTGGTGATGCCCCCCACTCCGAAAGTCTATGAAGGGAGAGTTTACTACAGAGCACGAAGTCCTATATAGCGATGTCAGAAATTGACATAAGCTATTATGTGCGTTTTACCTAAATAAGATCTCTTGGATCAGTGTTTCTCAAAGTGTGGTACGCGGGAATATCACCAAATTTCGTCTGTGTCGGTTATGTATTTCCTTGGAAGCGGCGAGGGGGGGATCAGTTTGACGATGGCTAAATAGGGCTTAATATTATTAACCATATTCGGCAACCTTAATTTCAGGCAATATTTTTTTTAATGGGGGAGGCATAATCCCCTCCCCCATGGTCCGCGATAAATAAAGAAATGGTTAAAGTGGTCCGTGAGCGACCAAAGTTGGAGAAACACTTGGTCTTAGATAGATTGGAGATAATTGGATGTGTAGGATAAATATTTATATGTAAAGAAGAGATATTTAGATAGATGTAAAGAATAGATATTTAGATAAATGTAAAGAATAGATATTTAGATAGATGTAAAGAATATATATTTAGATAGACGTAAAGAAGAGATATTTAGATAGATGTAAAGAATAGGATATTTAGATGTAGAGAACATATATTCAGATGTAAAGAATATATATTTAGATGGATGTAAAGAATGGATATTTAGATGTAAAGAGTATACATTCAGGATGTAAAGAATATATATTTAGGATGTAAAGAATAGATATTTAGACGCAAAGAATAGATATTTAGACGTAACGATAATAGATATTTAGGTGTAAAGAATAGATGTTTAGATGTAAAGAATAGATATTTTTAGACGTAAAGAATAGATATTTAGATATACGAATAGATATTTAGATAGATATAAAGAATGGATATTTAGATGTAAAGAATAGATATTTAGATAGATGTAAAGAATGGATATTTAGATGTAAAGAATAGATATTTAGACGTAAAGAATAGATATTTAGACGTAACGAGAATAGATATTTAGATGTAAAGAACAGATATTTAGATCTAAAGAATAGATATTTAGATCTAAAGAATAGATATTTACATAGATTAAAGTTCTACGAATTTTTCTATTCCCACCTTCTCGGATGAGACAAAAAGAGTAATTTAATATATTTTAATTGCGTGGAAGTGAAGCTATTTCATATATACGAGGAATATCAACAACAGTTCAGTGAAAACTTACATTAATCCTAAATGCTAAGTTCACACAAGTGTTATGGCTATCGTCGTCTGTCTTGCGGCACGTTTTTTCCGTCTCGTCAATGTTTTTTTGTTTTTTTTTTTGCGAAAACGAAACGTCAAAGAATTGTCGTCTGTCTTGCGGCACGTTCTTTCCGTCTCGTCAATGGGAGATACGTCTCATTGAACTCAGTGCGTGAAATTACGACTTCGCTAACTTTTCCACGAATCCGTTTCATCTGGTCCCTAATTGAAGTTTAATTTTAGACTTCAAACTAACTGCACAAAGGGCCAGTGGAGTGTTAGGATGTGTCTCTGACTTTCATGGAAAACAAACTTTTGCAACGCGTTTTAGCTTAAAAGAAACAAAATTAATCGCAGGGAATATAATGGCCTGGTTTTCTCGAATCCATCGCAAGTTCCGGTCCAGACAGTAAACATACATATATCGCAGGAAACGGGACTAATATATCAAAAAGGATTCTTGCATACTTTACTAGACATGTGCGTTTCCATAGAAAGTTGCTCGTTTTAATTTACCTTATTTGTTCATTATGTGGTAATTCAGAGAAGACTAGAAGTGGTCTGACCCACTGGCGTACACAGGGGTGGCTGCTGGAGGTTGTAACTCCCATTGCGATGAAGTTTTGTATACATAAATATGAATGTATGGAGTTGTAGCTCTGTAACCCCCTATAAACTTTCTGCATACGCCTATGGTCTGACCTAACATAATTGTGCTTAGGCTATTTGCATAATATGAATCATATTTTGAAAACCTACAAGCTTTTTGCCACTAGGAATGATTCAACCAATCGGCAATAACCTCAGGGGCGGGGTTAACTCGGACGTCATTACAGACATGGAAGAAGACAGTCCTTTGGGTCAAATTTTGCCGTATTCGGAATTTCGTCATAAAATTATCACAAGTACCTTCAATTCACCAGATAATTTTTTCTTTGAGCTACCGGTAGATTTAAAAAACGAAGACAACTTTTATTGCCGTTATATGTTAAAGCCGCTAATGTTGACATAAAAACCAGAGTTTGGAATTTAATTGAAAACATCTGCAAATAACGTTCCATGTTTAACTGCATCAATGTTTGCAAATTATTTATTTTCATTTTTTTTTTTTTATATTATACATACCCTCTTTTTTATTTCTGATAATTTTTTGTTTGAAATTGAGCAAAAATGAAATTCCAAAAAAAAAATCCACATGCCTTAAAATGGGACATTTTAAAACTGAGTGCTTATAAAATGTGAAATTATTAGTTTAGCCGAAATTGACATTTGCTTATTTTTTACTGACAACGGGCAGGGGAGTCTGAACCATGCTTACGCAAGACACAAAAAATAATAAAACTAACACATAGTCACAAAGTGACAATCACCCTAACAGAACTGAAATACAGTGAAAATCGGTTATAACGACCTCCAAGGGACCGTGCAAATTCGGTCGTTATAACCGATAGTCGTTATAAACGATATCTTTTTAAAATCATAGTGGTGCACTCAACGGTTTTATATACACTCACTTCTAAAAGTTAATCACCAGAGGAAAATGTGAATTTCCAGAAGCCAATATAAATTGGAGAGGCTGCAATTTGCTGCAGAGGTAGATGGAGTGAGTAAGTGTGAGTGAATTATGCAAGAAGTGTAATGGGAAAGGTGGCCGCCGAATGGGGCAGCGCTGTATTCCCAGACAGGCTTTTGTCACATAAAATGACGACCAGTGGACCGAGAAGGGACACTGGGGGGGAGGGGGCATTGCAGGGGATTGTCGATCGAAACAGGCGTACAGAGACGCACAGCTCACATGATTGTCGTCATTCAACGTCGACCGGAGGCCATCCACGATCAGTCCGCCCCGAAGAGCGGCCGAAATAGATGGATGGCGCGGAAGAACACCCCGGGCCGGCCGGTACTCCTACAGGAGACCACCGGACACCGTTGAGTGGGTGAGGTGCCGCGAGCGGCAGCGAACAGGCGTAAAACATTCCCCGCAACCAGGGCGCACGAGACCAGAACAATCCGGACAGGCATTACATACCAAATTATCATCCACTGTTTGCGAAAGCTGGCCCCCAAGCGATCGCAGCGGACGAAGACAATGACGAACGCCCGTCATGGACAGAAGGCCAAGCACGGCCCTAGCGACGAAGTCCGAATTACGAGGGAGGGCGGAGTCCGGTCCCAGAATAGCAGAAGCAGGCATCCATCCAACTCCGCCCGGCGGCCAAAGTGAATATCCCAAGCACTCCGTCTTAAGCGAGCCGGAACCAACACCCGCCAGCCCGGACAGCAGAGAACAGACATCCGCACACCACCAGAGCTGAGACCGAACTCCGAGGTAGATGGAAGCATGCAAATATGTTAGGTAACAGCCAATCACGGTTTCGTGTCGAGAAATATGCAAAAAAGGCAGTCGTATAAGAAGCCAGTATTGTGAAGGATTACAGGAGTTGCACGTAAGTGCTGATAAAAGGTGTTTAGAACTTTCGTACGATTTGTTTTCAAGACAGACGTGTTTCTATGGCTTCCAGAAGATGAATGGAAGATTCTGAGAGCTGTCGTGCTGTCGGAGGCATTGAAGCAGGACAATCAATCACAGATGTTGCTGTTTTCTTCGGCGTTCATCATTCCGTCGTGTCACGATTATGGAAACAATTCCGAACCAGCCAAGCAGTTGTCTGACGACCTGTGGCCGGTCGCCCTAGGGTTACGACCCCCGAGTCGATATATTGATGTTGTAGCCAAGCGGAATCGAAGAGAGACTTCCACACGTGTGACACCTATGGTTGCAGCGGCCATTGGTAAGACGATATCTGTCGCTATTTTGCGCCGAAGGCTACACATGAATAGACTTTACGCTCGGGTAACACGAGTGTGTGTTCCTCTCTATCCGTCCAACCCAGAGGGGCACGATTAAAAGTGGTGTCGCCAACATGCCAATTGGGCTGTGTCTGATTGGTGCAACGGTATGTTCACGGATAAGTCAAGATTCGCCCTGCAACCCGATGACAAGCGTGTAAGGGTGTGGAGAGAAAAAGGTTCACGCAATCAGCCCCAGAACATCACCGAACATCACGCATTCCGAGGTGGAAGCAAGCATCATGGTCTGAGCAGGGATTTCGTTGGGATATCGCACCGACCTCCACATCTACAGGCAGGGTTCTGTGACGGCTGTACGGTATCGGGTTGAAGTCCTAGACCCCACTGTGAGATTGTAAACTGCAACAATTAGTTCTGCTTTCATTTTCATGGACGATAATGCGCATCCCCATAGAGCTGCCATCGTCGACGATTACTTGGAGAGTGAGGAGATTGCCCGTATGGAGTGGCCGGCGTACTCGCCCGTCCTTAATCCCATTGAAAATATGTGGGATGCCCTCGGCAGTGCTGTGCACGTTTCCCACCCCCAGCCACTCTCACAGCTTTGGAAACTGCTCTATAGGAGGAATGGCGATTACTTGATTCTGCGGTGGTTGATGATCACCTCATCAAAAGCATGGTCACACTCTGTAAACTTTGTATGTAGATTAGGGGTGCTCAAATACCCTATTAATGTCGGTTTTTGTGGTTTGTTTTGGCTTTAAATCTCATTTTGTTAATGACTCTAATATGGCGTTATCTAATAATTTATGAAAATTTAATATCGTTTTCATCTCTGTATGTAATTCTTTATTTTGTTTCATACATAAACATTTATGCTACTTTCTTGCTGCATTTCTTGTCAATCAGAGCAGCACTTGTCTATATTTTCGCATTTTACCGCTCCGTGCTTAAATTTTGGAAGTGAGTGTATTATTTTGATAGTAAAAAGTATTAAACTTTTTGGTTTCAAAATTAAATAAAAATATATTTAATTATAATGAATTTAATTTCCGTTTATATTATGTTATAGCAACA